>OY748290.1:23428275-23917040 GCA_963556515.1 Nudaria mundana | reverse complement strand
GAAGTTGTGCAATGAGTCAACTTGCAACAAATGTTTGCTCAAACATTTGGTAACATTGTATTAACATTAGTTTTATTGGTATGTACATATTAATTAATTTAATTTATAACGCGTACATACTGCATAGTAATGATAAAATACATGGGGCACACTTAAAGCTTTGCACTTCTAGCTAATCGGAACTATTTGAATTTCGAATATTATATTTTTTTAAACGTTGCAACTTTCTTGGTAAGAAAAAAAAAACAATTGGTGGGAAATCATTTGTCAATTGTTTTTTATCACACATCAAAGTTCTACGTATGCAACGAAAATGGAATTAAGTCGAAAAGATTTTAGAGCGATGATTTTTTATGATTTTAAAAGTTCTCTCTCTCCGCAAGACTGTGCCGCTCGTCTTCAAAATACTTTTGGAGAGAAGCACCTTGTTTGAGCACCGTGAGGCGATGGTTTGCTGAATTTGAGAGGTCGAGTTTCTTTACATGACGAATTTCGTGAAGGGCGGCATTCAACTGCCGTCAAGGAAAATAATGTGGTTACTGTTAAGCGGTTAATTGAAGAAAACCCGCGGATTACCTATGAGACAATTCGAGGACTATTGGGGAGTGGTATGAGTCAAATCCAGAAAATTTTACAACAAGAATTGAAAGTTCGGAAACTTTGTTGTCGTTGGATCCCTCATGAACTGACAGCGGAGCAGAAGCGGGTTCGCATGAAATGGTGTGGTAGAGTGTTAATGCCGAGTGGTATTCTACCATTTGTTTACTCAGGGTGTTAGAAAAAGTTCGCGAAAGTCGACCCAAAAGCCGCGTTCTCCATGACACACTACATCTGACTACATCATGACAACGTTTCTTCAAACACGGCCAACAAAACAAAGTCATTTTTAACTTACGAAAAGTACAACTCGTCACCCATCCTGCACATAGCCCCGACCTAGCACCCTGTGATTTCTGTATTTTCCCCAAAATCAAAGATTTGATGAGAGGTTTCACTTTTACCAACTCCAAAGAGGCAGTGATAGCGTTTAATCAGCACGTAGAAAACATGCCTTCACATCTGTGGTCCTCCTGTTTAAAAAAATGGTTCGATCGCATGAAAAAATGTAAATGTAAAGGAGAGTATTTTAAAAAGCAATAAACATAATATTTTGGTTTTAACATGTTGTTTTTTAAAGTTACGCAAAACTTATAGTGTGACCTACGTATACTGTTGATTGCACTCAGTGATTTGTAAGTATTCCCTTTCATCGTAAACGGTAAAATAAGTTAAATTTTCACAAAATAAAACTTCAGAACGTCAATAATTGCTTCTTAATTTACTGCCAGATTCGCCAGGCAATACATAGAGCCACTGAAAAGAACTTGGCAATAAAAGCTCCTAATAAAATGATTCTGATACTAAAATTATAAGTTTCAAGATACCTGTCCCATAGAGGTACCTAAAAATTCGATTAGGTACTTTTGAAGAGTTTAAAGGCAGTGCCGTTGTTGTAGCAAAATATCTGTGTGTAATGCAATTCTGCCTACTCCATCGTAGATTGTAATGTATATAAAAAGTATTCTTATTCAGCTGCTACAGTCATAAGCTTACGCAGTAAAATATAACATAACACGCAGTGCCTTGCCTACTGTGCTCAGCGTTTTATGGTTTATAGCCGCAACCTGATGAAAAGTTTCGGTAAAGTACTTTTATGTAACTTCCAATGATTGTTTGGAAACTTAAATAAATATTAATATTCTTCTAGCGCCATCTAGCTTAAAGTAAAAAGTTAAGGTTATTATAACACAAGCATATTATGTAACCTAGCCGGGACCCCTCCATGGGACCTGGAAGCGAGAGCCCTTGCGTCATTGTTCCAATGGCGCAAGGAGGCGCTGGAGCGGGACCACAGTCTCGAGAAATCGAGAACCAGCGGTCCCAACTCCGCCAGGATCTCATGGAGTCATGGAGGGTGCGACTTGAGCAACCCAAGGGGGGTGCCACCATCATCGCGGCGGTGAGACCGATCATGGACGATTGGGTGCATTGGCAGCATGGTGACCTCACGTACCGTGCGACGCAGATCGTTGCCGGGCATGGATGCTTCGGTAGCTATCTGTTTCGCATGCATCGTGAGGTCACACCCCGGTGTCAACACTGCGAGGTTTCCGACGACGACACCGCACTCCACGCGTTGGTGGAGTGCTCAGCGTGGGCGAGTCAGCGCCGGGACCTCGTAGTGGGTCTGGGCGTGGATACCCTCTCGCTGGGGACCATGCTTCAAGCCATGGTTCAAGCCATGGAGGCGGCCGGGAGGGAGAGGGAGCGTACCCTCCCCGCCGAGTTCCGTAGTCGGCGGCCAGGCCGCCCCAGACTACGCGACTACGCCCAAGACTATCGTCCTCCATGATCGGGGCCTGAGGACGGCGGGATCTCGACCCACCGTCCTTACAGAAGCAGGCTAGAAGGGTTGCGTGCTGCGGGGCCTTTGCCCCATAGCACGCAACCAGATTCACTCACTGACGCGGGATAATACCCGACCCCAATGACGCGGGATTCTCGTCCCGACCAAACACCCGCAGAGACCGCAGAGGTGGTCAAAGCTCGCCAGACGCCACTGGACATACCCTCTGCTAGTAACCAGAGACGCCCGGCAACGGACGTTAGAGCGGCCGCGGCCTTGGGCCGCGGAATTAAAAAAAATAAGCATATTATGTAAATCTGTTTAAAAATTATTATAGCTTATACTATTAGTGAACATAACAGGAGTCTAATAAAGAGATGGTGATTTAGTGTGGCCACGAGATTAGAGAATATGAGTTCAAAATTAAAATCATTGAGTTTTTGAAACTTAAAGGCAAATTTTGCAAATTTTGTACTTCATACATAAGAGTTATTATTATACGACCTGGAAGTTTTAATAATAAAAAAACTTTTACCTGAAACCCGTCAACTTTTTTTTATTAATTCCGCGGCTCAAGGCTGCGGCCAGTCCTATGTCCGTTGCCGGGCGTCAAAAGTCAAATGTTTGTAGATAATTAATCAACGCGAAAGTTTAAAAGTTTGTCTTAGTAACCATAATCCCAACTCCATACTCACTGAATGTTATTACCTTTGTTGGGGACATGCTCTGAGATATTTTCAGCATTAATAAAACTACCAATATTCCACATGTTGGTATAAAACTCTTCTTAGTGAGATAGGCTACATTTAGGACTAGAAAATAATATCACCGGTGGGAAGTCGCAACGAACTGCTATTATTAATTAAAATTAGACTGATATCTATCTAATATGGTGCTAAGGGGCTCTACCAACATCTCCAGGGTCCAAGTCATCCTCATCTGCACGCGGTGCACCTGTTAACAAACTGATGTGCCTCTGGCAAATACACTTAGTCCCAGGAAACGACAATCGGCTCGCCGCATGTTACCTGGGGGTTAAAGAAATGACTGGCGAAACGTGGACGTAATAAGCTTCCCTGTCTACCCCTTCGGGGATAAAGACGTGATTTGTGTCTGTCTGTGTCTGATAATAATCAAAAATTGAAATACGTGTTTGTAAAGTCGGTTATATAAAATCGCTTTCTCCATGGCCCAATACAAGGTTAGTTGAGTTGTTGGTAATAGCACTTATCGTTGGGCGCAGCTTGCCTCGATGGGTAGTTTTAGCTACAATTTCACTTCATTTGTAGTGAAGCAATGGTTTCAGTCACGAAATGATAAACAAATAAATTAGACCAAAACTACCGATACTAGTCCTATCTCGCAATGTATATATAGCGTCTATCTACAATCGGAATTCGTAATAATATCAAAGATACGATACCTTGTGGCTTCGTGACGTGTCAACTAAGGTCACGGAGACAGCCCACCGGCCTCATTTTAAAAATAAAAAATCCCGAGGAACACTTTTAGTAGACCAAAATTCAGCGTTGTCGGAATTTAGCTAATTGGATCACCTATATCTAATAGTCATTTTAAATAATGGAAAGATTTCAGCTCCAAATTAGACGAGATACTTTTACAAGCTCTCCAAGCTCAAGTGGCTTCCCAAATTTCTACCTACCTAATTGAATTCTACTAGCTGGCTTAATTGGTGACGTCACCAATCCTCTAGATTGTGATTGGCTATTGACCTATATTTTGATAGTAACAAAGCCTTCATGAGGTTCAGAGAACTTTAATAACTCCTTTTTATAATAATAAAGAGAATAAAACTACACTAACCAAACTACTTATGAATGATATTGCAAAAATGTACGAGATAAATACCAGAAGCTATTTTAATGTAGGTATTATTTTTTTCATGTTTAATATAGTGTACAATAGTAGGTATATTTTTTGCAAGAAGTCAATTATTGTTAACTTTGTAGTTCTTTAATAAAAGTCTGATTCAAACTTTTAATTTGATCTGGTAGTGTGGGAATGACTAAATTATTCCACGCGAGATTATGAACGCGGACAATGTTTTCATACATCCATTCTTCTAGTCTATAGTCACGTAGGTGTAAGTAAAGATTCTTCACACGTATTTTGTTAGAGCAAATATGTCATATTTGGATTAACGCTGTTCAGAATTGTTGAAAACTACAGTTTGTACTTTTAGAATGAATGATAATATGATAAAAAATGATATACTAGTGAATCATCTTTGTTTAGCTTGGATTTTGCAGCTCATTATGTGCAAAAACCTTGGCAAATTAGTTATGTAAATCTTCTTTAAGAATCACTGTTCTAATATATGAAATCCGTAAGAAAATTTAATGGAAATTAAAATTTACAAATTTTTACTAACAGCCAGAATTTGTTTTATAATGTGATTTTCAATTTGCTTAGGTCTTGGCGCATTGGGAATGGAGTCAAAATGTATCGTGAGTAGGGTTTGAACTTATTTCTCAATTCGACTGTATTGTTTGTTACCTCGTTCATATCTCTGGCTGGGTGAACCGTTTTTGATCGGTGATGCTACTACTTCCGAAGTAGTCCCATTTAAATTTGGTCGCATTCTAACAATTATTTGGTCCCATTTCGGTAATTTGAAGTCGATTGTTGTGTCAATTTTTGACGTTTTTGTTTTAAGTACCACCCAGCGTTCCCGTCTTCCAGCTTGGATCTTTTGAAGTAGGTACGCAATTCTTCAGAAATAGATAGAGTGATTTAAGAGTAAACTAAATAATAATTAGCTGGGTGTAGGCAGAGGTGCATTACACACCCACAATTTGCCAGTATTTTTAGTCCCACGTTATTACGTGCAACGGGGCAAGCCTATTGCCGTCGCCGGGCACATTTATAATGGGTTATGTCCAAATTGGCCGAAAGAATTTGCATACAGTCATATATGGCCTCACCATGACAATGTACCTCTGCCTACCCCTTCTGGGATATAGGCGTATCAAATAGTATAAAATATAGGTAGACTATGCTGGTTAGACGTACAATTTCAGTACGTACAAATTCAAAAACGTAAAACATTCAAAACTTAAGCAGAGACTTAGCGCTGAATAGTTTAACGTAAGGATCCGAACTAGCACATTAGAGCTCCATTCTCAGAGCGGTCATAGTTTCTAGTTAGTTCTCTGTCTCACTCTCTCACCAGCAAAAGTTAGATCTTTAGTCTTGTTTTTGTTAACGAACCATGGATTGAAATGGTCGACAGCTTTAATGTGAACAAGATTTAAGGCGAGTGAAATCAGTGGGATAGGTAAGGATAATGTGAAATTCTGTGTTCCTAAGAATATAGTTTACAAGGATATTTGTGCCGAAACTAAAGAGTAAAGATGTAGTAAGGTTAGTATTCTTTTATAAATAACTATTCAACAATTTTTTTTCAATTCGAACCAGTTTTGCCTAAGATTACCGCGATCAACCAATCAAACTTTTCAGTTTTATAACGAAGAGTAGGTATCTATAGAATAATATTCAAACTCGATAAAGTTAAATGACTCCATGTTAATATTTACAATACCTTTCCCAAAATTGGTGTTTGCGGGAGAAATAAAACAAACCTGTGTTTCATTAACACGCTCGAGTCCCTCCTGATACTTACTCTCAAAGTAATTAGTTGAAAAAACCGTTTGTTTCAAGGGAACTAATGTTTGAATAGTTAATTCATTAGTCTGGCCTAAATCACCGATAATAGCCGATCCCTCGCTACCCCAACCAGGTTGTTATTTATTATCGTGATAGATTTGAGAAGTGGTTCTTTAATAAAAAAAACACACCTTGATAGGATTTTTTTTTGTTTCTAATAGAGATCTCTTTCCAAAAACATTTGGTCTATCCAAAGGATTTAAATATATTTAAAGGATTTAATTATTTCTTTGTCACTCTGAAATCTTTAGCGTTAAGGCTACATTTGTATTTAGTTGTCATATAACTAGTATATATTTTGTTTTATTTGGAACCGCTACTCCCAGTTCTGGGTGTCCCGGGTACTCTCCCGAAAGGAGGGTAACCCCAGAATTGCTAATGCGGTTATGTAAGGTTTGATTAAATTAAATTATTTGCAAATGAAAAAAAGTTGGCCAAGTGCGAGTTGGACTTGCACAGGAAGGGTTCCGTACCATCTATATACAGGGTTATTTGTAATATTTTAAGCTAGCATCCTCGCAGGGGTAGATAGCTGACCCATTTCTTTTTGTGAGCTGCCAGTCGGTGCTAGATGCGCTCGCGTCACAGGTGTGCGTCACTTGTCCTTGTGTGCCACGATTTTTCGCGTTACCGTGTTGCGTCGATCTGACTATCGCCATACCTTATCAGTATACCAATGTGAAATACACGGATTTCCGATAGTCAAGGATGCTTGCTAGGTGTGATGATAATGTGGCGGAAGCTTGCCGCCAATATGCAGTAAGGTTTCCAAATCTACCTACACCGAGCCGAGCAACGATGTTATCTGCCACACAGCGATTACGCGATTACGGACAGTTCCAGCCCAGATTCAGTGATAGTGGTCGTCCACCGAGGCACTCAGTACGGGAACAAGAAAGGATACTGGAGTTCTTTGAGGATAATCCCGCTGCAAGTTCCAATGACGCCGCGCTACGGTGTAATGTATCGAAGTTCTTCGCGTGGAGTGTTATTCACAACGAAGGCAAATATCCATTCCAACTTCATCGTGACCAGGAACTCACCGACCAAGCGCGCGCGAACGTGCGTGCGTTGACCTTCAGTTTATGAATGAAACATAGACTTAATAGTGTCGCGTTATAACAATAACAACTTGAAAACTCATTATTAAGTAATGTATTCAGTTTTATTAAAAGTCGTAGAACAAACTTTACTACTTATGATGTCTGCTACCTACCCCTGGGAGGATGCTAGTTAATTACAAATAACCCTGTATATCTATATATGAAAATGAATCCCTATTTCCCTTGGTCACGTCATCACGCGTCAACGGCTGGACTGATTTCACTAATTATTTTATTGCTAAACGCCTAATCGATGCTTCTCAGGACCAGAAGGCTGGCTATTTTCTGGCCCAAAGAATAAGTATCGCCATCCAACGTGGCAACACAGCCAGCATTCTGGGAACCTTCCCAGTCGGCAATGACGCGGAGGATTTTTAAACGATATTTTGTAATGTAAATATTTTTAGTCTATAATTATGTTTATTTTATTGTTGTGTTTGTTTATTGTCAGGAGAAGATTCTTATGACAGAAAAATCTAAGAAAATCGCGCGGAACATAGAAAATTTAAGATTATTTTAATAAATTTTATTTTTATTTTATTTTTAATAGGGTCCCGTTTTACCTTTTGGGTACGGAACCTAAAAATATACTACTTATACTTTTTATTATGCGTTTCAATCATTCTAAACTCATACAGAGCCTATGCTCTGTATGAGTTTAGAATGATGGTCTATACCAATCAGAACAGAATGCAAAACATCTTATTATATTAAACCATAAGCTTGTGAATTCGCATATTGTGTACTTTCAAAATTCAGAGCAAATGGGTAATACTATTTACATATTTCTTTATACTGAAACCCACAGTCAGGATCGCTCGGGGAATTACCAAAAAATACCTCCAAGTTAACCTTCAAAAGAGGAAATATGAAAAATATTGCTGAAACTGGCGCCTCCATTCGATAAGTATTGCTTTCCTATTACCGTTTCTTAACATATTCCAGCTAAGAAATGTTTCTGAAGTCTCCTTGCATATATGACCTTTGTAGTTTTGTACCGTTGTCGACCTAACTTTCAAGTATAGAGACGCACTTGTGCTTATCGGAACTATCCAGAGAAGTTATCCATCACTAATGCCTGTATCTTTATAGTCATAACATCCGTTTTAATTACCAAGATTATCCTGTATTTGCACACAACAAATTAACTTTGTATTTATTTGTTTAGGTACTGTTTAACGTTGATGCTCAACTAGCCCCAAGTGGCCAACCGATAGCAATTTGCGGCAATATTAGATCTTAAATATTTCTGACTCAAAATGTGCTGTACCGAGATCTCTGGTGGTTACCACCAGATAATTATCCTGGTATAAACAATGGTAAGTAAAAATTTTTTTAAGAAAAAACTTTTTAGCATTAATTAATAGCATTAATTTTTCGCAGAATCAAAAGGACAACAAAACGTCGACAATTGTTTCGCCTCTAAACGAGGCATTATCAAGACTGTCTCAGAGAGAACAGCAAAAAAAGTCCTGGTATATCACATTTGGAGCACGGAGTTGGAATAAAACTTTGTGTTTCTCCAGGACACTATTACTACTACTAGTAGGTACCACTAGTGCAGTATTCTTAAATCTGTGTCCTGGACAAGAACTTCGGGGCCAGTCTCTATCTGTTCATACTGTACATAGTGTCCTGATGCTAACATCATAGTGGAAAGATGCTCAAGCAAAGTTTATGCGTGATTTCTGGAACCTATAAAATAATGTTCGCAAAACGTCTAGAACGTCTAGAAATAGATCGTCTCTGTGTGTCGAGAAATATTTTTGTGCGCGTCTTTTTCTTTATGCATAATCCTAATGCATAGTGACTATCTCGGTGAAACTTAGTCGACTTCATAGCACTGATGTAGTCGAGATATTTTTTTTTCATTTAGCTAATGGTATCACTAACCTAACGAAAGTTTCTCTGTTAATAATTTAGCAGTTAGACAACATCCCGAAGGAGCAAATGTACATAGACAATTTTCTAGATTATGCTTTCATTGTTGAATTAAAAAAACAGGTTGTGGCAGAACGGACTGAACAGTTTCAATGAGCAATGAGAGTAAATAGATAAAGAGAATTCTAGATTAAATTTTTTAGGGTTCCGTAATAGTTCCAGTCTCGGAACCCTTGCGTTTTGTCTGTGCGTCCTCGGATTTCCTCCCAAGCGGTTTTTGCTAGAAGCATGAAATTTTGCATGCATATGGGTTTATTGTATTATTTTTAATTTTACAACGCAAAAAAGGGCTCAATGAAAATTATAATAAATAGTTTTATTAATATTACTTTTGAAAATAAAATCTCGAAGATGATGAGCAGAATTCGAACTTAAGGCTACACCAGGAATTGCAGGCAGAAACAGCTGCCTTAGTTCTCGAATACTCAGATATTCTTTTAAAATATATCCTCATGACAAGTTGTGCAGCTATCTAAAGATGGATAGCTTAAACGGGTGCTGAGGGGCTTTATCAACATCTCTAGGAGGATCCAAGTCGTCCTCACCTGCACGCGGTAAATCAGCAGACTCCCTGGCAGAAATACGTCCGCCATTGTACAATAACTGTGCAAAAAGTAAAAAAAAAAAAAAAAAAACCCAAACTGATCTAAAGTTGCCGAAAATGGCAACAGACTCCAGTTCTATTATATGTTCACTTCTGTCTACAAAAATTGCGTTTTATCTGAGCTTACTCTGGAGGACAGTATAATATCACTCTTGGCTATTCTTCACTTATCCGAGACAAACGCTCTTTTGAGTGACTCGTACAGCTGCTCTGACACCATTTTGTCATTTACCATAATGACATGAAGAAGTAGGGTTATGTCTTGTATGACATTGATTATATTAGAAAAACTTGGAATGTCTTTCTTAAAATTCCGCACCTACGTCTATTGCCAAGCGCCTCTGGTTAACACTAGGAACATTTTCCAGTGGTAAAAATATAAGGTTAAAAGAACAAATGTTGATTTCTATCTCACAAATCAGTCTTATTTCTAAGGATGTACAGAAAGTTAATTAAAGTAAGTTAGTTAATAAAGTCTAATTTGAGCAAGAAAGATTTACGATTATTCAATGAACAAATTACAACAACAATTACAACAACTGCTCTGATACCTTCCTTATATGTGAAGAGACGATGCCTGGAAGTAGGCTGTGGCCGCTCCCACGTCCGTTGCCGGCGGACTTTAGCCACCTGTGTGACCTCTGCGCTGGGGTTTGGTCGGGTTTTATACCGCATCGTTGGGGTCGGGTTGAATCCCGCGTCGGTGAGTGAATCTGGTTGCGTGCTGGGGGGCTGAGGCCCCGAATTCAGGTACCTAGTCAAAAATATCCGTAAGATATACTCGTAAGATACTAGGTAGTGTCAGGACACTACCTAGTATTGTATCTATAGTAAAAACAGTAAAAGTATTGACGAAAAAACACTCATTTCCAGTAAATGGTATCACTTTAATAATCAAAAGATTCACAGAAGCTTTTAAATGGAATCCGTGAATATACAGATCCGTTTTTCACTGCCATTAGGGAACAAATATGTCTGTATTTGTATACTTAGTATATTGCGTTTGAAGGTTTTTTCTACTTTTCTTTAATTTTTCTGAATACTCAAGGGTATGAGATGTTTTCCTTTTTGTATAATATGTTTGTAATGTTGTTTGTATTATTAAAAGTGCTCAGTTTGCTTTAATTACTATATACATCGCGAACATTTAAAAAGGAATAGTAAGTTATCGTGTCTGCCAAATAAATAATTATACGTTATTAGATATGTACTTGAATTTGAGAAAGAGAAATCCAGTCCACGGAGTTAAATTATAAAAGTATACTGTAATTTATTGGGCATACTAGGTGACGCCGCAACTACTTTTTTTCATGACATAGGTACGAATTTGATGATTCAAAGCCAAAGTTGCCCTAAGCCACAATTAACTGTACCTACTGCGCCTGACCTGATCTTAATATAATCTGTGAAAATCGCAAGAAAATTTATTCAGTATCTTTGGAGATTACCGTGTACAGACAGGCAGACAAGAATGAAATAAAAAGCTGTTTTGTGTTTTGGTCGTTCTTTTATATCGCCTCACATTTTTTTAAAATTTTACCTATATATAGATATGTTAACTATTAGTTTTTATTACAAACCGACCAACTTTACAGATGGTATAAAACTTTCCAACAAATCAGGTCTCCATTTGAAAAGTGTTCCCTCAACGTTTAATCCGCGAGTTTGTCATTTCATCACGTAGCAAACTGTGCCAGTGTGACGTCACACGCCACTTCATTACAGCAGCCGCCGCCTCCGTGCCGTGTGAGCGCATAATGGCTTCGAGTGAAAAATGCATCATGTTACAAACGAGATGTTACCATTCAGTTGTGTGATGTTTACATACATTGAAGATTTACTTCGACGTGGGCTGAAACTATTACCTACTTAAAATGTAGCTCATGAAGCTCTGTGTGACTGGAGGTGTATATTGTGGATATTGATGTGGTTTTGTGTGTGTGATCCTTGAAACTGTTATAAATATCACGGATATCATGAACGGCATCCGCAATACTTTGTATTGCAGTAATATGAATTCTAAATAACTTATGAAATAAGGATAAAAATACCATGGTTAAAAACAAAATCACTCTGCGCTGGAATCTTAAAATTATATTCAACGGTCACCGTGTATAAGCAGCATTATGGTTTCACAATACTTAATAAAAAATTGTGTTGAATACAGACGTAGGTATAACTGGAAAGAAACAGTGTGTTGTAATACGTAAGACTCCCAGTTCGCATTTCATGTGCTTATTAGATATTCATTGGTTTCGCATCGAGATCGCATCGGCAACTTCCAATATACTGGTTTTTTTTTTGGTGAGTCAATTGGGTTTTAGTTTCAGGAGTGGCGCTTATGGTATACGCCTTCTCCTGGAACCGTTTGCAAGTTGATTGTTTAGTTAGTGAAGTGTTTAGATGTTATGTGCCGTTAGAGTGTTTTAGTTGATTTACGATAAAGGTGATGTGGTGGAGGAGTGAGTTAAGTGTATCTTGGGCAGTTATAAATAAGGTGGTTGAGGGTTTGCGAGATTATGTTGGTGGGAAGTTCGTGGGGTCATGATGAGTAGGAAGGAGTTGCTTGGTTAGGTTAAAGGTTTGCGAGATTGTGCTGGTGCAAGGACAGAGGTCGTTGATAGGTTTAGTTGATTAGGTTGGGTTAGGTGGGACATCCGCTTTTGTGTGTGGAAAAGTTACAGGGGGTCAGTACTTTCCACACACTCCCTTAGTCGCCTCGTACGACATCCACGGGAGGATATGGGTTGGGGCTATTCTATTCTGCCGGCCACCACACGGCGGCCAATACTACAATACTGGTTTGCACAACGAAATGGAATGAAATTTTGACAGATATAATATAAATCTTATTTATTTTTCATCTTTAAAAATATACGTTAGGTGCTTTATGTAGCTAGAGAGATTACGCCCGAATTTCACTTGTCACTTCATTGGTCTGTAATTCAGGGCGAGCTTATAAATTCAATGTGACGATGTGCAAAATAACTCAAAGGTTGGAGTTCAAAAGCACCTTAGAACCTTAGAAAGGATTCAACGATTGTAATTCATATTTATTGTGAGCATTGCTATATCCCTACATTATCTCTATACATATATACGAGTATCTCTATATGAATCCCTATTTCCCTTGGTCACGACATCACGCGTGAACGGCCGGACCGATTTCGATGATTCTTTTTTTGTTGTGTTCGTTATTATCAGGAGAAGGGTCTTATGAAAGAAAAAACAAGTCCGGAATATTAGAAAAATTATTGCGGTACGAAGTTCGCCGAGACACCTAGTAGACAATAAAATCTAAATAAGTACAGGAAATATATTTCCCTACATAAAAATGTTTCACTCTGACCTTAACGCATCTCGTTTCAAAAAGGTCAACTGTGTCACAATAAACTAACAACTAAAAATTGGGGACAACGTTGATTAAAAATTCCTTTGCCTTCTGGTTGCAGAGTAAATACATTCACTTCAGTAAACAAATCTCGTTATACTAGACTAGCAGACACCCGTAACTTCGCTTCTGAGGAATCGCCTTGGCTTGGAACTTGCGCAAGGAAGGGAAAGGAAATTCAAGAAGTCTTCGCTGTTTTGCGCTAAATATTTCTAAATATTTTTCGCTGCAACTCTGCTCCTTGAGTTTGATGTTCATAAACCTAGACGTGCTCGAAAATGTGAACTGTTTAACACAAAAATATTTATCAATTTGAGTCTGTAGTGTCTGAGATTAGCACGTTTAAATAAATAAACTCTTTAGCTTTATTAATATTAATTATGACCACGTACCGGCGCGTTGTTGTCTTGAACTATTCGTAAATTAATCACTTAGCCAGATTCCTCTCACGTCGTCATTGCGCAAATAAACGGCCACAGGATACGTGACTTTGACTTAAAAATTTAATCATGAGGTTAAAGTTTTCGTTATTATGTGTGTTTTGGATATGTAATTGCTGGATATTAGTTTGCCACTAAAATATAAACATACCGCTATTGAGACTCTTACTGTAGTAGAAGTTTATACTTTTGAAACACCTAAGTAATCTGTCTTAATAAATGTTTTCATTTTAAAGTCATATTTAGTCATATCTTAGTCTTTTGCGTGCACTTACTTGTTAGTTGAAGAAGCAACGTCACGTTTCAGTGGAACATTTACGTAAAATTAAAGGTGTCGTCACCCAAAGCCCAAAGCTGTAGTAAAATCTAACAAATTAAAGAATTTGACGACCCAGTCACGTGCCTCTTCTAAGAAACGCTCTGCTAATAAAAGCCAAAAATGATCATAATTATAAAATATATTCCTCACAGCAGTTAGCAACTACACATAAAGGGAAGCTTTTCATATCATAATAACAAAGAACTCTTCATACTAATGACCACGTTAATCTTGAGCTTCTTTCGCAGCACCAACACAATATTATTTTAAAAGTCCAATAATTTCTGAGACAAAGCCGGTAGTAAACATTTCACCACCGCAACCTTTATCTCTAATCCTTTGCTGACAACCATTGTATAAACAGCTCATAAATCTTTATCTCTGTAATAATAAAGTTGACTTTTCTGCAACTGTAATAAAACTTACATCTGGTTATTATTATGAGCTTTTTGCGGCATGGTTAGAGTTTAATTATGAAGAATACAGTCTATTTTGCTATAATTATGTTGGAAATGTTGTGGTATTCCATGTGTAATGGTCAGTGCTGGAGGCAACTGAGAGACAAGTACTAATTGCTGTACAATGGACAATTTAGGTGGCTCTGGACACTACGAGACTACGAGCTACAATTTTAAAGGTGTTAGTACTTGACGCTTATTATGTAAATATTTTGCAACAACAAAAACAGTTAAAAGTGTATTTTAGTTTTATCTGGTTAACTTTATTACACTAAACTTCAAATGTACACTGAAATAATATCTCTGTTTGAATCTGGATGGATGGCTTGCTTTCAATTGTAAAAATTGAGTACAGATAGTGTGTCAATTACTTGGTCAAATCAATAGTAACTAAATAGTAGCTAAATGAGCAAGGGTTTAAAATAATAAACTTGTTCTTAATTTACTTTCAAACAAACACACACTGAGAATGAACCTTTTTACGTAATGGTTTATAACATAAATCTAGACAAGCCATTTGCTTGTATACAAGTTGTTGATGAGTTTGCGACAAGTTAAGGTGAGTATAGATTGAGCCCCTGAGTCGTTAAGTGCGTACTTTGAAACGACTTTGAGTCACTAGGGCCGTATCAGTGGAATGTGATAAAACTGGTCCAAAATACAGGCGGTGACGTGATAATAAATACAAATATTATGTTAATACAATTTCAACACAATGCCAATAAGTCCCAAACTAAGCAGAACTTGTGTTATGAGTACTAGATAAGTGATATGAGATACATAATATACCTGCTGGTAAATATAGGTCTACGTAATAACTTTCACTGGCAGATAGCTGATGTAATAAGGCCTATATACAATATAGGATACTTTTTATCCCAGGAATGTGTTCCCGCGAGAATTGGGATCCAAAAAACTATTTCAAACGGGCGAAGCCGCGGGCGTCCACTAGTAATATTAGGTATATAATTATACATCACCACAGAATATGTATATATCATAGTCGTTCAACTGAATTCGCCACTGAGGCAGTAATTGACCGAGCGAAGCGTCTACATGATTTCGAGATCATACTGTCATCTGTCCGTCCAGTGTACCTGCAAGCGAGGATTACGTGCGCCTAAGGACGAGTATAACCTAAGTAACAAGAACTTTCACAAGGTCTATTTAAACTTCGGGGGGTCCGCCGCACACAGCTCGCGCCTTGCAATCATTGCAAGGGGCCGCGGGTGTGTTGCGGCGGACTATGATGGGTTGGCAGTCATGGCCACCTACATCTCGACGACACTGGACGAGACTCAGTTTGAGCTATGGCTCACTGAGCTCGACGTCGTCTTCGCTGCGTGCCGTCCTCGCCCTGTCCTGCTCCTGGGAGACTTCAACGCCTGGAGTGTGGCGTGGGGCTCCCGGGAAACAAGGGACAAGGGAAGGCTTCTTGAGGACTGGACCAGAACACGTGGTCTGGAGGTCCTCAACCGGGGGAATGTCGCCACCTTCTGGCGGTGGGGGACCAGCTCGGTCGTGGACGTATCGTTCGCGACTTCTGCCCTCGCCGCCCGTATTACTGGCTGGCACGTGGAGGAGGGTGAGGAGACGCACTCGGATCATCGGTACATCCGGTTCGATGTCGTCCCCCCTCCTAACCTCCCACAGCCGGTAGAAAATCCCCCGGATCCGCGTTGGGCACTTCACCATCTGGATCGGGAGGCTCTCCTGGAGGCATCCATCGTGCAGGCCTGGATTCCGGCACCGGATCGGCCTGCCGATGTGGATGCCGAGGCGGAGTGGTTCAGGAGAGCCATGTCGCAAATCTGTGATGCGGCGATGCCTAGGGTTACACCCAGACCAGCAAGGAAGCAGGTGTACTGGTGGTCGCCGGAGATTGCACAGCTGCGCGCAGCATGCATCTCCGCCCGCCAGTACACCAGGTTTCGCCAGAGGTATCGCCGCCCAGACGACGCGGCAACCCGAGAGGCGGAGCTTTATCAGGCTTACAGGGAGGCTAAAGGTAATCTCCAGGAGACAATAAAGCGGGCCAAGACGGCGGCCCGCGAGGAGCTCCTGGAGACCCTGCAGCAGAACCCATGGGGGCGCCTGTACCTACAGGTCAGGGAGAAACTCCGACCTAGGGCGCCCCCACTAACCCAGAGTTTCCAGCCGCAGCAGCTGGAGCGGGTCATGGGCTCCCTGTTTCCGACGAGCGCGGAGGAGCACGTCCCTCCGCACATGGCTCCGTCTCTGCCCGACGCGGATAGCACCATCGAAGACGACGTACCCGAAGTCAGGGTGGGGGAGCTAGGTGCGGCAGTACTCCGGCTTAAACGCCGGAAAATCACTGCCCTCGGACCCGACAGCATTCCTGGCCGTGCATGGGTCATGGCCCTCGAAGAACTCGGGCCTCGACTGATGGGGCTCTTTAGCGCATGCCTCGAAAGGGGCCAGTTTCCCAAGGTGTGGAGGACGGGGAAACTGGTCCTGATCCGTAAGGCCGGTAGACTCACCGTCCGGATACCGGCCGATCGTGTTGCTCGACGAGGTGTGTAAGCTCTTTGAGCGAATTATCGCGGAACGCCTCGTCGAGCATCTCTCGATGGTGGGGCCAGACCTGGCGGACAACCAGTACGGTTTCCGTCGGGGACGCTCCACCGTGTGCACGATCATGCGCGTCAGGAGTCTGTCGGAGGAAGCAGTCAGAGAGGGCCATAGCTTTCCCCAGCTGGCTCGGGCCAGCTCGGCGGGATGTGTCGTGCGGTGTTCCGCAGGGGTCGGTCCTGGGGCCGCTTCTGTGGAACATCGGCTACGACTGGGTACTGCAGGGTGCGTTGCCTGAGGGCGTCGGCGTAACGTGCTACGCCGACGATACCCTCGTCACGGCGCGGGGTGCAACGTACCAGGAGGCAGCACTCAAGGTCACGACGGGTGTTGCTCAAGTCGTGGGTCGGATACGGCGGCTGGGACTGGAGGTGACCTTGCACAAGTCCGAGGTTCTGTGTTTTCACAGACCTCGGAACGGTCCACCTGAAGGTTCCAGCATAAATGTGGGAGGCGTTAGCATCGGCATCAAGCCCTCGATGAAGTATCTAGGGATCGTACTTGATAACCGATGGAACTTCGGACCACATTTCCGAAGTTTGGTCCCCAAGGTGACACAGGCATCGGTCGCCCTTTCGCGACTGATGCCCAACCTAAAGGGACCCAACGCTACCTGCAGGGGACTGTACCTGGGGATCGTGCGGAGTATGGCCCTATACGGGGCTCCCGTATGGGCGGCGCGTTGGACGGCCAACAACTCAACGCTCCTTAATAGACCGTTGAGGACCTTGGCCGTCAAAACATTAAGGGGCTAGCGCACGATCTCCGGAGAGGCTGCATGTCTCCTAGCCGGGACTCCTCCATGGGACCTGGAAGCGAGAGCCCTTGCGTCATTGTTCCAATGGCGCAAGGAGGCGCTGGAGCGGGAGCACAGGCCTACGTCTCGAGAAATCGATGACCAGCGGTCCCAACTCCGCCAGGATCTCATGGAGTCATGGAGGGTGCGACTTGAGCAACCCAAGTGGGGTACCACCATCATCGCGGCGGTGAGACCGATCATGGACGATTGGCTGCAGAGGCAGCATGGTGACCTCACGTATCGTTCGACGCAGATCGTTACCGGGCATGGATGCTTCGGTAGCTATCTGTTTCGCATCCGTCGTGAGGTCACACCCCGGTGTCAACACTGCGAGGTTTCCGACGACGACACCGCACTCCACGCTTTGGTGGAGTGCTCAGCGTGGGCGAGTCAGCGCCGGGACCTCGTAGTGGGTCTGGGCGTGGATACCCTCTCGCTGGAGACCATGCTTCAAGCCATGGTCTCCAGCTGTAGTAGGTGGAACGCGGTGGACGCGCTGGCGCGGGAGAGGGAGCGTACCCTCCCCGCCGAGTACCGTAGTCAGCCGCGAGGGCGCCGCAGACTCATCTTTTTTGGGTGCAAAGGGGCTCTACCAACATCTATAGGGCCCCAGCGACCTCACCTGCTAGTGGCGCACCTGCTGATAAACGGACGAGGCTCGTTAATTTACGGTACCTATGGAGTGGCTTCGGCCCCTACGTGGGTACCAGGTGGTACAACAGTGTTGGTCCGGGGGGGTACCACCGTGCAGCTGTGCTAAAGCCCCCCAAGTAACCCAGCCCAGGCTGGGTTGCGTTAGGGGTTCAGCAGCTGCACCGCCGGGCCCGGGGCGATGTATGGTGCAGCAGGCATGGGACCAGTGGGGGCGAAACGGAGTCTAGTGTGGGTGGTGTGGGTCGATTCGCCGGCCAGGGAGACCCTTAGCAACGGCGTTGCCGCGGCCGCCCGCAACACAGTCATGGGGCCCGCCTGGGGCCAACCACCCCAGGAGGCTGCCCCACATGTTGCGCATAATCCTGATGTGGGATCGCCGCTCCGGGTGGTAACCGGTGTGGGGTAGCGGCGGCCTTGCATCAGGGGGGTTTGGGAGCCCTTCCGTCCGGCGGGTCGGCTCCGACCTAACCACACGGTTCTAGACAAAGCTAGCCCCTGCGCTTTGTCACTTACTGCTGCACCAAATGTCGCCCTGTCTTCACGCTTCTTCTTCAAAATCTACAATGGCAGTGCAACAAAAAAGAAATAAACGTTACACAGCGGCCCTAGGAAACCCCACAACTTCACATTTCGAGGTGGAGTTCACTAACGTCCGTGGACTCCATGCGAACCTCGATACCGTCCACCACCACCTTGAGACGGCACGGCCCGCTGTGATGTTCCTCACGGAGACACAAATACGCCGCCCTGACGACACGTCTTACCTGTGTTACCCCGGCTATGTCATCGAGGAACAATTTCGAGACAAAGCCGGGGTGTGCGTGTTCGTTAGGGCGGATGTTTGCTGCCGCCGGTTGCGCTGCCTAGAGAACCCCTCCAATTCCGTCCTTTGGCTGCACGTAGACCATGGCTCTATGAGCCAGATCTACGTGTGCGTCTACCGATCCCACACAGGGGATTCTGAGACAACAAAGCTCTTCCAGTACCTCAGCGAGACGGCTGATGAAGCGCAGGTGCGGTTCCCGAACGCTGACCTAGTGTTTCTGGGGGACTTCAATGGCCATCACATTGAATGGCTGGGGTCCCTCAAGACTGATCATGCGGGTAGAGCCGCCCATGCGTTCGCTCTCTCCCACGGTCTGACCCAGATGGTATGCGGGATCACCCGGATACCAGACAGGTCAGATCACGCGCCCGCTCTGCTGGATCTACTGCTGACGAGTCGCCCAGCCCAGTACAGTGTTTCGGTAGGAGCCCCACTGGGTAGTTCCGACCACTGTGTTGTTCACGCTGGCATGAAGGTGTCACCTCCTGCACGTCCTGTGCAAACGTCACGACGACTATGGCACTACTCGTCAGTGGATTGGGACGGTCTACGCGATTATTTTGCGTCCGTCCCCTGGAGCCAGCGCTGCTTTGTAGGAAAGGCTCCTTCGGATAGTGCTTCTGCTATTGCTGGCGAGATCAGTTTAGGGATGGATTATTACATCCCTTTCACTGATGTCGCCAGTATCCGCAGAGCCCGTCCCTGGTTCGGGCGAGATTGTGCCAAAGCTGTTCGACAAAAACAGTCGGCATATCGCGCCTGGATCAGGGCCCGGGCTGTGCGCGACCCAAACGTGGGCCACCTCAAAGCAGCGTACAACCGGGCCACAAAGTCGAGTAAGAGGGCCTTTAAGAGAGCGGATGCCCAGCGCGTCGCGCGGCTTGGTCAGGAGCTCACTTCCCATCCCACGGGCAGCCGTGGATTCTGGCAACTGGCCAAAGCCGTGCAATCTAACTTTTGTCAGCCCTCGCTGCCACCGCTGCGTTACCCAGATGGAACACTGGCTCACAAAGCCCAAGAGAAAGCGGATATGCTCGCAGACCTCTTTGCGGCTAATTCCCGGGTCGACGACCGTGGCCTGCAGCCCCCCGCCATCGCCAACTGTGGCCACACAATGCCTGATATTGTTATCAGGCAATGTGATGTACGGGCAGTGCTGCGGTCACTCGACACGCGGAAAGCCAGTGGCCCTGACGGCATTCCGGCGGTGGTGCTACGAAAATGTGCAGCTGAGTTGTCTCCAGTATTAACGCGTCTGTACCGCCTGTCATACTCTTCAGGGCTCGTGCCGGAGGTCTGGAAGGAGGCGAACGTACAACCGATCCCCAAGAAAGGGGATCGGTCCGATCCAGGCAACTATCGACCCATAGCTGTCACCTCAGTCATTTGCAAGGTGCTTGAGCTCCTTATAAATAAGCAGCTCATGCAATTCCTAGAGGATCACTCGCTAATCAATGATCGACAATACGGCTTCAGGCCAAAGCGATCAACGGGTGATCTTCTGGCATTCGTAACGCATGTCTGGGGTGGGGCTATGGAAAGGCACGGCGAGTCCTTGGCTATTAGCCTGGACATCGCCAAAGCCTTCGATAGGGTCTGGCATGCTTCGCTCCTTTCCAAGCTTCCGGCATATGGTCTACCTCCTCAACTGTGCAGCTGGATTGCCAGCTTTTTAAACGAGCGCCGAGTGCGGGTCCTCTGCGATGGCCAGGCTTCTCGCTTCTTGCAAGTGAATGCCGGGGTACCGCAGGGGTCCGTACTATCACCAACTCTCTTTCTTCTGCATATCAATGATATGCTATCCCTCGGGAACATTCATTGCTATGCAGATGACAGCACACTGCACGGGAGTTACTCGGTTCGTCCGACGGCGGGGCGATCTGAGATTGAGGAGGAGAGACGACGACTCGTGGCTGATCTCGACCGTAACCTCGACAGTATCTCTCAATGGGGTACCGAGAACCTGGTCGAGTTCAATGCCCGCAAAACACAGGCGTGTGCATTTACTGCGAAGAAATCCCCTTTCCTTCCCCTACCCTCTCTTCAGAATGCATTATTACCAATGAAGGACAACCTTGATATCCTTGGCATAGACGTTCGTCGAGAGCTCAATAATAAAAACTACATCGAAAGATGTATAGGGCTAGCTTCGCGGAAACTAGGAATACTGAATAAGGTAAAGAGATTCTTTACACCGGACCAGAGGTGTCTGCTGTACAAGACGCAGATTAGACCCTGCGTCGAATACTGCTCTCACCTCTGGGACGGCTCCGCGAAGTATCTGCTGGACGCTCTCGACGCTATGCAGCGACGGGCTATCCGTATTATTGGTTGTCCGGAGGTAACGGGAAGCCTTGAGCCGCTAGCTCAGCGCCGAACAATAGCTTCCTTGGCCGCATTCTACCGTATTTACCACGGCGAGTGTTCTGAAGAGCTCTTCAATCTGATCCCACCCTCTTCCTTCCGATCCCGAACGACTCGTGCCGGGCAGAGATGCCACCCCCACACAGTGGATAGCATGTTCGCGAGAACCGAACGTTTTAAACGTTCGTTTCTCTGCCGAACGATAGTGGCCTGGAACGCCCTGCCTGTGCACGTGTTTCCTCCCACATATAATCCTGGGTTCTTTAAGCGGAGCGTGAAGAGGCACATCAGTAGGTCGTCAAGTTGAGGGCCACTCTCAATAGTAATGTGTGCTGTGAGAGTGGCCCACAATCGCTAGACGTCGTCACGACTTACCACCAGGCGGGCGGCGTCAATTTGGCGAACCAAATATAAAAAAAAAAAAAAAAAAAAAAAAAAATCTACGCCCAAGACCATCGACCTCCATGATCGGGGCCTGAGGACGGCGGGATCGACACCCGTCGTCCTTACAGAAGCAGGCTAGAGGGGTTACGTGCTGCGGGGCCTTTGCCCCATAGCACGTAACCAGATTCACTTACTGACGCGGGATAAAACCCAACCCCAACGACGCGGGATTCTCATCCCGACCCAACCCCCGCAGAGACCACAGAGGTGGTCAAAGTCTGCCGGGCGCCACTGGAAATACGTTCTGCTTGTAACCAGAGACGCCCGGCAAAGGACGTTAGAGCGGCCGCGGCCTTGGGCCGCGGAACTAAAAAAATAAAAAATAAAAAGTTCTATTGAAACAACGCGCAACGCCCAACGCTTAAAATACAACACTGCTCTGGAAAAAAAAACGTCGCGTTTGAAATCCGCTAGCGTGTGAATAAATACTAGTTACTACTACTAGTTTGACTTTTTATGACATAATGTCATATTCAATGTCATGTTTAACGCTCGTTTAAAAATCTCCCGTGCGAATGGTGCCCCTCGAGCGCCTACAGATTTTCCATTCTCGTATGTATAAAAAACAACAGTTTTTTTCCGAATTCCACGTTAACCACTGATGAGCGGATTTTACTGGAATAGTGATACAGATAGCTACGCTGTCGAGTCAGACGCAACAACACAATATATATTATCAAAATGTTAGAGGGTGTAGGACTAAAACTCATGATCTTCTGACTAGCGCTGCATGTGCGAACTATGACATTGTGGTCTTAACGGAGACATGGGCAAACGACAGTATATGCGACGCTGAATTGTGAGATAAAATATACTGTTTACAGGAGAGATCGCCTAACCACTGGATTTCACAGGGATAAGGATGGTGGTGGAGTACTGATAGCGGTTTCAAATAAATATGGAAAGTCAATGCGTCAAGGTCAAAATAGGTAAACATAAATGTATCTTTTTGTGTGGCGCATACCTTCCCTCTCCACTAACTAAAAACGTTCTTGATGGCTTTACCGATAATTTCAACAACGTTTCGGAAGATATGGACAATGTTTGTCTTATTGGGGACTTTAACAGGAGTTGTACCTCTTGGTTGGATGGTGGAGGGGGTGGTGCTTTAGAACCTCTCATTACCAAAGGCTCGTCTCTGGCTCAACAACTTCTTGAATTTATATCCCTTAATAATCTTAAGCAATATAACAATATTCCTAATAACGCAAATAAAGTCTTGGATCTGGTCCAGAGTACAATGGCGAGCACATCCGTTAATGCGTCGTCAGCATCATTGCTTAAAATTGATGAGATGATAAATTGATGATTAGACATAACGTTGGGGATCGTTGGTGAAGTGTCACTTAAGCCTAACAATATCGTGCGACCAAACTTTTATAAAGCCGATTACGAAATCATTAACACTAAATTAACCGAATTTGATTGGGAGAACCGATTAGCTAACTGTAGTAACGTCAATGACATGGTCTCATCATTTTATAATGTGTTAAATGAGACCATAGGAACGTATGTGCCTAAGTCTAATGCCTCTCGTAAAAGGTACCCACCGTGGTTTACCAGGCAATTAATAAATTTGTCTAGGGAGAAAGGCAAGTTACTTCATAAATTTAGAATATTCAAAAACCCGTTAGACGAAATATCGCTAAACATCCTAAATAATAGATGTAAAAAGTTGTCGTTAACTTGTTACAATAATTACATTATGAAAGTAGAAAGTATTATAAAAGCTAACCCTAAATACTTCCAAACTTACCTCAAAGATAAGCGTAGTAATGCAGTTCAATTGCCTAACACTATGGCGTTAAATACTTCGACTGCATCAGATGGAGCAGCTATTTGTAATTTGTTTGCAACTTATTTTGCGTCGACATTCAATGATTCTTGCAGTTCAACTGCAATACCTACTGTGTTTGCTGGTGAGAACACCGGTTGCCTTGGAGGTATCCAAGTTGCTCGTTCTACTATCCAAAAGTATTTGGAGAAACTCGACGTACACAAAGGGGCGGGACCCGACGATCCCACCTTACTTCATGTCAAAATGTGCAGTACACCTAAGTTTTCCACTCAATCTTATTATTAATGAGTCCCTATCAACTGGTATATTCCCAACATTATGGAAAGCCGCAAAAGTTGTTCCTATTCATAAAAGTGGTGACAAAGAAAATATCTCAAATTATAGACCTATCTCAATATTGTCAGTATTTGCTAAATCATTTGAAGCCCTAATGTTTAAAAAGTTATACTCACCAGATTTTCGTGGGCGAACAGCATGGTTTTATTCAGTCCCACTCTACAACTACGAATTTGACCCTATACCATAATGAGCTAGTTGAAGCTCTCGATGTGGGGGGGGGCAAGTTAGTGCTATTTATATGGATTTTTCCAAGGCCTTAGACAAGGTCAGCCACCGAGTTTTATTAAGAAAGCTTGAGACGTACGGGATTTGTGGTTCTCTTTTGAGTTGGTTCCAATCTTATTTATACCAAAGATCTCAACATGTCGTAGCCAAAGGGTTTAAATCTGACGACTACACAGCTAGTTCTGGTGTTCCTCAGGGCTCCCACCTTGGTCCGTGGTTGTTCAATCTATTTATTAATGACTTAGTGAGTCACCTTCAGTACAGTAGCGCTTACCTGTTTGCGGACGACTTAAAGATATGTAGATCGATTGTAAAGCCATCTGACTGCGGGTTGCTTCAGAAAGATCTTGACGCTGTGGTTGACTGGTGTACCACCAACAAAATGACTCTGAATACCAATAAATGTTTTACCATCACTTTTACGCGCAATCACAATATAATAAAATCTGAATACCGTATTGATGGGGCAACATTGGTAGAGAAAGCCGAGTTGAGGTATTTAGGAGTCCTATTTGACTCAAAATTAACTTTCACACCTCAAATAGACCACATAATTAAGAAGGCATCTAGAATGCTAGGATTTGTAATAAGAAACGGTAGACTTTTCCGCAGGCCAGGTACAAAAATAGCTATTTACAATACGTTTGTGCGAAGTCAGCTTGAATATTGCAGTGTTGTTTGGTCCCACCAATATGAGGTACACCAACTAAGAATTGAACGCATACAGAAGAGGCTCATAAGGCACTTGGCTTTCTCTTGTCAGCAACACAAAACGCTCATTACGTACAAGGCAAAATTGAACTACTTTAAAATGAATACCTTGACAGTTCGCCGGCAAGTTCACGACATGATGTTCCTGTATAAAGTATTCAGAAATAAATTTGACTGTCCGGCACTCCTGAGTCTATTTAAAATTCGAGTTCCACGTCGGATACCTAGAGGCGCTCTATTGAATATGGGGTTACTACAGCAGCCGCTTGCTAGTACTAATCTGAAGCAATTCGCAACCATAGCCCGATTGTCCAAGACATATAATAGTATTTGTGGGGAGGTGGACTTGTTCACAGAACCGTTATCAACGTTTAAAAGACTAATTCAGGGGATCATGAGTTGAGTAGCCCAGATTGTAAAGTAATCATAGATTTTCTGTTTTATTTTATTGATTTTTTTTTTCAACACGAAATACCCATTTAGCAACTGGTATCTAATCTTTGTGTGTTTTACTTGTTTGTTAGCGCCTACCTGGAAATTTTACTTTTCATTTATTAAATGTTTTTCTTTTTTTTTAATTTACAACACTAACTATGTCTGTATAAACATTACTACTTAAGGTTTCTTTTTATTCTGTTATAAGATGCATGATGTGACACCTTAAAATGTTGTGCATTAAACATAATATTATGGTTGTTTCTATAGTTTTTAAGTGATAATGTAATAACTACTGGTTGTCCAAATAAATAAATAAATAAAGGAAGAATTTAATTCACTGACTGACTCGGTGACGTGGTCGGTACGGCATCCGTTTTCGACGTCTCGGATTCGATTCCCGATCGGGACAAACTTTGTGTGATGACACACACGTTTGTACCGAAGTCTGGGTGTTTCCTATGTATAATATGTATGTATTTACAAAAAAAGAAATGTAAATAAGTATTTATATCAGCTTATCTAGTACTCATGTCACAAGCTCTGCTTAGTTTGAGACTAGATGGCATTGTGTGAATTGTCCTAACATATTATTATTATTTCGTTTATTCATTAACATTCTTATTTTATACCTTTTTAAATAGATTTATAAAAAACACAAATCCATTTAAAAATATAAAAAATAGTGACCCACCAGTAGCGGAGTAGGACCCAAACTACCGGCGGTGGAGGCTACAGACTGAGAAACCTCCTAACAATACGGCACGTGTCGAGGATAACAGCCTTCTGAATCTGACTCTTGATCCAACAATCTAACGAGAGTCTCTTGAGATGTTGGTCGATACACTTCGCTATTAATCCGTTAGCCGAAACGACCATCGGCACAATGATCGTCGAGTCTACGTCCCACATGGCGGTTATCTCGAAGGACAGATCAAGGTACTTGCTAAGTTTGTCCTTCTCTGCCTTCACGAGATTCTCGTCATGCGGGACGGCGACATCGACGAGCACTGCCCGACGCTGGGTCCGATCAACCAACACGATATCAGGCTTATTGGCAACAATAGTCCTGTCCGTGATGATTGATCGGTCCCAGTAGAGCAACGCACGACCATTCTCGAGAACTGTCATTGGTGTGTACTTATAATATGGTACCTCGGACTCAATAAGGCCGTATTGAAGGGCAAGTTGCTGATGGATGATCCTGGCTACTTGATTGTGCCTATGCAAGTACTCGCTGTTAGCAAGATACGAACAACCGGAAATAATATGGCGAAGTGATTCACCAGGACGGTGACATGCTCGACAAATGTCGACCGTACCGTCCTTCATGATGTATTTCCGATAGTTGTTCGTCTTAATAACTTCATCTGCAATTGCACAAGCAAAACCTTCAGTTTCCCCAAAGAGGTCACCGAAACGTAGCCAGTTCACCGATGCGGGCAGGTCTACATCGGGTCCTGTTAAGACTCGGTAGAACCGCCCGTGTAGCTCCTTGCTCCTCCATACGTCCTTACGGTCTTCAGTACTAAACACCTTTGGTTTACGCCAGTTCTCGTTAGCCAAGGAAAGAGGTGTCAGGCCCTTGTCAACTATCACGACATCATAATGAATGCCACACCCATTCTGTAGGAAGTAATCCCTGAGACTGCACACTTCACAATTGTGGAGGTTCTTGGCATTTAAAAAACCTCGACCTCCCCACTTTTGCGGAATGTAGAGTCTCATGACAGTAGACCGTGGGTGTAACATTCGATGCGATGTCAGTTGTTGACGGACTCGCCTATCCAGGGCGTCTAGTTCCGTTTGAGTCCACCTAAGTATGCCAAAGGAGTATAACAATAAAGGCATCACCCAACCGTTGAAAGCCCGCATTTTGTTACCACCAGACAAAACACTGTTAAGAACTTTTGTCAGGCGGCCAAAAAACGTCCTTTCACCGATTTCTTAATGTCCTCTACCGCTATACCCAAATGACTCTGACATACCTAGGTATCTGTATGTTTCGGTCTCGGAGAGAGATCTGAGAGTTATTATCTCAGAAAGTTGTAAATTCGGTGAATTTACAACTTCCGTAGTTTTTAAAAATGTCACTAAATCTTGGTGCTTCAGTGTGAACAGTTTGAGGTCATCCATATACATCAGGTGAGAAATAACCTAACCCCCTCTACGAAACCGATAGCCTAGCCCTGAATCCTTCAGCAATGTGCTAAGTGGATTCAGTGCTAAACAGAACCACAGTGGACTCAAACTGTCGCCCTGGAATATACCACGCTCAAGCCTTATCAAGTCATTCGGATCAGAGGCGCACTCGCCACTACCTGGTTGACGAATGACGGTGGTCCACTGCCCCATACACGAGATTAAGAACGATTTAAGAGTCGGATTAATTTTATACAACTCTAAAATCCTCCCCAGCCATGAATGAGGCACCGAATCATACGCCTTCTTGTAGTCAATCCAGTCTGTTGGCTAATGGCCATGTCAATAAGGAGTAGCTCCTTAGTACCACGTGACCCAGCCCTACATCCATTCTGAGCATTATCTAAAATGTTGTTAGATATGATGTGTGAATTTAATTTTTGTCTCAGAATAGATGTAAGGAGTTTGTAGATGGTAGGTAAGCAAGTGATAGGTCTATAGTTTTTGGGTTCCGTGGTACTACCTGATTTATGGAGCAGGAAGGTGATGCCAGTGGTCATAAAAGCGGGTAAGGAACCAGACTCGAGGGCTTCTTGATACTGTGTTGCCAAGCGTTCATGCGAGCTTCGAACCCACTTGATCCAAAAGTTGTGCAATCCGTCCGGCCCAGGACATTTCCTATTATTATTTCGTTTATTCCTTTACATTCTTAAGTTATACATTTTTAAATACATTTATAAAAAAAAACAAATACATTTAAAAATATAAAAAATAGTGACCCACCAGTAGCGGAGTAGGACCCAAACTACCGGCGGTGGAGGCTACAGACTAAGAAACCTCCTAACAATACGGCACGTGTCGAGGATAACAGCCTTCTGAATCTGACTCTTGATCCAACAATCTAACGAGAGTCTCTTGAGATGTTGATCGAGACTCTTCGCTATTAATCCGTTTGCCGAAACAACCACCGGGACAATGATCGTCGAGTCTACGTCCCACATGGCGGTTATCTCGAAGGACAGATCAAGGTTTTTATTAAGTTTGTCCTTCTCTGCCTTCACGAGATTTTCGTCATGCGGGACGGCGATATCGACGAGCACTGCCCGACGCTGGGTCCGATCAACCAACACGATATCGGGCCTATTGGCAACAATAGTCCTGTCCGTGATGATTGATCGGTCCCAGTAGAGCAATGCACGACCATTCTCAAGAACTGGCACTGGTGTGTACTTATAGTACGGTACTTCAAACTCAATAAGGCCATATTGAAGAGCAAGTTGCTAGTGGATGATCCTGGCTGCTTGATTGTGCCTATGCAAGTACTCGGTGTTAGCAAGATACGAACAACCGGAAATAATATAGCGAAGTGATTCTCCAGGACGGTGGCATGCTCGACAAATGTCGACTGTACCGTTCTTCATGATGTATTTCCGCTATTATTATTATAAATTTAATTCAACTAGGTAGTTTCTAAAAAAACCCGGCAAGTGCATTGAGTTATTATTACTACGTACGTAGTACATTATACCTCAATGGCCAAGTGCGAGCCAGACCCGTGGTTGAAGGCCATACCATTATCTATTACAACAGCTAAAAACACGCTCGTTGTATGGGAGCCCCTTTAAATATTTATTTATTCTGTTTTTACCCGACTGCGTTAGCGAGAGTTTTGTGTTTCGCGCATATTTATGTATGTTTTTTTTCCCTCTACAGGCCTGACAATTGGATGGATTTCGACGAATGGGATGTCAAATGAAAGGTAATTACCTCCCAAATGTAGTGACATTTGGGAGGTAATTACCTTTCATTTACCTTGTATACTTTTTACTTACATTGTATGTACCCAGTGGGGTACATACAATGTAAATAAAAAGTATACCCTGGCTTTTTGGCGCTAAAATGTTCGTTAGTATCAAAAGCTTTAGAGGCTGAGCAGAGAGAGCAAGAGCTTTAGAGGATTTTAGAAATATATACAACCTATATATTTCAATGTAAGTTGGTATGAGAAATCCGATCAAATCAAATCAAATACTCTTTATTGTACACAAAAAAACAAAAGAGAAACAAATATTTGCACATATTTTTTAAATAGAATCACGCGGCCTCATTGCTAAAGAGCAATTTCTTCCAGACAACCTTAGGATGGAAAGAAAATTGTTGAAATTTATAGGGGTTGTGCACAATGTAACATAAATATTATATACTAGCTGTTGCCCGCAGCTCCGCCTGCGTGTTACTTTAGATCTACATAACTTTTTTATTTATGAAGCGATTGAAAACCGAACCTCAAGTTCAAATCAAAAAATCAAACCATTGCTGAGATTAGCGTGTTCAAACATTCAGACAAACAGACAAAAGTTCTAAAAACCATTAATAGTGAACTCCACTGCGGGTGACGTAACCTGTTCTGAAGAGCTCTTCAATCTGATCCCACCCCCTTCCTTCCGATCCCGAACAACGCGTGCCGGGCAGAGATGCCACTCCCACACAGTGGATAGCATGTTCGCGAGAACCGAACGTTTTAACCGTTCGTTTTTCTGCCGAACGATAGTGGCCTGGAACGCCCTGCCTGTGCACATATAACCCTGGGTTCTTTAAGCGGAGCGTGAAGACGCACATCAGTAAGTCGTCAAGTTGAGGGCCAGTCTCTATCGTATGTGCTGTGAGAGTGCCCCACAATCGCTAGACGTCGTCACGACTTACCACCAGGCGGGCGGCGTAAATTTGGCGAACCGAATATAAAAAAGAAAAAAAAACCTACGACAAACTTATAATTTGCGGTTGGTACAGTACTCGGGTCAAGGGATTGAACCGCAAAATTAAGTTTGTTTTTTATTGTATATACTTTTCCGGGATAAAAAGTACCCAGTGTTGTGCCCAGGATATTAAAGAATAATTATACCAAGTTTCATCGTAATCGAACCAGTAGTTTTTGCGTGATGCCTGAACAGACAGACAGACAGACAAAAAATTTTTAATCACATTTTTGGGTTCAGTGTCAGTCTAGTAACACCCCCTGTCATTTATTTTTTTGATATCTTCAATGTACAGAATTTTCACTTGTACAGATTTATTATAAGTATAGATAAAAATAAAACAAAGAGAGGATCGTTGTGAAGTTCAAGAGATAGATAAGAAGATAAAATATTAGTGAGGAAAATGCCTGATTTTAAATGTTAAAGGATACTTATACTATATAGATATAGATAGATAGATAGAATAGTTATAGATAGCGTTAGCGAGTTTCTAGTTAACGGAAGTGAGATAGTAATCCTTTACCATATTTTTAAAAGGTACTGGTGTTTGAGCGCGTCTGATATGTAGCGGCAGGGCATTCCATAGACGAATTGTTTGAATAGTTAAGCACTTGTCAGAGAAACTTGTAGAATGCACCGGCATTTTCAATATTAAATTTTCTGATGACCTCAGAGATCTGGAATGTGTGTCATGGAGGAACTTGAATCGTTCTTTAAGATATCGGGCGGACAAGGATTGAACAGTATATTGTATAATAGACATAGGATATGAGTATTCCGGCGAAGGCGGATTGGGAGCCACTTGAGTATCTTGCGAAAATCGTGTTACAAAAGAAACTAAAAAGCTGTAAATAAAAATTAAACAATAAAAAATCCCGACTGCACATATCCAGAAGCAGGCGGGACTAGAATAATATTAGTTCAAATCTAGATACAAAGTTAGTCCCTCCTGCTTATAGTTAAATATCTGGATATGTGCAGTCGGGCTTTTTTATTGTTAAATTATTATTATTTTTTGTTATAGTGGCAACCGAAATACATCATCTATGAAAATTTAAACTGTCTAACTGTAACAGTTCAGTGGAGCCTTAGTAATGGGGGTATACCAATGGGTGAGAAATATTGCAGTTAAATAGCATTTCATTTGAATCCTTATTTTGTAAGTTGGTTCATATATCAACGAGAAAATACAGCTACGTGATCAGAAACAAGCAGTACAATGACATCGATTGGTGTTATCGTAACTTCCCGAGTCGCAACTTAGTCTGAGAGCGATCTCTCTTATTGCCATCTCAAATAATCTCAATATTATTGAGGTAAGTTATTGTTTACGTGTTATAAAGGGAAACTTACGAATAGTTTCAGATAGAAGTATCTCTTCAACTGTTTACTGTATCTCCTATAGTTCTTCTGTAATTGTCATCATATCTAATTGTGACATTAAAAAAACTCGTCCAGTATTATTTTAATACGATGACTTGAAGTTAAATGAAAGGCCATGGATTAGACGCGAATGCGCACTACAAAAAATACTACACTACAGGCACACATTATACATAAAAGTAGTGCTACACTATAGGTCCCGCGTTGACTCGAGTATGCTATGCACTCCACCAAAGCGCCTTGTACTTTGCAGAGAGAGTCTCGCAGTGAACTTACTCACATCCTCATCAGTAAAATCTATTGTTTACACATAAACAAGCTGATACAACCCGAAAACACGCTTACCTTATACAATAAGTAATTGGACCGCAATATGATTATCCTCCCGACCCAATATCTAATAAGTCCGCACGAACGCTTCCTCAACAACCGATACGCCAAAAATATTAGTTATGACGGCAATTATCTTGATTGCACTGATGTATGTATCTTGCGATCATCTTTGAGATCAATCAGATAAGTTTGACGTGGCGAAATTTTACTCAATCTACGCATAACGGTATACGTAACTTAACGTTATTAAATCACGTGTTATTAATTAGAAGCTCAATTTATTAAAACAAACATTGGTAAATAAATTTTGTATATATTAGATAGTCAGCGTTTATTTTATTAACATAGATAAATATAAACACGTCTATAACCCTGAGTGGGTAGGCATATTTGCATTACATCGTTTTGCCAGTAATTTTGTAGAGTAAGGGCAAGCCTGTTGCCGTTATCGTGCATTATACAATACAAAATACATTCTGTAAACCATTTCAAAAGTATCATCTATTTTAGCGTATATTGTGTAGCATTTTGAGCGTATATTGTTGTTTAATATTAGCTCCACTCAAAGGTTCAGGCTCCCATGGCTATCATAGTGTGACACGTCAGTTCTCCACTGGCGCGGAAAGTGGCGGAAAAACTTTCCGCGCTTGATGATAAAAACCTTTGTAATAGCTTAATATAATAGCTACTGTGAAAATAAAAATGCTGAAAAATTGCTGGGCGTGTATAGATGACACTTATTTATTTCCAACTAGATAGTAATAATATATAATACTTACAGGTCAGGTAAAATTGAAATTCGTATTGAAAAAAAATTAAGAAATTTTTCCGAGGGTTCGGTGTAAATTTGTTTCTGGGACGCTTTTGACCCATGGACAGCTGAGTGAACAATAGATAATACAAAAATAGAATCAGCTTCATTAGCTGTAACATTATTTATGCTGACGCGAATTGAATACACAATTACCAAATTATGAGCAGACAGTTATGTTGACATATCTATTATACTGCTATACAGTACGTAACTACGTAGAACTACCGCGTCATGAGAGCTTTTAACTGAACTGGAAATAGTCAACGATATAAAATAAATGACTGCCTCGGTGGCTCAGTGGAATGAGTATGCGACTGCCGCCCCTGAGGTTTCAGGTTCGATTCCGGGTCGATTTGAATTATTTGTGTGATCCACAAATGTTTGTTTCGGAGTTTGGGTGTTTTCTATGTATAATATGTATGTATTTAAAAATTTATAAGTATGTTTATCAGTCGTCTAGATCCCATAACATAAGCTTATATTAGCTTAATTTGGGCTAGATGACGTTGTGTGAGAATGTCAAAAAATATTTATTTATTTATTTATTTATTTTAATTCATTGTAAAAAATCGTTTGCATACTCATCGCTATAAACAGATTCATCTATTAATGTGGTCTGATTACATGGATGGCTTTGGAAGTGATTCAAACTGCTTCGTTCGAAACCGAAGTGAGTCGTTCCGTCCACAAACTGCTTATAAAATAGAATTAACTGTTGTGTATGCTGATGTTGCATCCGGTCGTTAGACTGTCTCCAAGTTTTGAACTGATTCCGTATCGAAATTTTATAGCATGTTTGCTTAAAACCTGATACTTAAATCGTTCTTCTAAATCATTTGGCATCTAAACCTTATATCCTATGTAGTTGTTATGTAGCGTTTTGTACTGTAACTATTTATTTTTAGACTTTAAGGAGGAGTATCTTTAATGTTGGAATTTATTTTTACTGTTATAATGAAAGTCTCTATCACAACCAGCGTCAACTTCAGTCATATCGCAGAACATTTAAAAACCCGGTCAAGTGCGAGCCGGATTCGCGCACATACGTTTCCGTACCAAAACGCGGAGCGAAGCGGAGCTCAATCTTCGGCGACAAGTGTAAATCGTTTGTGTGTCTACTCCTCCGAAACGGCTCGACCGATTTTGACCAAACTTGGCATGCTGGTCGACATCATGCCCGGGAGTGCATATATCTGAAATCATGGAAATAGAGCTGACCACGGAGGAATAATCACCGAAAATGTCCTGGACTGGTCCTGAATTAAATGGTTGCCATGGACACACGTGCGTCAACAATGAAAATATTTTTTTTTTCATTCGATTAATTAATTTAAGTCTTCGATTCTGATTCTGATATGTAATAAAAAAATTTGCTCCGCTCAACATTTGCAATTAGCAGCATGCATTGCATACCTATATAGTTGTATAGAATATATATATAACCCTAAAAAGCGTAAAATAAAACTACCTATAAACAAATTAAAATGTACTAGAGGTATAACCTCGCAGACGTAGTTGCGGGTAATAGCTATTGGATTTTAATTATAGAAAGGCTGATAACGGATGAGCTACCAATATTTTAATTGGATGACGAGATCGGATGTTGTTCCTAGTCTCCTCGCAAGCCTTGTAATTATTACGTAGATATCGCGCGATATTATTAATGATCGATTCTTTTAGGGATGTACAGTACAATGATCGATTTACGTTCAACTATTTCCTTTATAGTTCATTGGGACGCAAGAAAGGTTTAGACGTTATCAAATATTTGATATGTAGGTACCTAATTTAAATCCCATTACGTATTGAGATAGTATGCTATTGAAAATCTAAAAGCCTAATCCTTAGTACAGCATACAATGATGCTCTTCATTCCAAATCGAAGTTTGACCCTTGTCAATCTGCGTGTCAATAGCGACAAATGACCTATAGTCCATTGAAATGTTACAATTGAAGGACCGGATATTGCATTTTTTAGAGGATGCTATTTTATTTTTAGGACAAGTTTGGGGGGGTCAAAAGAAGCTTAACCTCAAGTTTGTGGGGTCGCCACACTTGTCCCCCGGCCGCAAGGAGTGAAAACACTTTTTTCGCGATACCTCGGAAACTATGCGAGAATTTTTTTAAGCACTAACACCTAGTAACATTCATGCTTTATTATTTATGCTTTCGATTGTAGGCACTTGGTAGACATAATAATACATTCTGAATAAATCATTGAGGTACATCTGCCAACAGACAGGCAGGCGTTGGCAAATATACTCCCAGAATGGTGCCCAGAAACAGTAATAGACTCGTACTTACGTCATTACATACCTTAAATACTTTATAATTGTTAATATATGAAATAAATAAATAAATAAATACCTACTGGCGAAATCTGGGTGCCATAATGGCCTATGATCAATGATTTGATGTTCTGATATGTCAAATCTGGCTTCATCTACAATGTCTTCGACTCATTTTGATAAAATATTGAAATAAATACAGTATACAAACCAAGTTTATTATTATCTCAGTAAGCGAATAAAGCCCTGGACAAATAAAGATACACATAATACCGTTGATTGCAGCCTTGGCTTGGAGTAAGCCAGCAGATCGGCAACTCGGCTTACCATTAAAACCGTGATCGAAGTGCTGCAGGCGCACTACGACTTAAGTACTGGCTCTTTCCGCCCGATAACATAGTAAATATATTATTATCAGAAAGTAGGAATTTATGGGAAAACTAATAGATACTAACTCGGTTTGTCCCTAACAATATCATTCGTGATGCAATTGTGTCGGATTGCTAATGAATTTTGAAATAAAAAATCAATTAGGTAGTTATTAGCAGGACCATTTCACAATTCTATGTCAACTACCCACATTTTTTTTTCTAACATTCTTATTATTACTCTTAACCTAGGATGCTAACGCGACCTCTTCTCACTAGAGACCATTCTCGGGCTCTTACTTTCTTAGTAAGACCTATGTCACGAAGGGCCCGACACAGGCTCAGCATCTCTGTGACGAAAAATAGCTCGACTGAGGACTGGCTCAGGTAAGGACCACTCTGTCCGGGTTGCTGGGTGAAATTATTAATTCAAGGACTACCATAACGTTTTTAAATAACATACCGACATTATAATCATGGGTGTTTCCCAGAAAGGATAGGCAGAGGCATATTATTCGCCTACTTATCACCAGTAACTTTGTTTTATTTAAGTGGAACGCGTTATCTGTTCGCAGCTTAATACTAGTGGTTCTGTGAACAGTAGACCTCGCGTTATTTTCGCATTTTCCCCGCATTTCTCCCCCATTTTCCCCCCATTTCTCTCCCATTTTCCCCCCAATCGAAAAATCCCTTCGACAAAAGTTGCGCCTTGCAACAAAGAACACATGTGCCAAATTTCATGAAAATCTGCTGAAAAATGCATTTCTCCCCCATTTTCCCCCCAATCAAAAAATCCCTTCGACAAAAGTTGCCACTTGTAACAAATAAAATTGTGCCAAATTTCATGAAAATCGGCTGAAAAATGCGGCCCGTAGACCGGAACTGACACACATACCAACAACGCCAAATCGGTCAGTCTTCGAGATAAAACTGAGACGCTTCGCTCGCTCGGTCAATTAATTGTCTGGCTTACCACACCGCCAACATCACCCCTTATTATGTAGGAGATGTAAATTAAGGCGTATAATATATATATAATGGGCATGATAGTACTTGTAAATTAATGTATTATACACGGGGTTCATATGAACGGGATCTTCCAGGTTTATTGTAGTTCTTCAGATAGGAAAAATTAGACAGGTTCTGATGAGATGCGTGTGAGTTGTGAGTCTTTATCGGGCAATTTAAAGAGATTGTACGTGTAGGTACCTATAGTACCTATATTAGCACCAAATTAATTACCAAAGCTTTGTAAATTATAATTAAAACATAATTGTTGTCGTTGTTATAAAAGGTATAAGGTAAAGGTGTTTCAGGTAATTAGGATATACAGTCAGGTGTGTTTAATGTTTTGTACGAACCTTTCAGAGAAACGTACATATACAAAGGCTGTTTGAAGATTTTTACTTTAATTTTGTAAAATAATATATTTTAAAAGCTGTGTTATTTAGCTGTCAACAACATTGACGCAACTTTAATTAACTTTAAAATTTAAAGTTTACAATCCTTTAAACTTAAAACAAATACATTACCTACCTATTCTAATTATTCATATGCTAAAATTATATTTAAATTGTAACAGAAGTCAAAGCTCCAACTCGTCACCGACTGACAATGTTCCCGTAGACTGGCAGTATTGCCACGCTGAATGGCAATTCTTTGTGCCAAAAAGTCGATCATGAGTTTAGATATATTTTTGAGTAGGTCTCAAGCATTTGGACCCCAAGTTCCCAGGGTGTCTACCCCAAACGGCTCCAATATGTAGTCTCATCTTGCTACATTGGAGTATTTGCGCCGTTTGAGGCTTAAGGTGAGAAGGCGCTATAGTTTTAACGCACGTTGCGTCCCACACTAAAGGTCCTTCTTCTATGGCAGTAACGACGTTCCATCAGGTTTCTTTCCATCGCCACGTGCCAGCCCATTTAATCAAGAGCTCGATCGGATTCATTTATAAATTTAGCCTTAAATTACAAAGCGGCACTTCCCACTGCCTCTGAAAGAATGGTTGAAAGTGCAGATCAGTAAAAGGACCAATCGCCTTCCAGGCCTTTATGGCATTTTTGGCACCTCAGAATCAATCAGTGTGTTTGTTAAAATCCATCAATAATTATCCATATTTCACTATTTATGTGTAAAGCATACTTTATAATAATAATAAATCGAGATCATTGTGCCCGTATTTATCATACCAATGAAGGTACACTAGACTACCACATTTCTCAATTTCATTTTAACAAGAAAAGTATCCAATTTTGTAACACTCTTTTCTCGTATAATATATCTCGGAATACAGAAAAGTACAAAATAAGTTCAACATGTAGTATTTTTAAGAAAAATAGTAAAATGCTACATTTTGTGTAAATCTAATACGAGTAATAGGTAGGTAGGCACGTTATTCTCATGCACGACTGGCTTAGAGATATTTATTCAATGATTTACTACGCATTTTTCTCTTTCGTATTCGAAGTAAAATTGATCTTTTTGACAAAGAGAATTATTTATTAACTTTGACGGGTGGTTTGATTCGACGCAGGTGGCGGGCGGTGGACGGACTGTAGGATAGCGAAATGAGCCTAAAAGGGTTCTCCTTTTGTGAATTTAACAAAAACATTTCTAATTCCCAAGGGATTTTTATATTTTGGCCAAAAACTGGTTCAATATATAGAACGGGTTATAAGTACTCATACAATTTCAAAGCAACCGATCTGAAGGAGGCTTCAGAAGTAAACGCTGTCATAATACTTATGTAAAATAAATAAAACAAGGAGGATCCTGGTTTTCATCATGGAAATAAATATTATTTTATTATTATAAATAAATATTAACAATAAGATCTTACTTTTATTTACAATAAGAATTACAATATACAAAATATACATAATTATAGACTAAAAATATTTACACTACAAAATATCGTTTAAAAAATCCTCCGCGTCATTGCCGACTGGGAAGGTTCCCAGAATGCTGGCTGTGTTGCCACGTTGGATGGCGATACTTATTCTTTGGGCCAGAAATTAGCCAGCCTTCTGGTCCTGAGAAGCATCGATTAAGCGTTTAGCAATGTCTCTATAAAGGCGGCGAGCACTCGGACCCCATGACCCCAGTGTCTCAACCCTAAACGGCTCAAATATGTAATCACCTGCTAGGTTAGCATATTTACGCCGTTTAAGGCCTTCAGCCGATGAAGCAGCAGCGCCGGCACATCCGGATGTGCTTTGAAGGTGTGAAGGTGCTAAGGTGTCAACGCATGTAGCGTCCCACACCAAAGGCCTTCCCATCTTCCACGATAGCAACGACATAAATAAATAAATATTAATAAATATTTTTGGACTCTTTTTAGGGTTCCGTAGTGATTTAGGTATTCGTTTGCGAGATATTCAACTTTAAAACGCATATTTTGTTATAACACGGCGTCTGCCCCCCCTCTAAGCGGTTTGCTGTAAGAATATGAAAAGAAATTGATCGTAGTCTATATTATGGTGAACATTAAAAGAAAACTATACAGACCAGTAACTTCGTTTGTTTAGGAGTTATAGAGTTCATAATGGGTGGCTATGGAACCATATAGGTACTTTGCGTGGCCCGACACAATAAATACATTATAATTACAATATTAGATGATCCATTTGTGAGGCATTTAAAAAGTAGTTTTTTTTTTTACGGACAATTTATAGTGTCATAGGTATTGAGAGTATTAAATCTTATGAAAATAAAATAAATTACTCTTCTTTTCGTTCATATTTACCCCTCATAAAAACAGTGTCACGACTATTGCTCGTTAGCTCCCGTCAATCAAATTGCAGTGAGACGTGAATTTTGATTGTGGACACGGAAAATACGAGTATCATTATTTAGCTGCTGGATTAGAACCCGACTGTAATGGTTGGTCGTTTCATCAGCTTTGTACAATTTTCTCATATTTTTGAAATACAAAATTAATTTCACAAAAAGTACTTTGAAATCAAAAATATTTTTACAATATCTACAAAATATCGTTATAAAATCTTCCGCTTCATTACCAAGGGAAGGATCCGTTGTCATGTTGGATGGCGATATATTCTTTGGACCAGTTTTTAAATCTATAAGTTACCTACTTCATAAGTCGGTATCCAGAGATAATGTAACTGTATCAAGATTAAACAAAAATGTTAATAGTAAGTGTGGGCGATATTTAAAGATTTATAAAATATAAAACAAGGCTGTATTTTCTCCTTATCTGCTTACATCTCTCAGTGCAGGGTATCTTACATTTGTTGGGTACATGCATTGATAGAGGCAGGCAGATAATTAGAAAAAAAGGTCTTGTTTTATATTTTAGAAGCACGATCAGTGAGTATGGAGTTGGGATTGCTATATCCTACTTAATGTATAAAATGAGTTAATAACAGGAATTGAAACTATATTCAAAGTAAATGACCTTATTTTGAAGACCACTGGAGAAAAAAGAACAGATCTGTTTCTTTTTTATTTTATTTCTTTCTCTCTCTTTTACTTTATTATTCTATCTATAAGTATATAATATCTTATCAACTATACATAACAAAGCTGTCTCATGAAATCTTAGAATTAATTACACGTACCAATCGCTTTGTTCAACTTAGATAGCAATTTAAAATCAAAATCCTTCACCTCTCTTTTGAAGCAAATTAAGCTGTTAGAGCAGCAGGTACGTAATTTAATTAAAATTCAATTCGATTGAATTGGTCCTTCTAATCCGGTTCATCTATGAAGACAGGGCCGTATTTAGAATAGTGTGGAGCACTTAAGTTTATTTGTGATGATATTTTATTGAACTCATAAAACAGTAGAACTGTTAAATGTCAATTCAAATACTGTCAGATTGCTTCGTATAATCACAACAAACTATGCAGTCCGGAATCGTTACAATAAGAATTGGTGTTCTGAGAATCCAGCGATATATAATTTCAAATCAATTATTCATATTATTTTAAAAACATGTAATGCAATATTAAAAATAACTAAACAAGCAATAAACACATCTATAACACAGAGGTATTGTCTAGTACAGTAACACATTTATTTACATTAAGAATTAGAATATAGATCCTACTAATATTATAAAGCGAAAGTTAGTGAGTATGTAAGTATGTAAGTATGTATGGATGGATGGATGTTTGTTACTCTTTCACGTAAAAACTACTGAATGGATTTTAATGAAACTTTACAATAATATAGCTTATACATCAGAATAACTATAGTTATAACTAAACAACAGTATAACTAAAGTTTGTGAGTATGTAAGTATGTATGGATGGATGGATGTTTGTTACTCTTTCATGTAAAAACTACTGAATGGATTTTAAGGAAACTTTACAATAATATAGCTTATACATCAGAATAACAGCTACAATTTATAAAGATATTGTGTGAATCGTTCAAAATATGACGCGGCGCGACGGAAACGGGAAAAATCCAAATTACCACGCGGACGAAGTCGCGGGCGACCACTAGTAATTATATACTAAAAATAATTACATTACAAAATATTGTTTAAAAAATCCTCCGCATCATTGCCGACCGGGAAGATTCCCAGAATGCTGGCTGTGTTGCCAAGTTGGATGGCGATACTTATTCTTTGGGCCAGAAAATAGCCAGCCTTATGGTCCTGAGAAGCATCGATTAAGCGTTTAGCAATGTCTCTATAAAGGCGGCGAGTAAAGTAAAGTGGCATAGAATCCGTAACTGTGACTAGCGACGCGAGACCGCGGAAACACTCAGAAATTAATCGCGGATTCGGGACCCTGGAATTAATTCTTAATCCGTACTAAATGAGGCCGATTGTCGGCCACTAACGGAACCTGTACCTAATCAAAACTCTGCTCTGAACAAGTAGTCGACTCGAGAATTAAAACTGTTATGTATGATTTAAGATGTTGTTCGTGTAAATGGTTCTTCGAAGTTTAGATTGCTTGTATAAATATAATTTGTTAACGTTTTGAGATGCGTAATCAAATTTTAGTGTCCAATTTGGGCGGTGAGGGAGGGCACGTAATTATATTGTTAAGTTCTTAGTATTAGTTATCTGTAGGGTAGCTTAATGCGCAATAACCTTGATGTTGAAAATGGATGTTAGTCGTCCTCTACTTCAATGTCTTCACAACTTAAGAGCTATATTGTAGTTTTCTATATCCATACTTAATTCATTCAGTTCCGGCTAAGGCTCCCCGGTTAGTAGTTTCATTGGGTCGAAATATTCGTAGTAGTCTGCTGTGTGGCGCGAGACTTTTGTAAAGTATTTAAGTAAGATTTATTTAGTTTTGTTTTCCTTTAATTTTTTTATGAAGGTACTCAAAATATCAAACTATGTAATGCAACAAAAAGTGCCCAGCAGTATAAAACAGCAATATGAGATCATTACAGCGTGTCATAATTCCTAAACTGAAACTTAGACATTTTTGATGACAAAGGTGAACAAAATTACAGAAAGTTTTCCACTGAGGCAAAAATTTTAAAGAAAGACCAATTGAAAAGTCCAACTGCAACCCTCCTTGTTAGAGGAATTCCGCGAGGTTTTACATCGGAAATTCAGTGATCTAGCTTTTATTTTGTTAGTTCCAGAGTTCATAATACCGTGCCTCTTTATTGGTGAAGTTGGGTGGAAATTTTGCTGGTATAGTCAAATTTTATTTTAGGGTTCAGTATTTCAGTGAGATTATACAATGTTTTATTTTAATGAACACATTCCGACTATAAAGACTAGGAGAAAAAATTACCCTCGCTGACGTCAGCTAAATTAAATTAAATACGTTCTTCGTACTTCAAGTTGTGTGTTCATTATTATTATAAACATACTAATAAATTACTAAGTTACCTATAATAAAAAAAACATACAGTCGAATTGAGAACCTACCTAACCTCCTTTTTTGAAAGTCGGTATAAAATAAAAAAATATGAGGACCAACTACTTTGATGAGTCCGATTTAATGTTACCCCAAGCTGGGTAAAGAACTACCTCTGAAGATAAACAATATTTTTTTTATACAACCGGCAGAGTCCTAACCGGCAAAGTGCCCATGATGCAGAAAGTGCTACACCGCTGAATAGCAATGGACAACATCTGCACCAGTAAGGACCCGAAGCGAGAGTAGCCGTTTCTCTCCCTAATTCTGCGCCCTACTTCCGTGACAAAGTCCTTGGCTTCGGAGCCCCAACTGCCCAAGGTCTCCACCGCTACCTCTCTGAAGGGGTGACATTGTCTGGAACCTCAAGAACCTTGGACCAACTGACCACTGCTGAAGACCTCGAAATTGCGATCCACATCGTACGTTTTAGGGCTAAATATCCTTCATTTCATTTAATTATCTTGTAACATTTATATATTTCAAAGCACAAATCTGTCCCGCAAAAGGAGAAACACTATAATATCGTCTTAAATAACTAAGTTCGTCCTGATTGTTTCACGGAGGCAACAGTACACAAAAACAGTCGTCCCTCGAGACATGTCGTGTTTACTTTGTCGAGTAAAATCCTCTAAGGGTTTGCGGGTCGTGTTTTTCGTGTCGCAACACATCACACTGACATTGATTTTTTACCCATTTAATACTCTTTTTGTGTGCTAAGTATCTTTGTAACTAAGAGACTAACTGTATCTACCTTAGATATATTATTGATAACTTCTATCTAAGTATTAGCCCAAAATTAACATCTTCTTGTAAATTACGGTTAAATATCTGCTCCAGGTCAAATTCAAAGTCAAATAAACGAGCGGTGTCTTTTCTTAACAGTTCACTGTATTATTTATGTACTATCTCCCATTGACATACGATGACCATAATGTACCGTTAATGATTTTTTTGCGTCATATATTTTTAGCTGTGTTAACATCTTGGTTCGTCACCAAGATCTTAGGTTCGCAAGTTAACCTCTCCAATTGGTACACCTGCCGATCAACGGAAAAGGTTTTGCCAAACATTAAAGTTTCCGATGAGCGGTAATAGGCTTGGCCCTATTACGTAGGATGATACAATTACTGGCAAAATATGTCTCTGCCTACCACTTTAGAAAAAACAGCCAAGATTTTATATGTAGCTAACGGACCCAACAGACGTTGTCATGCAAAAAAAGAACCTAATTGTGAATCTAAACCATTCTCGAATCCCCTTGAACACACACAAAAAATTTCATCAACATCGGTCCTCGCACAGTAGAATTATATACAGCGGGTGTTACGTAAGGGTTATATCAACCCGAAGCCAGCACCATCAGCTGGTCGACCAGAACCCGTTTCGATATGTCGCGACCGCCAGACAAGAAAAAAAAGTTCATAAAGAAAACATTATTACCGAATAAAATACACACTTGTTTAAACAACACTAGCTAAAATCAGCTGCTTCGGTCATCGACATCAAAATAGGTACAAATAATGCGCGCCTGTGAAAAGCCTTCCGTCTCACTCCTGGTAGGAACATTTTGTCTCTATTTCGCATCAAGCGATGCCGCCCGAACGACGTTTCCTAGAATTTTATTTAAAATCATTTAGCAAGGTCACAGGTCAGTTCAGTTGCATTCTTTGTTTGTGCAGTGAGAAATAATTGTTTAGTGTGTTAATTTGTGAGTTGTGTCAAGTTGTGTGTGATAGTGATTGTGTTGTGTAGTAATGGCTCTGAGTAACGAAGAGTATTACGAGATGATGCTTTGTGTAGGAGCATCAGAAGGCAGTTTGAGCGCTACCCGGGAGTTGTACCTACCGTGAGTTTTGATACCTAAAAATACTGTGTACGCAGTCGAGTCGAAGCCGCATTTAGCACTATTACACAAGAAATCTTTCCTGTAATCAGGTAAGATTTTTCTAAAATTGGGGACAGAGATTTTACTATCACTTGCATGTGGTGCACCTGTTGAACCACAGACGAGGATCTGATCTGGGGAAACATAACTATGTGTTGGTCAAAATTTTATTTACATAAACAAAAATAATCCTTTAAGGACGCCCATACCGCCGCGACGCCCGCACCACCGCCAAGTACGTACCACGCGCTCATTGTCTAGTTGTAGCTACGTCAAGCCGTAGCGTTGGGACACGTTTATTTTGATTTGAAATATCTTTTTAAATTTTTTGATGAACTTTTTTTTTTCTTCTTTGGCGGTCGCCATATATCGAAACGGGTTATGGTCGACCAGCTGATGATGCTGGCTTCGGGTTGATATAACCCTTTCGTAACACCCTACAAAGCAACGAATTTCGTTTTATAAACTTTATAACTAACATAAATACTTTGAAACTCTTATTAACGTGTAAAGGTGCAAATGCGTCCATATTAAACAGAACCTTAATCAATTTCAATACCTTCTTCTCAAAGTAATCATTAAAACATGGCTACTTATAGTTACTGTACACTCTTAAAAATTCTTGATTTATATCAGTAACTAAGTACATTACATAACATAACATAACATAACATCACGCCTTTTTCCCCGAAGGGGTAGGCAGAGGTGTGCAAACACACCCACATCTCGCCAGCTATGTTAGGTCCCATGTAATAGGGGCGAGCCTATTGCCATTTACCGGGCACAAGGTCCAGAATCTGGGATAATTATCTGGATAAAATTCTAAAGAGAATTATACATTATCCACCAGACCCGGGAATCGAACCCGAGACCTCGAGTGTGGCAGTCCGTACATAGTACCATTGTGCCACCGAGGTAGTCACATTACTTACAAGTACATTACTTAGTTTAAAATATATTATATTAGCTACTGAAAGATTGGACTCTCTCAAGTTTACCGTCATATTACGCCACACAACTTTGCTACCAAGCCTTTAAGTGCCCAAAACGTGTGTCCTAAGAAAATGATCTAGTATGAATGAAATTAACAAGATTAATTTTAAAATTAAAATAACATCAAATTTCCAGTGAGACCCCTTCATCATAGAAGTAGGCTAATGATCTTCAAAATTTATAGCTAAGATCCATCTCGATCATATCGGCTTTCGAATAAAAAACTGCATTTAAATAAGTCCATCAATACTCAAATACAAAGTTTAAACTTACAATCCACCTTGTTTTCCGTTGAACGGTAGATTTCCAACAGTTTCAACATTGTTCATTGGCTCCTAATAAACATAGCGTGATGTTATAATAGCCTATAACATTTACAAATAATGTGACTTTTCGTTGGTCAAAGAATTTCAAAACCGATTCATTAGATCCGCAGATTACTTTATACAATTACACAAACGCACAAAATTTTAACTCTTTTTAATAAGTTTTGAATTATCTATAAATTATTATATTAAAAGTATATATTTATGAAATTCTCTGTGAAGTATTTAGCAAATTGGGTGTCATAATAATATCAAGAAGATATAAAACGCTGACATTGCTTTGTCTCACAAAATGAATTGGATTAGGAGAGTCTAAATCTTTCTTTAATTGAGTTTGAATCAAATTACGTACCTTCTTGGTGAGCTTAATTCTCTAAAGAGGGAAAGAGATGAACTATGGAAGGATTTATTATCTGTGAACGTCGTTTTAGCTCTTGTAATTAATTAATAAGATTTAACTTAAGGTATCCTACCTTGTACAGTACAACTTGATGATATAGTTAAGAACGCAGGGGGGAATACAATTGCTATTCCAAAGGTTTAAGGCTGAATCCTTATGTCAAGTCAAATTTAAACACGATTTCTTAATTAAATATACATAATATATATAATATCTTTTTGTATTTAGTTTAGTTCCGTTTTGTTTTAAGAAAACAATCACTATAATTTTTCATGCTGAAGGAAAACCTACAATTGTCATCGAATGGATCTGGTTAAAAGCTCCAAAAAGAGACTTAGTAAGTATACTTTTAACTAAAGAAAAAAAAAGAAAAGGTTGCTCCTTTTTGTAAGTAACCTATGACCCTCTGTAATAATTTTGATTATATTTGCATCACGCAAAGTTTGACGTACAGTGAATGCCTATGATATTAAGACCTTGAACACGTACAGGTACTTAAATTAAAAAAACTTGTCCCCGTTTATAAAATCAACATAAAATAGAGGTAACAGAAGCGCAGGTCTTATACCTCGGCACGCTATTCTAAACGACATAATTCGTAGGTCTTCTTTCCATCGCAGGTCTTCCGGCCGTACGTGAGCCAAATGGGTTAGCACAAAGCGATGGCAAGAGACCAAATGTGCCAGCGCTGCTGCTGCATCGGCTGAAGGCCTCAAACGGCGTAAATATGCTAACCTAGCAGGTGATTACATATTTGAGCCGTACGGGGTTGAAACACTGAGGTTATAGGGTCTAAGTGCGCGTCGTTTTTATATTTACATTGCTAAACACTTAATCGATGCTTTTCAGGACTAGAAGGCTGGCTATTTTCTGGCCCAAAGAATAAGTATCGCCAACCAACGTGGCAACACAGCCGGGATTCTGGGAACCTTCCCAGTCAGCAATGACGCGCAGGATTTTTAAACGACATTTTGTAGTCTAAATATTTTTTGTACATAATTATGTAAATTGTAATTCTTATTGTAAATAAAGCTGTAATTATAAATTGAGATCCATTGTCAAAGCATTACGTGGTATATTATTATAATCATCACAGACCTGTGAGACTGTTAGCTTTATGTTGATTAGATGCATATCCCAACTATAAATTGGAGAGACGACAACGGATCCCAAGCATTAATTTGTGGCAAATCGCTTGGAAAATGAAAATTTTGTGCAGCCCTCGGCTTCGAGACTTGGACAAATTTATATTTACACGTAACCTATAAGCGAAATGTTTACAAAAATAGACCTTAACACAACTGAGTATGATCGTCGTTTAAAAGATTCCTAGAGTTCAGTGATAGGATTTTTTCTTAAAAATACAGCTTCGTGGGATGGGATTAGAATATTTGCAACGTCTCAAATTATGATCTCCCATTTGTAAATACGAGTCAAGATATAAGTAATACTAATACTGTCTTCTCACTGTAGAAAACTAGTAAACACCGCGGGTGAAGCTATTAGAAACAAATAAATGGATACTATTGTAAGTCATTTTGAGAACATTACACTCTATAGCATGTCAGATAAATGGCATTATATTAAGTATTCTATCGAGTTAATTCAGGGTTAACATAACCTGCCGGGCGCCACTATAAATACCTTCTGGTGTGTACCTGAGACGCCCGCAGCAATGGACATAGGAGCAACCTCGGTCACGAGGAATTAAAAAAATAATGATTAACATAACCTACATAAAATCACACCTCTGTCCCAATGGTGTAGACAGACCCACTTGAAGAGCGTAGGATTTTGGCAATAGAAATACTGAATGGAATCAGGCGTTACCTGGCGAAAGTTCATGATAAAACAATGGGGTAAGATGTTGAATTTTTATATAATTGCACTAATTTCGCAAAATACTCGTAGAAGACATTACAAACGTCGACATATGTTTCACCTCTAAACGAGGCATTCTCAAGACTGTCTCAGAGAGAACAGCAAGCTGAACAACTGTTCTCTCTGAGACAGTCTTGAGAATGCCTCGTTTAGAGGTGAAACATAATATTTGTCGACGTTTTAATGTATTCTATTTTTAGCGAAAATAATGCCAGGCTGTTCTCTTTGAGACAGTCTTGAGAATGCCTCGTGAGTAGTTGAAACATATGTCAACGTTTGTAATGTCTTCTATTTAGCGAAATTAGTGCAATTATATAAAAATTCAACATCTTACCCCATTTTTTTAATAGAAATACTTCTTTCGCTTCCTCAATTCAAAACTACATGCTCAGGTCGGGTATATAACCTGGCTTGTTACAGTAATTTTTTATTACAGTAATAATAGTGAGAGTTTAAATGGTTCCGTATGTATTAAAATAGAAATCACTACATATTATAAAACAAAGTCGCCGGTTCTGTATGTATGCTTAGATCTTTAAAACTACGCAACGGATTTTGATGCGGGTTTCACCAATGGTTTAAGTGACTTTCGAGGAAGGTTTTCGTGTCTATACTTTGTCAAGCGGGCGAAACCGCGGGTTTGCACGGCTTTTCCCTTACAGGGGGGTTTCGTATGGTTATTTCTCACTGTGCAATTACAAAAAGCTCTACTAAGCGACCCTATGTTTCAGTTCTGAGTAACTATAGAGGTAGATAAATAAAAGTTAAAATGATTATTTGTCTTACTCATTTATTTCATTTTCTGCCAATTGAATTAAAATAATCCCTCTGGTGGAAATAATTGGAGTTCTCATTTGACCTATTGATTCGGTTCCACACGGCTGACCTCAAAACCAAGACATTTTTCCTCAAGCCAATAATGAATTACGTTTCACAGAGGTGAACAAAAAATATATAAAATAACTAAGTTTTGAAAGACTGCTAGAGATCTTAAAGGTATAGATTAAAATAATATACAAGCCTAATGTATTAAGCTTGTGAATTTCTATTAAGGCTTCTATTGTGTATATCTCACCACGCTACCATTGCACAATCGTAAAAATGAGAATTTGGGTCTGTGAAAGCAATCCTTATGTATTTTTCTGTTGTATGCAAACTACTCTGTTGATTGCTTCGGTGGCGGATGCACTACAGTGCATCCGCTTTCGACACCGGAATCTCGGGTTCGATTCCCGGTCAGGAAAAACTTTTTGTACACATACGTTTGTACTGAAGTCTGGGTGTTTCCTATGTATAATATGAATAAATTTTCAAAAAAAAAATGTATTTAAGTATTTATATCAGTTTATCTAATACTCATATCAAAAGCTCTGCTTAGTTTGAGACTTTACTTTATTTATTATTATTTATTTATTATTTATTACATACCTAGTTATTAAGTACAGTGGTTTTCTTGACAATATCGTTCGTATATCGTCGACAAAAAAGAACTCCGTGTTAAATTTTGATTTTGTGTATTACCCTTTTTATTTCGACCACACTCATCTTTTTAACCGTTTATGACATTTCATAAACGGTTAAAAAGATGAGTGTGGTCGAAACGTGATTACTACCATTGTAGTAATCAATCATAATCATTACAGATTCATAAAAGTGTAAAGAATAATAATATAAAGCAATATTATAGCACAATATTTGTGGGATAAAAAGTAGCGATGTTACTTCTGAATAAAATAACATCCTATAGATTTATTAAAACCAGTTAATTTGCTTCAGAGATTTTCGATTAAAAATAAACTAGGTATGCAATACATTCTGCTGTTGCAATAATTGAGCTGAGTTTGTCGATCCGAGTCGAACTCCTAAACGACTGGACCGATCTTTATGAATTCAGATATATGCACTCACGGTGATGGTCACTATGACCGTGCCAAATTTCAAAAAGATCGGTTCAGTGTTTAGGAGGAGTTCGATAACGAACGAAATACACGAGTCGTCTAAGAAAGAGCTTCGTAAACTCCGCTCAACAAGCCTTTCCTCATTATAATATTAGTATAGATGTAATGAGGGCTTGATACATAACCTATCGTAGTAAGCTCGTCTCAAGATTCAATTAAAATATCGATAGTTCATCCGTCAGCCTCTGGGTATCATTACTGAAATATAACTTATACTAGATTCAAAGTAACTACACTGTATTGGGTTTTAGAGTATCCCTGAAATAGGTTTCTCGTTCCTAACTCCCAAGGAAACACATTTTTTTGTCTGTCTGTATTTTTTGTTCCGGAAAATCTCTAAAATCGTTGGTCAACTTTAAAGAGACTTCCACTGGCAGATAGCTGATGTTATAAGGAGTAACTTAGGCTAGGGAACTAGAAGACTATACCACGCTGAAGACATATTTTTAATGGTGTGAATAATTATGACATCCTTTCATCGGAACATTTAATATATGTAACTATGGCTTCTATACCTAATGTACGAGTACTTATAACAGTCGCCAAACTAAATCTAACAATGGACAATAGAGTTATGCGAATCGTATTTCATGTCGGACAAGTCGACCAAACACAATTTATTTCAACACTGACACACCTCTTTGAGTCCAGTTCGTCATTAATTCTCAACTGTTGGTATTAAGATTAAGCTGGTTAGTTTCTGTAATAGATATTGTTGGACATTCTCACACAACGTCATCTAGCCCAAACTAAGTTATAAGCTTGTGCTATGGGATCTAGACAACTGATAAACGTACTTATATATTTCTAAATACATACATAACATACATAGAAAACACCCAAACTCCGAAACAAACATTTGTGGATCTCACAAATATTGGATTCGACCCGGGAATCGAACCCGAGACTCCGGAGTCGAAAGCCGATGCACTACCGACCACGCCACCGAAGCAGATCTTTGTAGAGTTTGAGAATTTGAATTTGAACTTGGAAGTGACTACTTCCAAGTTCAAATTCACTTACTTCAAACTGCTAAGAGTGAAAGTAGGTATGTGACACTGGTCTTGGTGGTTTACAATTTAGGTTCGTATTACCGAATAGTATGGATTTTCTAATTAATAATTGTAACGGCAATAGGCTTACCCCTATTATGTGGGCCAACAATACTACTAGTGTATTTAATGTGCTTATGCCTCGGGAATATTTTGTGATTACCTGTATGTATGGAATTAGTAGGATGGAATTTTACAAAAAAAAAACTAGAAAAAAGCCTTATTTATCATATAAAATATCGCTAAAACGATGAAAAACTCAGGTTCTATTCAAAGTTCAATTGATCAAAAGCAAAAAATGTTCTTAGAATATTCTTTGAAGTTATTTTTAGAAATAAAAAAACTCAAAGAAATTTTGATCTCACAGTGAAAACGACAGTTGTTTCTCTATAGGATTTGTGGGAGTGAAAGCCGAATAAAATAAAATCCAAGTAACCTACCTTTTGAAAATGATATAAATATTTTGTTTGTCGAAGGATTTCAGACTTCATTTAATTCGTCAAAAATAATATTTTCCATTTTTCTTCAGATAACTTTTCTCTCAAAATCATTTACATTTATTTAGAAAGTACAGATAACAATCTAAAGCCATTAAGTTATTTACACATTACAATATACATAATTAAATACTAAAAATATTTACATTACAAAATATCGTTTAAAAAATCCTCCGAGTCATTGCCAACTGGGAATGTTCTGGGAATGTGGTACGCCGACGATACCCTCGTCACGGCACGGGGTGCAACGCATCAGGAGGCAGCACTCAGGGTCACGACGGGTGTTGCTCAAGTCGTGGGTCGGGTACGGCGGCTGGGACTGGAGGTGGCCCTGCACAAGTCCGAGGTTCTCTGTTTTCACGAACCTCGGAACGGTCCACCTGAAGGTTCCAGCATAACTGTAGGAGGCGTTAGCATCGGCATCAATCCCTCAATGAAGTACCTTGGGATCGTACTTGATAGCCGATGGAACTTCGAACCACATTTCCGAAGTTTGGTCCTCAAAGTGACGGGGGCATTAGTCGCGTTTTCACGACTCATCCAGACCGAACGTCGGCCAGACTCATCTACGCCCAGGACCATCGACCTCCATGATCGGGGCCTGACGACGGCGGGATAGCCACCCGCCGTTCTTACAGAAGCAGGCTAGAAGGGTTGCGTGCTGCGGGGCCTTTTACCCATAGCAAGCAACCAGATTCACTCACCAACGCGGGATAAAACCCAACCCCAACGACGCGGGATTTTCATTCCGACCAAACCCCCGAAGAGGCCACACAGCTGGCCAAAGTCCGCCGGGCGTCACTTGAAATGCCTTCCAGTGTCACCAGAGACGCCCGCAGCAATGGACATGGGAGCGGCCGCGAACTCGCGGAATAAAAAAAATAAAATAAAAATGTTGTCCCAGATTATCGACGGCTACTCCACAGGTGCAATGATGCGGAGATACACAAGGTGTACCCAGCCGAAGGCAAGTGGCAATGCGGAAGGTTGTGTCGTCCAACAATGTACCGATGTTGGGCGATGGGAGCGCCTGGATCCATAACCCTGACTCCCATTCTCCAACAGCTAGTAGGCATGCACGCTCTGAAATATTGAAATTTAAGTGTCAAGTGTATTAATTCTCAATTTATCGCGGCGAATCCCATAGTCACTGTGAGCCTAGGCGTGAGGGCAGGTCAGTGTCGGGACAAGACATCCTCCAAGCATTTATGGCATCGGTCTTGCATCGCACCTCGGAATCAATCAGTGTATTTGACAAAATTTTCCTTACTAATTCTTCGGTGCTATGGACCGACGACAGAAATGCTGGCAGACTGACATCCGTAACTCTACGAATACCTAGCCTGCCCTAGCGAACTGGAAGAGACGCTTGGACCCAGGTTCGGTCATTAATATTTACATTTAAAATTTTACACAAAGAATTTTATATTAAGTTGTCCTGTCTGCTCAAAATTTCTATATTTTTCCAAAATTGTCCTGAACGGAGGGCATGTGTAAATTTGGGTACTTTTTAAATAAAATTAACTGTAGATACTAATCTGGGATCCCGCTTGGGTTGCAAGACTTTTTTATGGAGTTATTTCGTGAATGTACTTTTGTGTTAACAACCTCACAATATTTTTAAAATACCTAAGACATATGAAACACATTTATAATTTTTGAGAAAAAAAATTTATATAAGTTTTTTAAGAACAATGCTGGAAATGACGAAACTATTAGGGAACCCTAAAAAGCCAATCTCTTATTACAACACATTTTTAAATTAAAAGTCACATATTTTATTAACACAGTCTGGCTTATTTCAACTTCAAACGAAGCGGTATTTAAGTGTCATTGGATAAATAAACAATAATGAAAGTTAATCTTCATTTAATTAATTTCAATTATCGTTTGGATAAAATGGACCATCACAGTTGATTGTGTCATAAAAACCGATACAAATTTAACACTAACGAACGTTCGCGGATTTGTGTTATTGTTTTTTCAAACGGGGAAAAAATCAGGATCAAAAGTAGCTATCAAGTCCGTAATAAATGTCATCCCAATCGTAAAAGTCGTTTTATGTGTTTTAATTACTCAAAATTTAGTTATCGAACATAAAAATTCCAAGTCATTTAAATCCACTTTCAGGTCCTTAGCCGGACGTCCCCAGTAAGCCCGAATAACCCCAGGGCGCCGGCGGACTTCAGCCACATAGCCATCTTTGGTGGTTGGGCTTGATCCCGCGTCAATGATTAAGTACCTATCCAAGGGCATGCAAAGGAAATACCACAGCTTGCCACCGTTCTCATGGTCTGTTTCTGTATACTGTGTTCTCAAGGCCCCAGCTGCCTCTACGTCCAATGCCGGACGCCCCAGGTATCTACGCAATCTGAAGTGTTCCCTGTAGGCGGGGCACAGCCTGACTTAATTTTTACATATAGGTATAAGTAAAAAGGCGTAAACTGAGCTTTGCATTTGTGTGAGTGCACGTACGTGAACGTATAATCTGTGTATCTAAAGTGTGCTACACACAGCCTTTTTACTCTACTTTTCGTGATCACTCACACAAATCTAAAGCTTAGCTTACGCCTTTTTACCTATACCTTTTACCGTTACGGACAATACTATGCCACATTCACTGTGCGGTTGAAAAAATCGGTGAAACATCCATTAATAGCACCCACACAGTTTAAACAGTGATTCAACTCGGAATCAAAGCCTGGTCGTGCGTCGTACTAGGTTTGTAATGTGAGTCATAAAGTTTTTCTTGTGATCTTCACAAATAAACAAAATTTCGCTTGAAATAACTATTCCTCGATGCTCACCAGAGGTGATGATCGTTTAAAATTTACACCAGCAAGCTTTTTATAAAACTACTTAAGTTTTAATACTTTAAAATTCAAATACTTAAATTTATCTTGGTATCAATAAGTTTAAACAAAGTAGATGCAAGATTAAAACCGATGGCTTTTCCTCTGTTATCTAGTCTATACCACAATAGTGACGCGGCTGCTGCTCGTTAGCTCATGTCACTCAAATGCAGTGAGACGTGAATTCTGATTGTAGACATGGACAAAATGATAATAAGCTTTAAAATTAGAACACCGTAATAATGGCCGGTGTTGCGTCGTGACCAGCGTTCGGGTATTCGGAAATACTCGTAAATCAATTTATAGTGAACACATAATTTCCCAAGTGTCCGTAATCTTCCGCTGGCGCCCTGGGATTATTATACCGAGGGTGTACCCGGGGCGTCCAAATGGATATCCGTAGTCTGGTAATTCCACAACTTGATTTTAATGACAAGTCACGACAATACTTACGTGAACCGACGCTAACACTTATCACTTTTGATGGGGTGATATTGGGTGAGAAAGTGAGGAACAGCGTGATACGAGAACGTTGCGGTGTATCAGAAGATGTAGTGAGTAAGATAGAAAAAGGGATGCTTAGATGGTTTGGGCACGTAGAAAGGATGGATGAAAGAAGATTGACGAAACAGATACATAAGGCGGGCGTGAATAGACAGGCAGGCAATGGCCGTCCTAGGCGAACGTACTTCGGCCAAATCGGTGATGTTTTGACCAAAGGCCAGGTCAAGAGTACCCAGAACCGGAAAGCGTGCATGAAGATAGTTATGAAAGTGGAAGAAGCGAAAGAAGTATGCCAGGATCGTAGCAAGTGGAATTCCATAGTCTCTGCCTACCCCCATGGGAAAGAGGCTTGACCATATGTATGTATGTATGTAAAAAAATACAAAATATGTTATGATATCCCTCGCTTTTTGAAACTTGTGGAATCCCTGTAACAAGGTGGGTTGCAGTTAGACTTCTCAATTGGTGTTTTGTACGAGTTGGTCCGCGGTTGGAACTTTCTTTAATCTTGTTTATTTTTGTCATCAAATGTCTAAGTTTTGCTTTGCGAGAGAATTTTAACATGACACGCTGTAATGAGGACACGTTACCTGTCCCCACCTAATGTGGTTACAATTTTTTTTGCTTAACTGGCTCGTGTATTTAGAATAAAATATTTTTAGTGGGCCTTCCATGATTTTAGGGGCGTAAGTCACCGTGCAGAACAATTGGAGGTGCTACACAATTAGGTATTAAGTTATTATATACATTCAAAGTTCAGATAGCAAAAGGTTAAGAAGCGAGATTCGTACCTATGATACTAGCTACCGCCGGGCGCCACTCCGCCGGGCGCCACTCCGCCGGGCGCCACATCTGCTGGGCGCAACTGGAAATACCTTCTGGTGCGTACCAGAGACGCCCAGCAACGGACGTATAGTATTACTTACGTACCTAACTATAGACACTTGGGAATTGAAGTTCACACAAAATTAACGGAGACTATTGAATTAAAACTACAAAATTATGTTTGATACTTACCGATACCATATAAGTATACAATAGGGAATAGTAACCCTCTGTGCCTATACTCAGAGTGAGCTTTCAATAATATTTAATAGGTATGTAAAACAGTAAATTTCCAAACATCTTCAAATAAAGAAAGGATTGGAAGTTATTTGTCAATGGCACACAATGTCTTGTAATTATAAAGTAAATGGGTACTGCGTTTCCTCAAAATCTTTGGATTTGGGTCACGTCAAACACACTTTGTACAACTTTGTTGTGCACAAGTTTGATTACCTACATCATGTCCTTGATAACTTGATCTATTTTTTTATCCTTCCAAAATACTTTGGGTTTTAAAGTGGTTTCCACTTTCCAAATAAAACTACCTCATGTGTATTTTAATAAAATAATGGAAATCGTATGTCTGTATGTATCTGTCATTAAATTAATAAAAAAATGGTGTCAACGATATTAAAAGTTCTGGAAATTGTATAATAATATGAAGCAAAGATTTTATGATGGTATTGATCATCGTGGCTTAGTAATCAAGGTCACGACGGGTGTTGCTCAAGTCGTGGGTCCGATACGGCGGCTGGGACTGTAGGTGGCCCTGCAGAAGTCCAAGGTTCTTTGTTTCCACGGACCTCGGAACGGTCCACCATAACTATAGGAAGTGTTAGCATCGGCATCAAACCCTCGATGAAGTACTTAGGGATCGTATGGGCGGTGAGGTTGACGGCCAAGAACACAACTCTTCTTAACAGACCACTGCGGACCTTGGCCGTCAAAACAACCAGCTGCGAGTAGGTGGAACGCGGCCGTTTCAATCTGCGAGTAGGTCGTGCTCCCAAGGGGGTGGCCAAGAGGGTGAGGGTAAGTACCCTCACCGCTGAGTTCCGCAGTCAGCCGCCAGGGCGCCGCAGACTTATGTCCGCCCATGATCGGGGCCTGAGGACGGCGGGATAGCCACCTGCCACAGAAATCGTGGTGCGGGAGAGAACCCTACCCCAACGACGCAGGATTTTCATCCCGACCAAACCCCCGAAGAGACCACACAGGTGGCCAAAGTCCGTTGGGCGCCACTGGAAATACCTCCTGGTGCATACCAGAGACGCCCCGGCAATGGCTGAAAGCTTAGTTATCAGAGCATTCCCCTTGTTAGGGAAAGATTTATAATTTCTATCTAAATATTTAAGATATTACAAGTTTATTAATACACAAAAAATATTGTTAATTTTTGTTCTTGGGTTAATCTTAACCAATTATTTTTTTGTGTATATACCTACAGCGAGTTTTGTCACTTATCTCGCTGAATAAGAACATTTGTCTGCGGAACATTTCCCATGTCTCTGTCCATCGCTAATGATAGGACATAACAATAAGACATGACTAATTTGGTACTAACATAATTGAGGGAGAAATAGAGATTAAGAGAAAGACAACGATTGATTGTAGACCGGACGTCGAATTTTGTTCATCCACATAATTTAACCAATGAAATCACACAAAAATCAGTCACATGACTAAATATGTCACATTTCTAGGCTGGTAGCTAAAGTAAAAACCGGCCAAGTGCGAGTCGGACCCGCGCACAAAGGGTTCTGTACCAAAAAGAACAAACTCAGGTTCGTTGTATGGGAGCCCCCTTAAATATTCATTACTAGTGGTCGCCCGCGACTTCGTCCGCGTGATTATTTGGATTTTTTCCCGTTCCCGTCGCGCCGCGTCATATTTTGAACAATTCACACAATATCTTTATAAATTGTAGCCTATGTGCTATTCTGATGTATAAGCTATATTATTGTAAAGTTTCATTAAAATCCATTCAGTAGTTTTTACGTGAAAGAGTAACAAACATCCATCCATCCATAAATACATACATACATACATACATACTCACAAACTTTCGCGTTTATAATATTAGTAGGATATTCTGTTTTTTAGTATTTGTTGTTATAGTATAGAGGCAACAGAAATACATCATCTTTGAAAATTTCAACTCTCTAACTATCACAGTTCATGAGATACAACGCATGACAGACGGACGGACGGACAGCGAACTCGTATTAAAGTTTTAAACTAGCAGTTATCACTTCACTCAGAATAACTTTTTTGATTACGATATTGCCTCTGCGATATTGAGAATATATTGTTGTTAAAAATTCATTTTACCCTCCTAAATTAGGACTATTTTCCATCCAGTTCCTGTAAGAAATTATTTAAAGTTAAATAATTCAGAGTTAGCCGGGGAAATGATTACTTTAATTTAATTAACATAATAACTGATAGGCAATTAACGGTAAGGAGGACGCATTCATTCATTTCCACCTAAATTATAAGAACAAACAAAGTGTAATGTGGATTGAAAAGTAATCGGCCTAACCAAGAAAATAATACATAATAAATTAAATATATTTTTATTTTTCAACGTAATCACCATCAAGTTCAATGCACTTTTGCCATCTTCCCTTTCAAGCATTTAGCCCGTTGAAAAAAAATTATTCTTCCAAATATGCGTAAGTTCCGTCAAAATATGCGTCTACTTATTTATTTATTTATTTATTTAATAAGGTTCACCAACAGTCATTTACATCAATACAAGTATATAGTTAACACAAAATATAAGCAAATTATAATGCAATGACTACTTACAGGTAAACACCGATTGTAACTATTATATATAACACAGTAAAAACAAATGTTTTGAACGCTATAATAAAGTATACCCACTGCACAAAGGATATATAGAGAATAGAGATATAGAGAAGAATAGATGTATTATGAACGCGGACTCTCGCGAACATAACAAACCCGTACCTCAAACAATGAAAAATATATATAATTTAAAACTTAACAAAGTAATTAATCAAGTGGCGGCTAATCAAGACCAAGAGGTAAATTCCTGAGACGTAGCTTAACACTCGAAACTGAGTCAACATGAATGTCGAATTGACTGCTCAACCCATTCAGTGACTTGCACATCCTTACATAAGGGGAACTGGCACCCAGCACCGTTCTTCTCAGTGGCGGACAAAGAGGCGTGATGGAATGGCGAGGAATCCGTGCAGGGGCTTGAAACCTAAATAATGAGAGCAAAAGTCAATCAATCAATCTGATGTCGGAGTACCTTACAAGCAAACACCGCATCCTGTATTTCTCTGCGCTGCGAAAGAGTCTTCATATTGAAATGGGTCAATCTTGATTTGTAAGAAGGCTTTATTTTGGAAATTCTATTGACATACGAAAGATGACCAAGAAAACGCTTCTGCACGCGCTCAAGACGCAAAGTGTGGGTCGCATAGTGAGGTCTCCAGACCACACTGCAGTACTCCAGGATACTTCGCACCAAGCTATTGTAAAGGAGGATTTTAGTGTGATTATTTCTAAATGTTTTACAGGTTCTAAGAACAAATCCAAGCATTCTAGAAGATTTTTTTATGATGTTCTCTAAATGTGGAACTGCTGCCTTGACCTCGTCATTTGTCAAAAATCTTTGACCTCCCAAGTGCTTTTTAGGTTAGGGAACAGAAAAAAGCCTGACGGTGCCAGGTTTCGTCCATAGTAACAAAACGATTCAAAAAATCACATTCATCAGCTTCAAATAAGACACCTTGTGGAAACCCAACACGTTGACTATTATGTTTTGAGTACGTTCATAAGAGATGCCTATAATCTCGGCTATCTCTCTAATTTTCAATCTGCGGTCTCCCATAATTATTTGAGTATTTTTTTAACATTTTCGTCAGTAGTGGACGTCGAAGGCCTTCCAGAGCGGGGTTCGTCTTTCACACTCTCTCTACCACGCTTGAATTCTGCTATCCATTTTTTGACGGATGAATATGAAAGAGCGTAATCCACTAATGTACTGACCATATCATCATGGATGGCTTTTGATGACAGCCCCTTCTTATGGAGGTACTTAATGACGGCACGCTGCTCGATTTGCTCCATTTGCGGAAATGATGTCAGATTGCTTTGTTAATAAATTTATAAAATTAAAACTAATTATCGCACATGTTTCAAATTTCACAGAATTAACAGGTCTGAACTGAACTAAATAATGTGGGTAGATTTCATTATTAGAACTAAATGGATCCAGTGTTAGGCCGACTACTTTTCAATCCACCCTCGTATCTTTCGCCGAAAAAGTTTGAAATATATACGAGTATAAGTACTAAAACAGGGCAATGTCTACTTTTCAACTAATGATATTATTGCAGAAAATGTCAGAGACGTGACCCAAACAGCACATCTTTTGAAAAATTCTGGAACATCTTTGGTTATTGGATGTCCATATGTCAATATGCGATGCTCCGTCCGCGTAGCATAGTATTCTACGCGGACAAATCTCTAGGAATTGGGAAAAAGAAAAAATAATTTATTTGGAGAAAGACTTTTTCGTTCGTTTGTTTTAACCGCTTATCACAGGAAAACCTCATAAGTCCATACAACACAAAAACGTTAAGGAGTATTCATGCAAAAATCTCATTGGCAGATTCCGGGCGCAAATGAACACATACTCAGGCTCAGCAAATGTGTGAAGTTAACCTTGTAAATCCGGACTATGGTGAAGTCACCAATGTGTGAGATTTGCAATAAGTGAGTTGCCCTCAAACCAACTGATCATGGCATTAAGCTGTGAAAATGCACACGCTTTGATTTTTTTATACCTACTCATGGAGTAAAACATCTGACAGACATTTTGAGCATTTTTTTGTTCTTAATTAAAAAGTGAACTTTGTTATCTTTTGCATGGCTGTTTGAAAGACGAGGTTGTTATACGAACTTAATATTATTATAATTTGGACAGTTATTAAATTATTCACCAGTATGACCTCATTTTCTAAGCCAAGTTGGGATTTGTTTGATATCAATTTACTCTAGGAAGGCACTTCATATTATAATCTGATGACGGTATCAAACATTTTTTAAGTAACTATAAATGTAATGTAATTTCTATAACAGCTGTGTAAATAAATAAACAAAAAACCGGCAAAGTGCATGTCGGGCCACGCATAGAATAGGGTTCCGTAGTCAACCATATATTATAATAGCCTCTATAACTCCTCAACTAATCTCAAGTAATCTGATCCGTTATAGTTTTCCTTCAAAGTTCATGAACATCATGATTTTTTTGAGATTCTTCGAGCTAACCGTTCAGATTTTACCCCTCACGATGGGGTTTACACGAGCAAAAAAAACATCCCCACTTTACTTGTAGGGGAGGTACCCCAGCAAAAAAAATTATTTCATATTTTTTTTTAATTTAAAGCCGAGTACGGACATGACGAAACTATAAGGGTTCCGAAACTTGAACTACGGAACCCTAAAACGGACTCAAATCTCTTTATTTCTTCGACCCTCAAGTAAAAACAGGTTCAGCCAATAGTTAACCAAACAAAGAACCGAAATTCGTAACGTATGTGTAATAAAAGTATGAATCTCTATTTCATGTTTTACTCGTATATTTTCTGGCACATTAAAGATAACTGATAAAATATTAACTCAGGGCAGATAAACGAAAAATTCTCTTGAATTAAGATATTTTTCCTCGTAGCAGTTTGTTTGGAGATCACGTGAAAATACCGAAAACTATTTTAACGATAACGATAGAGATTGTTTTGAAACGGCCAGGTATTGAAAAACTTTTTTAATCGAAAAATGTTTTTGGGTTCTCCGCTCTATCTATTTAAACCACTGAAACAAAATATATTACACGAACCAACCATCGAACATTCACAGTTATCAATCATTACAGTCTATACGTATAAATATAAATACACGTCAAAAATTGACACCACAACCGACTTTAATTTACCGAAATCCTCCTATTTTGGACGTCGGTTGAAAATGAAGCGCTGTTCGTTTGTCTCACTAAAACTCAGTAACGGCAGCACCGAAGTTCGCTGGGACAGCTAGTACTTAATATTAAATTGGTCTCCCATAATAAGGGGTGAGACTAATTGCCGCCAGTCGAGAACTTTCAGATTTTCTGTTGACTTATTCAACAAGAAGAGCTGATGCAAGATCTTGAACCATTTTATACTTATTTATTAGGTAGATATAAATATATATGATTACTTATGTATTATAGTAATTAGGTACCAAATAGGTACCTAATTATACATAATAGTACATGTAGGAAAAAAATATCAATGATCTTCAAAATTAATAGCAAAGAACGATTTCAATCCCATTGGTTTTCCAACAACTTTCCAACCCTTGTCAAAATTGGTCGATCCATTCTGGAGCTGTGATGTCACAGACAGCAGATATACAAATACACTGGCTAACCTTATATGACACCATTCCTTGGTGTTAAAACAGCGATATCGAGAACTATCTCTTTCCGAAGTTGGTTTAAAAGCTTTAAACTTCCCAGGTAGGTAATGAGTATTTGATGAGGTGCCGTTGTACTCTTGATATACTCGTAAGATTGATGCCACGATACTGCAGAGATAGTGAACTGGCATCCAATGATTCTATATAGAAGGGGTGAATTAAATGTCTGTTAACACCTTTGATATATAGCAATTGATGGTTATAATTCGCCTGTTTCTGGTTCAATCTTTAATTACTTAGTGTGATTTATATAACTATTTGTGTTTTTCGCAGATATTTGCAGATATAAAGGAGTTTTGGCAGATCTCCCCTACGACGGGCGTTTCTACAGAGTGATAAACAGACTAAGTAAAAATAACTAACTAATCTATATATTTAATATGACAATTTGTCTGTCTGTCTGTCCGTCTGTCGCGTTTTTCAATTTACATACATTTGCATGAAATATTAAAATATTTTTTTTTTTTTTTTACTTATGCGATACAAAGTTCGTCGGGATAACTAGTAACTTTAAATATAACCTATTTTCAGGTTATATTTAAAGTTATAATTTTTTTTTAATTCCGCCGTACAAGGCCGCGGCCGCTCTCACGTCCGTTGCCGGGCGTCTCTGGCTCGAACGCAGGTATTTCCAGGTACTCTATTGCATTGGGGGTTACCCTGTACAAATGGGTGTAGATGTTAGATAAATTAATAAATAAAAGTTCCGTCCAGAAATGTAGAAAGTAATTTAATTACTATACAATTAAAATATCATACTATGTATCAATACAAACATCATGCAAAGGGTTCCGCAAAAAAATTACTTTTGTTGACGGACGGACGGATGGACAGCGAAGTCTCAGTAATAGGGTTCACGTTTTACCCTTTGGGCACGGAACCCTAACAATTGATTGCAACAGTGTCGGGAGCCATAAGTCGGTATAGAACTATTTTAGTCTACATTCAAATACTTCAACTTAACCCTTCCCCGGCGATCGGTTAAATAGCTTGTACTAAAGTATGATGATGACTCTTTTAATCAGCAAAGGTAAAGATATTCAACTTGCCAAAACAAACGATCAAAGAGACACGCAGCGCCGTGGAAAATAAATTTAATAATTGTTCTGTTGTGGGTAATATAATTTCTTTGTGAAACTTTATTCATCATCTGCCTGCCCTTATCCCATTTATTTGGGGTCGGCGCAATATGTTTTCATCTTCCATACATCCCTGTCACACGTCATCTCCTCAGTCACTCCTTTCCTGGTCATATCCTCTTTCACGCATTCTATCCATCTTTTCTTGGGCCTACCTCGAGTTCTCAGGCCATCTACATTCATACTTTGTACCTTTCTTACCACATTACTTTCCTCTCTTCTCGTAACATGTCCATACCATGATAGCCGTTCGCTTCTCACTTTTTCATTTACTGGGGCAACTTTCAAACTTCCTCTAATATACTCGTTCCTTACTTTATCCATCCTTGTTACACCACACATCCATCTTAACATTCGCATTTCCGCTACATGCAGTTTTCTTTCATCCGTCGCTTTTACGGCCACACATGAAAGTCCATACAGGACGGCAGGTCTGACGACAGTCTTGTAAATTTTCCCCTTAAGTTTCGGAGGAAATTGGGGGTCGCATATAGTGGCTTTGACCTGCCGCCATTTCATCCAACCTGCGTCAATTCTGTGCTTCACTGTACGATCGATTTCCCCATCGTCCTGGATAAGAGAGCCGAGGTATCGGAAGCTGGAGCAGACTGGCAATGGTACGCCGTCTAGCGTTATGGGTGTAAAGCTGGAGAGACCGCCGAAATCAGAGAACATGTACTCCGTTTTGGTTCTGCTGATTTTCAAGCCTACACTCTCCAGTTTACACTGCCACTTCTCCAGTCTGCTCTGTACCTCAGGCCCGTCTTCACCGACAAGAACAATGTCATCGGCAAATAGCATACACCAGGGGGTCTCTTCCTGTATCTCCGATGTCAAGGCATCCATTATTAACAGGAAGAGGTACGGGCTTAGCGCTGAGCCCTGATGCAGGCCTACCTCCACACTGAACTCGTCGGTGTTGCCAGCAGCACATCGTACGTAGGTTCTCGATCGACAATACATTGCACAGATCAACTCTACATACTTCCCAGGCACACCTTTCTCTTTCAAAGCCCACCACAAAACCGTTCTGGGTATCCGGTCGTATGCCTACTCGAGATCTATAAACACCATATGCAAGTTTTTGTGTGCACGCCTATGTTTCTCAGAGAGCTGGCGGAGTGCAAATATGGCGTCTGTAGTCCCGCGACCAGGCATAAATCCGAACTGGTTTTGGGTAACTTCGCTTTCCTCTCGCACTCGTTTCTCTATCACTTTCTCCCAAACTTTTATACTGTGTGACATGAGCTTTATTCCTCGATAGTTACCACAGTCTTGTACATCACCCTTATTTTAAAAATGGGCACTAGTGAACTATTGCACCATTCATCGGGGATCGTCACCTCATACAATAACTTATTGAAGAATAAAGTCAGCCATAGACATCCATCTTCTCCCAATTTCTTCCACACTTCCACTGGAATGCCGTCGGGCCCTACGGCTTTTTTTGCCTTTTTACTCAATTCCTTATACCTTACCTTTTTTGCTTCTTTTTCATTTTCATTCCCTTTTTCTTTCTGCCAATCCTTAAAAGCATTCTTCTTTTCTTTAATCACCTCCTGTACCTCCTTTGTGAAACTTTATTATACTGAAACAATATTGTACGAGGTTCAGGTGTTGCAGTATATGTCTCAAAATGATAAATATGACGTCACACTGATTCGTGTCAACTATGAAGACAAATATTATTAATGGCTCTTTTTGGTTCCCCTGAGTCCGTTGCGATGGGTGAATTGCTAACGTCCGCTTGACAATTTATATAGTACTAAAAACCTTCCTCGAAAAGCATCCATCTATCCTACTATCCATGGGTGAAAACCGCATCAAAATCCGTTGCGTAGTTTTTATTGCAAAAGGTTTGCACACCATTAGGTGGGAACAACAGAACTGCTATCAAAATATTGAATGTGTAATATGCTTGTGCCTTTGTCTTCGGGCTTAAATATAACATAATTAGTATGGATGTATTAAGAATTGCTCGAATTGTAAGATATTCCATTAGTGGTATGTAACATTTGTCCCAGCCGATGCCATTTTGGTACAAATCACAGATTTTTAACCAACAAACATATGAAACAACCTAATAAGTAACCGGCAAAATGTGGGTATGCTATGCACCTCTGTCTACCCCTTCGGGAATATATGCGTGATAATTTTACAAACATTATTATCATCTAGCCCAAACTAAGCTATAAGTTTGTGGGATCTAGACAACTGGTAAACATACTTATATATTTCTAAATACATACATAATATACATAGAAAACACCCAAACTCCGAAACTAACGTGTGTGTGATCACACAAATATTTGATTCGACCCGGGAATCAAACCCGAGACTCAAAAGCCGATGCACTACCGAACACGCCATTGAAGCAGTCAAATTATTATGATATTAATAAAATACAAAATATTAAATAAAAAAATATTATGATATTGATCAACGAAAAAAAAATAGGTATAGGTAGAAAGGCGTAAGCGGAGCTTTGCATTTGTGTGAGTGCAGTGTACGTGAACGTATATGTGACCTCTTTTACACACACATGTGTTGTACACACAGCTACAAAAAAAGTTTTTACTTTACTTTACGTGGTCACTCACACAATCCCTCGCGAACTATATCTACTATACAGAGTTTATGATATGATTCATAATAACTATGAGTCACAACAACTGTATGCATTTGCGTGTTAACCCTAGGTTTATTACTGTTAACATCACGGCATTTTAGGGTTGACAGACACGCGATACGCTTGTATTTTGCGATATTGAATAGGAAGGGTTAAGCAGGAACCATGGCCTGGATTAAAAAAGCAAAATGACTCGGCATTTCGATTTTATCATTTCTACGTTGCTTCTAATACAAGTACCTACCTAACGAAAGAGTTACCTATCAGTTGAATAATATTATTACCTACTCGAATTTTTAACCTACCTCGGTGGCCCAATGGTACTATGTACGGACTGCCACACTCGAGGTCTCGGGTTCGATTCCCGGGTCTGGTGGATAATGTATAATTCTCTTTAGAATTTTACCCAGATAATTATCCCAGAGTCTGGAACTTGTGCCCGGTAAATGGTAATAGGCTCGCCCCCTATTACATGGGACCTAACATAGCTGGCGAGATGTGGGTGTGTTTGCACACCTCTGCCTACCCCGTCGGGGAAAAAGGCGTAATGCTAAGTATGTATGTATGAATTTTTAACGTATCCATGACATAGACCAACGCGGTCGTCGTTTACGACATCCGTGATGACGAAAAATATTGAAATGCGATGAAAACCTAACACTAATCAATAAACAAATGACTACTTTTGGAAAAAGAATTCCATGTTTTTAAAATAAAATTAATTTGAAATTAGAATTTTTAGCCAAACAAAAATTATTTTGATTTGAAATGGCCAGTACTGCAGAACGGCAATTTCATAGGCCTATTATTTTTGGATTTAAATAATACCCATGTAGCCAGCAAGTCTGTTTAGTTTAAAAAGAGGTTGATTATCCTTGGAATGGAATACAATTTTTAATTTGTTACCCTTGATGGCAGACGAAGGCTATATAGGCAAAAACAGGTAATTAAGTACTAAAGTGCCTACAAACGGCAATAGGCACATCTATTGGAACAATGACCGTAAGATGAAAGCGCTGTCTACAGACGTATTATATAAACGTGATTACGTAGTGTTTTTTTTAATTGCATGGCCCAAGGCCGCGGCCGCTCTCACGTCAGTTGCCGGGCGTCTCTGGTACACACGCAGAAGGTATTTCCAGTGGCACCCGGTTTCCAGTGGCGCCCGGTGATTACGACGTAGTGTGTATAAAATAAACACAATCTGGTTATTATACGTAAGACAACATTTTATTAAAACTTTCCAAAAAAATATTATAGCTAAACTTAAATCGTAAATAACTCACCTAAATCCTACAAAGCCCACAAAAAGAACTTCTGCCCATAAAACAACATCAAAGCTATATTGCAGACGTTAAAACACTGTTTAATAGTATCGTACCGTTGAGTTCAGAAGCACAAATCGAGTGTGAGTTGAATACTACTCGCCCCGACCATTACTGTTAGTTTCGACAACTCGTTACAGTCTCATGTCGAAAAAGTTTTAGTTTCACGTTCAGAAGTGCTACAAAAACATTTTCAGCATGAGTCTGAAACATGTAATCAAGCCACTTACCACTCAATCGACAAAACAGAAGGTTAAGTACATTTAAGTACTGATTTAGTATTACTTGCATTTTAGATTCACAGAATCAGAGAGATATTATATGTTTAGGATTGTAATAATAATTCGTTACAGTGCTTGGGGAAGATCCCAAAATGAAGGACTAAACCTCACCTTGATATCCTCAATTATTTTTATTTTTTATTTAGTAAGTACATATTAGTGCTTATAATTTAATACTATGTCCCACAAAACTGTTTTCACAGTTTGTCTGCGGGAACGTGTTGTTACAAAAAAATAATACAATTCCAAAATGTTAACAAGTAATTACTAAAATTCACTTAACAATAAATACAATATTATACTACATTAGCTTAATAGTGTCTGTCCGTCTGTCCCGCAAGATGTACTTATATTCACACGCCTTTCGGTAGCAGTATTATCTGCATTGTTTGTTGTACTGTCTTTCATACAGACCGCACCTTTTTAGCTTATTATAATTTTGTATTTATTATAACTATCTTAATCTATCTTCTTTCATTCTCTCGCACTTTCACGTTATTCCTTTCATTCTTTAGTGTTGGGATATGTTCTATGGTTAGGAGTACCACATTTGATAAGATAATAGCTACATAAATAAATTTGCAGCTTCTTTTGTATTTCACACGGTTGTATGGTAGTAAATCGTAATATCAAAAACGTGTTGAGAACGCTTCATAATAATTGTGTTTTACAATTTTGTACTAGAAGAGAAGAAACTCAATTTACACTAAACTTATTATGAACAGTTGGATAATCAAATTCCTCTAGATTCCATAAGAGAGCTTAAACATTTTACGATCTACAAAAAGGCAGTAGGAAGGAACATTCTTTGTTACATCTTCGATACTAAATCTATAAAACTACTGAATTTATTTGTATCCTGTACCGATAAAATTCATTCCACAGACGGTTTTTATTTGCTGCGTTATCGGTGATTCAGAGTGAAATACAATTTGCAACACTGCGAGCCCGCAATAAGTTGCAGACGGTCAATACGAGAATGAACGTACATGAATAATTTATATTTTTTTTAACGTAATGAACACACTCCATCTGCAGTACTACGGAAATATGATACAAAAGATGAATGTAGTAAAATTTATTGTTTTATTGTAGGTATATTCTGTATTATGAAATTTTACTGCTTCACCAATCAACAATGGTATATTGTGTTAAGTAGCTGAAGTTTATGTAATGTCGGGGGACCTTGCTTTTCGTAGCACTATTAAGTAGGCTCGACTGGGTCGTATCGTCACATTTCGTCCACTTCGCAATTAGTTAACTTGGTCCATATTGCAAAACCTAATATTCGTAACCCATTTATATGGTAAACTTTTGAGTTAGGTTTTATACAAAATTTCAGTGACAAAATACAATTTTCGTTCTCACACCGTCAACTACCGTCATGTAAAAGTAATTGTTTCGTAAATTCGACCACGGTATGTTTGTTTTATTTACTTATATTTACTAACTTAAAACTATTAGTACAGGAAATAGTATTCTTATATCTGCGGTTCAGATTACCCCATTGCGATAGCTATTAAATTAGCCAACTAGCTACCTAATTAGGGTAACCTATAATGTCAGTTTTAAGTGTGACAAATAAATATATAAAAAGAGCTTCAGAGGCTATCTTTGTCCACTTTTTAAGGTTCCGTAGTAAAAGTCTCGGAACCCTTACAGTTTAATCATGTCCGTCCGTCCTCGATTTTCCTCCCAAACGTGTGGGGTATCATTACATATGCCTTTTGAAAACATTGGGAGGTTACTAATACAATTTTTTGATTTAGGTGTCCGTTTGCGAGATATTTAACTTTAAAGCTTTTTTTTGTTAAAACAGATGTAGAAACAGCTAGCTTGGAGAATCTGAACTGTTTTTTTAATTATTTCACTTTTAATGCAGTACTTGTGTGAGTCACAAGCGACTGTCCAGGTAATCACTTGCTATCAGGAAAATTATAACTGAACAATTGAAGCTCATTAACAAAGACAAAACTTAAGTCCCAACTTAGGTAACTTGAACTAACGAGAAACTATGACCGCTTTGAGGACGGAACTTTAATGTGCTGCTTCTGTACGTTTGACTACTTTACGTTAAGTATCTGCTTCAGTTTTGAATTATCAGTTAGGTACCTACTTCTCGTCTCTGAATTGTACATTACGTTTCCTTGAATTTCTGTCAGTAATATAGCAGTTAGTAGTTACTGACCCTATTTATACCTGACAAGTGGACGTCCGCGGTTTTTTCCGCTTGACAAATGATATACTAAAACCTTCCTCGAGAACCACTCTATCCATTGGTGAAAACCGCATCAAAATCTGATGTGTAGTTTAAAGATCTAAACATTCCAACATAGGGACTTTGTTTTATACTATGTTATAGTCGTCAATTAACATACATACCCATAAAATCCCATGTTTATTCTCGAAAGGGTAGGCAGGGGTACTTTTACGCCCTCCTCGCGATAAATTTACTGACGTTACTGGGAATTTTGATATCTTTGTCAGCACGTATTTCAGAATAACTTGGGCCATGGTGATGTTAATTTTAATTTTATCCCATGCAACAAATAATAAACCAACAAATAATAAACCAAACCATCCAGTTGGAGCCACGAGCACCCACTAGTCTGTAATATAACTAAAAAAGTTTTGTAAGTCGCGGGCTCTTCACATTGGATGGACAAAGTCCTATGGGACAATTTGGTTTTGTAACTTTCTTATTTCGTTATTCCGCTAACGCATTTCGGTAAACTGATTGTAATCTTGTTTCTTTCAGTGTAAGAGTTAAAAGGCTTTAAGTTCAAGAATCAATTTCCCCTAGCTTTCTCAAGAGGTATGAAACACGACAGATTGTCTGCTAAAACATGACTTAGACAGGAGTATTCCCTGAAGGAGGTATTTTCAAGGGAATATGTGGGTCTTCTTTTTTGCTGGTACCTCTGTTGGTGCGCATGGAAAGTCAGCCACCAGATCACGTCCCAAAAGGATGTTAGGGACCCGAAAATAACGCGAGGTCTACTGTACGCAGAACTACTAGTTGTAATTTAGTAAGTATTGTGTTATTTATTGATTAATACCAATTCTGCTCAGTTCTGTATTTAGAAGATGATTTTAAATTAGCACTTAAAATATACCATATCATTGTGAAATAGAAAAAGCCGGCCAAGTGCGTGTCGGGACACGCATAGAATAGGGTTCCGTAGTCACCCATTTAGCATCTATAACTCCTAATCAAACAAAGTTATCTAATCCGTTATACTCGTAGTTTTCAAAGTTCATTACAAAAAATCGTCTTAGAAACCTCTCAATATATTTAAAAGATCTATCTAATGATACAGAACCAAGAAAATAAACAAATTCTAATAATGTGTAAAAATGTGTAAGTTGATGAGTGAAAGACGACTGGATGTTTTGTGTGTGAACGAGACTAAGCGGAAAGGGTGTGACACAACCACATATGGGTCATTTACAGCTTTTTGGTCAGGGGTGGCTGACACTAGTCGGGCCAGTCAAGGTGTTGGGGTTATCATTTCTGCTAGAATGACTCATTCATTGTTTGATTGACTTCGAATGTGTAAGCCCAAGGCTACTGTGGATGAGGCTGAAGGTTTCGCGCACCTTTAGTGTGATTTTATGCCCCACAGGATGCGCAGTGGGACCGGTCCAACCAAGCACAGAGTGAAAGGCAGGTGTTTTGGGACAGCTTGAAAGATACCTTGGGGAAATGCAAGCCGAATGAAAGAATCATAATGTTAGGGGATTTTAATAGTCGGGTGGGAGTGGAGCGTGATGGATATGAAAGTGTTTTGGGTAAGTTTGGTTTCGATAGAGTGACTGAGAATGGAAAAAGTTTGCTTGAAGTATGTTTGGAGTGGAATCTTGTGGTAACAAACACTCTGTTTAACCACAAAGATATCCACATGTATACTAGACAAGGAGAACAGAGAAGTATGATAGATTTTGTGATTGTGGACAACAGATTGAGAAAGACAGTGATGGATACCCGGGCTTATCATAGCACTGGTGTCGACACAGACCACTATATGGTTGTAATCCGGTTAAGAGGTTTATTTAAACGGTGGCGACACTACGCCCATGAGTCTGAGACCGAGCTTGAACGGATAAAAGTAGAAAGTTTGCAAGAAGGGAATAAAAGAGAAGAATTTCGAAATAGCTTGAGAGAAGTATGAGAATATGCATGAAGAAGATGATATTGAAAAGTTATGGTGCAGTTAAAGGAAGGACTTGTGCAAGTAGCTGTGAAAGTATGTGGTGTCAGCAAAAGAAAAAAAGGACGTATGGTCAAAAGAATGAGTGTAGAGGCACAAATGGTTGTAGCGGGAAAGAAGAAAGCGTAGCTGGTTGGCAATCAAAGCCAATCACAGAATGAATAAAGCGACAGATGAGGATGTCTCAATAGCAAAAGAGGAATACAAGAAGCGTAAAAGCGAAGTAAAGAAGGTGATAGCTGAAGAGAAAGAGAATGAAAGGGATGAATTTGATAGGAGGTTATCTGACAACTTCCAGGAAAATGTTAAACTTTTCTGGAAGTCTATAAGAACAGCCAGGGGCATTATCCAATCCTCGTAACTGGACAAAGTCAGAAACCACGATGGAAGCTCTTTGAGTGGGGAAGAAAGTGTTTTAAAGAGATGGAAGAAATATTTTAAAGTCTGTTTGAGAAAGAGGATGCGCAAGCGGAATCTCGTATAGAGGACAAGAATAAAAGTGGGAATGAAGAGGAGAATCAATCAAAGAATCAATCAAAGAATCAATCAAAGAATCAATTTCATTTATTCAGTTTAGGCACATAAAGAGCACATATGAATGTCAAAATTTTACAATTTTGTCAAGTAATATTATAAAAATACTAAATTAAGAAAGTACATAAATAACCATTAGAAAATGATTCTTTCGCTGGTTCGGTAAGTTGGTTCTCCTGAGAAGATACCAGCAAGAAACTCAGGTAGATTATCCATTTTCTTTTTTAATATTGTTTTGTTTACATTGTTACAATTAGTTTATATTGTATTATACGAGTGGCCAACAACAGAAGATTGTAAGAATGAGCGTAAGCGTTCCGATTATTCGATTGTGTTGATATTGATTACTGTGTTCGGATTGTTGCCCACCGGTGCTATTGTTAATAATTATGTACCGTTTGTTTTGTTTGAGCCTTGGCTGTACATACATTACCTTGTATTTTTGATATTACCTTTTTACTGTGATTTTGTTGATTGTGTGTGATTTTCTTTTTTAAACTTTGCAAACTGTAAAATCTCTTCTCGTTTGCGAGCGGGTGTGCTTGGTATTTTTGTTTTGTAATATTATTGTACGTTTGTTAGGGAGTTATTTATTTAGTATTATTTACTAGTATTTAATTTTATTTATTTACCTCGTATTTATTTTGTTATATATTGTTATATTTTTTATAATATTTTGGTATTTTTAATATTATTTTAAATTCTTTTACAAGTTATGGATGATAGTAGTGATGAGGATGGTTTTCTCTCGTGTTCCACTAATGACGACAGTTTCCTCAGTGCGGACAGTGCTGATTCTTGTTCGCCAGCTCTGACCTTGCATGATCAGTTATCCACTATCTTTACTAAATATCCGAAAAACTTTAATGTAGCTCACATAAATGCCCAGAGCATTTCATTTCATCACTCTGATCTTCTGGCAGCCATTAGCAGGGATCATCTCGACGCACTCTTCGTTTCGGAAACGTTTCTCAAGCCGTCTATTCCTTCTTGTCTTGTCAATATTCCGGGCTTCGTGTTGATTCGCAATGACCGGGTTGGTAAGGGCTGTGGTGGTGTAGCCATATACTTACGCGACGATATCGCGTATAAGACCATTCGTGCCTCTCCCTCTACACCTATCGATCGCGAATATGAGCAGTACCTCTTCATAGAGGTATCTACACACCACAGCAAATTACTTCTTGGTGTTTTCTACAGCCCTGATTTGCGTGTCAACTATTTTGACAGACTTGAGGCCACGCTTAATGATCTTTGTCCTAATTACAGCCGCGTAGTCCTGATGGGTGACTTCAACACATGTCTTATTAAGGATGATAACCGAACGCATTCTCTGAGATCTATTTTGTCACCTATTAACCTTAGTATCCTACCCCTCTCTACTACTCATCATGTACCCAACCGTAACCCTTCTCTTCTTGACCTAATTATTCTTTCCTGTCCTGAACACGTTGCCGCTCATGGTCAACTAACTGCCAGCTTCTCTCATCATGACTTTATCTATCTTTCTCTCTCTATTCGACCTCCTAAGCGCAAAATACCGTTCTCGATGCTTCGGAATTTTGGGGGCATGGACTTGGAGGCTTTGAGGTGTGATGCTGGGCATATTGACTGGAGTCCTGTCTTTGGTAGTGTTTCTATTGATGATAAGGTGGGGAAGTTCAATGAGATATTTACTGGTCTATACGATCGTCATGCACCTAGACGTCGTATACGGCATAAGCACGTCCCTGCTCCCTGGATTGGTGTCGATATTAGGGAAGCCATGGCCGCCAGAGACAAGGCCAAACTGAGACTTAAGCGTAGTCCCACCGAAGAAAATTTTGAGCGCTTCAGGGCTTTACGTAATCGCTGCAATCGTCTGTGTCGTGATGCAAAGCGTCGCCACTTCCATAAATCCTTAGATACCCGTGATTCCTTCGTGATTTGGAAATTTCTTAAAGCTAATGGTATCGGCAAATCTCCTTCTGTAGATTGCATTGACATTGATTTGGGTGCCCTTAACAAGCATTTCTCACAACCTCCAGTTACACTTGACCCACTTATTAAGGCACGCACCCTGTCCAATCTTTCCCAGATGCCGAGTCCATCATGTCCCTCGTTTGAACTGGTCACAGTCTGTGAAGACGAGGTAAGGAAATCTCTTCTTGCTATTACTTCTTCTGCGGTAGGTAACGACCAATTATGCTCAAAGATGTTTACTCCGATCGTTCCTGCGATTATACCTGTCCTCACCCATATATTTAACTTTTCTCTGTACGCGGGTGTCTTTCCTACGGCTTGGAAACAAGCACTCATTATACCACTTCCTAAAACTTCGAATCCCACCTTATTATCCCAGTTCCGACCTATCTCCATTCTCCCTTTCCTATCCAAAGTCCTGGAGCATATCGTTCATAGACAGCTTTCTGGTCACCTATCGCAGAATAATCTCCTCAGTCCATTTCAATCTGGATTTCGATCGGGCCACAGTACAGTGACGGCTCTCTTAAAGGTCACGGATGATATTCGTTGGGCCATGGAGAGTAGGTCGCTTACGGTTCTGGTACTACTGGATTTCAGTAGTGCCTTCAACTCCGTGGACTTCGACGTTCTGCTCGGAATTCTAAAATCCCTCAATTTCACCCCGGAGTCTGTGGCCTGGTTTGACTCATATCTTCAGGGACGCTCGCAGTCCGTTCGCCACAATGAATTGTACTCAGAGTGGTGTGACCTCATTGCCGGTGTCCCTCAAGGTGGCGTACTTTCTCCTTTACTATTTTCCATTTTCATCAACTCTGCTGTCCGAGTTATCTCCTCTAACTTCCATCTCTATGCAGATGACTTGCAGCTATATCGATTATTTCACTTTAAACGAGTATAGAACTGCTATTGCCGCCATAAACAGTGATCTCAAGGCTATTAGTGAGTGGGCCAGTTCGTGTGGTCTTCTTATTAATCCCAATAAGTCTAAAGCGATGATCATAGGCAGTAGACAGATTCGAGGTGCGTTGGACATGGCGACATTTCCGCCGATTGTCCTGGATAACTCCGCGATCCCCTATACTGATAGCGCGAAAAATCTTGGTGTTGTCATCGACTGCAATTTGTCGTGGAACGCTCATGTCGGCGAATTGAGTAAGAAGGTCCACTATACTTTCCACACCCTTAAATGTCTTCAAAGCTTCTTGCCCTTGAACATAAAGATCTCCATTGCGCAGACGTTGATCCAGCCCATCTTGGACTATGCGGATGCCTGCTACCTGGATGCCACCGAGGAGCTTCTTAATAAACTTGAGCGTTTGCAAAATCTGTGTATTCGTTTTATCTTCAACTTACGCAAGTATGATCATATCTCACAATTCCGCAAAGAACTCAAGTGGCTCCCAATCCGACTTCGGAGAAATGCTCGGATATTGTGTCTGCTATATAACATCCTACACAACCCTTCCTATCCGTCCAATCTACGGGAGCGTTTCTCTTACGTTAACGCACCTGATGCCCCGTGTAGGTCACATCTCCAATACCGCCTATCCTGTCCCTCTCACAAATCCGACTTCTACTCCTACTCCTTCACTGTTCATGCGATCAGGCTGTGGAACTCGCTCCCGCCGAACATACAGTGCTGCAACACCATCTTCACCTTTAAGAGGAAAGTGAAAGAGTACTATCTCTCCTCTCTGTCGTGACTATCTTTATCTTTTACAAGTATATATATATATATATATATATATATATATATATATATATATACTTGTTTAATATATATGTGTAATGTGTATGTAGTAATTAATTAAGTATATTTTTTATATGTGTATATGGATTTATGTATGGTATATAAGCGTTATGTATATTTAGGTAAGTATGTATTGTATTTCATAGTAAGCTCATCAACCTACGCACACTTAATACTTTTCTTCAACTAAGCATCTCCTTCCCTGGCCCACTGGAAGAGATTTCTTAGAAATAAGTGGTGCCTTTGTACTATAACTCTATCTTACTGTTCTTATCTCGCTCTTCCTTCTTGTGTGTACATAAATAAATAAATAAAAAAAAAAAAAAATAAGATTAGGGTGACCATGCATTTTTATCATTAAGATATTCGTCTACATTATAGTAGCCTTTCATCATCAAACATTTTTTAACTACTATTTTAAACTTACTAAGAGGCATGTCAACCAAATCCTGAGGAATTTTATTATAAATTTTTATACATTTGCCTACAAACGAATTACCAACTTTATGAAGTCTAATTTTTGTCATTGCCAGTTTATATTTATTTCTTGTATTAAAACTATGGTTATCGGATTTTTTTTGAAGAGATCTATGTTCATGAATGAAATAAGTGCGAAAGAGATTATGGATGCACTGAATGGCATGAAAGCTGGAAAGGCAGCAGTATATGACAGGATCTCGACCGAGATACTGAAAGCAGGACAAGGCGTAGTATCAAGTCAGTTGTACCGCCTTTTTAACCTTTGTTGCAGAAGTGGTAGTGTACCAGGAGACTGGTGCAAAGCCGTCATTGTGCCGCTGTACAAAGGGAAAGGGTCACAGCGAGACTGCAAAAACTACCGCGGGATAAGTCTGCTCAGCGTCGTCGGTAAGTTATATGCAAGGGTTCTGATTACTAGATTGACGAATGACACTGATGACAAAATGTGGGATGTGCAAGCTGGATTTAGGAAAGAAAGAGGATGCATGGATCAGGGGTTCTCTTTGCGCAGCATTGCCGAAAAGTTCCTGGCAAAAAGACAAAACGGTCTACTGCGCTTTTGTAGACTTAGATAAGGCCTATGATAGAGTGGTGAGGAGCGAATTGTGGTCAGCGCTGTCCATGTATGGAGTAAGCAGCAATCTGATACGAGCACTGCAATCACTTTATGAGGGTTCCAGTGCTTGTGTCCGCATAAACGGGACTTACACGGACTGGTTCGGTATCGAACGAGGCGTCAGGCAGGGCTGTGTAGCGTCACCAATGCTGTTTAACCTATACATGGATAACTGTCTGAAAGATCTGAAAGCGAGTGTGTGTGGTTTAAGAATGGATGAATTGACCATCAAGTGCCTCTTATATGCTGATGACCAGGTAATACTTTCGTCATCGGCGGAGGAGTTGCAGGTGATGGTTGATATTATGAATGAGTCTTTGAAAAGGAAGGAAATGAAAGTGAACGCAAGTAAGACGAAAGTAATGGTATTTGAACGAGACGAAAGTATGTCGAACTGTGCGTTTGTTATTGAAGGAGAGAGAGTGGAGAAAGTGAAAGAGTTTGTGTATTTAGGGTCCAAGTTTACAAGGGATGGAAGATGTGACGACGACATTGAAAGAAGAGTTATGGGATGGGATGGGATGGGATACAATGGAATGGAACTGAATGGGATGGGATGGGGTCGGGTGAGGTGGGGTGGGGTGGGATGGGATGGGATAGGATGGGGTGGGATGGTATGGGATGGGATGGGATGGGATGGGATGGGATGGGATGGGATGGGATGGGATGGGATGGGATGGGATGGGATGGGATGGGATGGGATGGGATGGAATGGAGTGGAATGGAATTGAATGGAATGGAATGGAATGGAATGGAATGGAATGGAATGGAATGGAATGGAATGGAATGGAATGGAATGGAATGGAATGGAATGGAATGGAATAGACTAGACTAGACTAGACTAGACTAGACTAGACTAGACTAGACTAGACTAGACTAGACTAGACTAGACTAGACTAGACTAGACTAGACTAGACTAGACTAGACTAGACTAGACTAGACTAGACTAGACTAGACTAGACTAGACTAGACTAGACTAGACTAGACTAGACTAGACTAGACTAGACTAGACTAGACTAGACTAGACTAGACTAGACTAGACTAGACTAGACTAGACTAGACTAGACTAGACTAGACTAGACTAGACTAGGCTAGGCTAGAACAGAACAGAACAGAACAGAACAGGCCAGGCCAGGCCAGGCCAGGCCAGGCCAGACCAGACCAGACCAGACCAGACCAGACCAGACCAGACCAGACCAGACCAGACCAGAATAGAATAGAATAGAATAGAATAGAATAGAATAGAATAGAATAGAATAGAATAGAATAGAATAGAACAGAACAGAACAGAACAGAACAGAACAGAACAGAACAGAACAGAACAACAGAACAGAACAGAACAGAACAGACCAGGCCAGGCCAGGCCAGGCCAGGCCAGACCAGACCAGACCAGACCAGACCAGACCAGAATAGAATAGAATAGAATAGAATAGAATAGAATAGAATAGACTAGAACAGAACAGAACAGAACAGAACAGAACAGAACAGAACAGAACAGAACAGAACAGACCAGACCAGACCAGACCAGACCAGAATAGAATAGAATAGAATAGAATAGAACAGAACAGAACAGAACAGAACAGAACAGAACAGAACAGAACAGAACAGAACAGAACAGAACAGAACAGAACAGAACAGAACAGAACAGAACAGAACAGAACAGAACAGAACAGAACAGAACAGAACAGAACAGAACAGAACAGAACAGAACAGAACAGAACAGAACAGAACAGAACAGAACAGAACAGAACAGAACAGAACAGAACAGAACAGAACAGAACAGAACAGAACAGAACAGAACAGAACAGAACAGAACAGAACAGAACAGAACAGAACAGAACAGAACAGAACAGAACAGAACAGAACAGAACAGAACAGAACAGAACAGAACAGAACAGAACAGAACAGAACAGAACAGAACAGATTAGAATAGAATAGAATAGAATAGAATAGAATAGAATAGAATTTATATTCATTCGTTGCATACGTAGAACTTTGATGTGTGATAAAAAACAATTGACAAATGATTTCCCGCCAATTGTTTTTTTTTATTACTAAGAAGGTTGCTACTTTAAAAAAAATATAACTTTCGAAATTCAAATAGGTCCGATTAGCTAGAAGTGCAAAACTTTTAGTGTGCCCCATGTACCTCCTGAAATTTTATATTTTAAACCTTTCCTGAACTTCTACAAATATTTCAAGACCAAAATTAGCTGAATCGATCCAACCGTTCCCCAGTTTTAAGGAGACAAACAAACGGCAATTAACTTTTATTTATAAGATGAAGAAGAAGAAGATAAGATAAGATAGATTTCATTAAATGTACAGACAAACGATTTATAGTGTTTCATTATACCTAGTACATATATGTGAATTGATGATATTTCTGACATTCGTAACAAGAAATCTTTTATTTCCCTAAGGTATCATATAAAGTACAGATACTACTTTACAGAACGATATATTGACAGCCTGTCGATAGGTACTGCCACCTTATCAATAAATAAAGTTTTGACATATTTATTCTAGTTTCATTCGTAAGTATCGTGGTTTGATTTTGATTTATCGTTTGTGAATTTGTGATGTAGTGAGAACAAACTTTCAAATGATTGCGACAGTTCAGGTGCCTATCTAGGTATATACCTAATTTAAAACTTGGGTCTTTCCTGGTGTAAAGATTGTCTATTGCCATTCAGCGGAGCAATGCTGCCAGCATCATGAGCACCTTTGCACCAGGAACATAATATATAGTGATTTATGACTTTATTATTTCTGACAGTCTATTTTCTATATTTATTAATAATTTTGTAAGTATTTAAAACTTATATTTTAACGGCGGTGTTCCATTATGCATGTCTTGTATGCAAGTATGAAGTAACATTTACAACTTGCATACAACTTGTGTCGTTATGAATGCAAGGCACATTCCAAGTAACTCAAGGCTTCTGTTGAAAATTTAACCCTGTATGTGTGTATGACACATTGTAAATATAAATGAATCTTAATGAGGTGGAACTTCCTACCGCTACAGCACCGGTCTAATAGTAAATTTAAACCATCCCCTAATCTAACTGAATAAACACAGTAAATTTGATCACAATTGGTTTAGTAGTTTAGGGGGCGTTCAGTACAAACACACTCATAAACGGCAGAAATTTATTCGATCTAAACCATCTTCGAATCTATTTGAACACACACTTTAATTTTCATTAAAATCGGTCCAGCTGTTTAGGCGGGTTTCAATTAGGTCAATTTCAAAGGACAACATTTTGCTAACTTAGTTTTTAAAAAAAATGTAAAAGTTCAGAGATATTGTTTTTAATTTTTATCGGTACGAAGTTCGCCAGGATATTTAGTATTCCATAGTTTTGCTGAAAAATTATTTCAAAAGGGTTTTCTTTTTGAGTGAATTATTATGATCGTAGTGTTAACAAAGTCATAAATGTGTGACTGTTAGAACTTCCGTTCAAGTGTTGGGATGACTCGTAAAAATATGATACCACTAAACTGCCATTTGCTGCGGGTGCTATGTGAAATTATAACATTCCTATGTATCTTTAGATCTTTCAAACTACGCAACAGATTTTGATACGTGATTCAAGAGGAATGTTTTAGTATACAGCTTGTCAAGCGGGCGAGGCCGCGGGTGTCCGCTAGTAACCTATATTGTGAAGAGGTTTCAACATACGGTTGTCTATTGTTTGCCCGAAGATTATATACCATAATCATCATATTCCCGAATTTTAAAAATTCGAAAAATTCCATGTCGGTAGTCCGACGACGTCGAATTTTTGCTTCATATCATATGGTAGGTGGATCCAACGCTAACCTTAATAGCGCGATGTAGAAATTATGAATATGATATGAAGCAAAAATTCGATGTCGTCGGTAGTGGTCATCGTAGCTCAGTTGGTCAGAGTAGTCCCCCTGTTAGGGAAAGGCCGTGGGTTCGAGTCCCGCCGATGACATCAGTTTTTGTGATCTATTAATAATTTCTTTCTTAATATTTTAAGAATAGTTTAAGCAAACTCATTGCTTTGAAATAGAAAAAAATATGGTAAGAGACTTTATGGGAAACAAAGCTTCTAGCATGTGACTAATATAGCAACTAAGAGTAGGGCAAATCAATATTATGTCATACAATATTATGTCTGTTGACTATTATGTCAAATGAAATTAGGGCAAATAAAATTCGGGCAAACGGCGGTATACCTCAACATACTCTCTGGTATCTCTATTAACTGCTTGTTTACTATAATAGAATCACGCCTGTTTCCTTGAAGGGGTAAGCAGAGAACAGATATTCGTGTGTTTAATCTTTCAATATAAATACACACTACAAGTGGTGTCTTGGTCAGATTGGTAGAACGTTGCTTCTGGAAAGGCAACAGTCGCTGGTTCGATTCCAGCCCAAGGTTTATGTGATTCATATTATGAAACTAGGTATGCAATGCATTCTGCTGTTGCAATAATTGAGTAAGCATACTTAATTTGTTGCTTATAAAATATATTCTCAGATATTCGTGCGGTTTTCATAACATTTCCCATTTCATCATTATTAACCATAGAGCAATGAATTGGTTCCCTACGTTCTTAGCTTCTATCAAAGCAGCCTATTTGTAACAAATTATAGGTACGAGTACTTCATTACCTTATGGATTCAAATTTATTGAAATACAAAGTAGTGATTGATATATTTTATTTGAAAATAGCAACCGAAATTGTTTACTTACGTTACGTATTCAAAGTAAGTTACCAATTTCTAATATCTATTCCCAAAGCGTACGAGATTATATTGGGTTGGTGATGCTAAATAAGTACCTATACATTTTGTATCATTATATTTTAGTACGAACTCCTGTGGTTCTATCTGTGTTATAGAATTTCGAGACCTACCAGCTCTTGAACTTTCTCTGTATGATTTTGTTTTCACAATAATTGGTGAAGCTGTTGTTATGTAAGGCGCCAACAAACGTTCTTTATTCCTAACCTATGTATGCTTAGATCTTTAAAAGGACGCAACGGATTTTGATGCAGTTTTCGCCAATGGATAGAGAAAGGTTTGTAGGAATAATAATTCACGCGTTTTGTTCTTTTGTACCGTGTGAATCCTATATACTGTATCTAGAGTTACAGTGTTTTGAATTAACAACGCGACTCCAGTACCGCGTATGTTTTCCGCTTCCTATAAACTGAGTCTTCAGCTACCGCGAATGGCGGCGACAGTGTTAAATATGTTTAATTTCAGTTGTAGGCGATAAGAAATACAAACTTAAAGTTATCCTCCTCCTTTCTATTACAAAATTATTTTTTTGTCTTGTTTTTCATCGAAGAAGTTCGTTTCAAGATCATCACACAACCGACGTGAATCTAACCTAACCTAACAATCTATTTTAGCTTAGCTGGGGATAGGTTAGCGGAATTGTTATAGTAACTCGTATTTCCAAACACTAGGATTTAAAAAAAATAAACGATAGTATAACGACAGTCAATAAGACTAAATTGTTCTGCTCAATTAAACAATATTGTCCGCACAACAATGAATAGAATTCGATACCATTTATTTGTGTTCCATCAGTTATTTAAACCACTGAATTCAATAAATGGTAATTCAGTACCGTACCTACTACCACTAGAAGGTAACTAACAGTACTGCAAACAGGATACATAATCAAAGAAATATTATTTTAACGATAGCGTAAAAGGTAAAATTTACCTCTGTTCTATTAATTAATACCAGGACTCGGGCTACTTTCGTCTTTAAAAGGATGGCAAATAGAACAAAAATACAAATAGGTAAGTACCTTAAACTTATCATGATGAAACTCATGTTTTAATTGAATTGGCATCTGTCATGGTTACGATTACTTATCAAATGAGTTCTGCACTTTTGATATTATTAAGTACCTATTATGCTCTTTGTTTATTATTTAATTTCCTAAATACAAAGTCACATGACAGGTCTCTTGCGCGGGTTTTAGACTGGTTCACGTCAAATAACTTTGCAAAATGTTCAGTATGCCTAATGTTAAGGAGTATGATATAAATTTAGTTTTTAAATAACGAAACCCTTTCATTGGTGCAATCAACATGATACCTAGGTATAACTTTAGATAGTAAATTACAATGGAACGCCATATTTCGCGTCTTGCAGGGAAACGTCAGCTCTGCAGCTTTTGCTGTCTATAAAGTAAGACAGCTTACTGATATTAATACTACTAGATTGGTATATTTTAGCTACTTTCACAGCATCATGTCTTACGGTATTCTGACGCGACGCGACTCACTGACTGACGGTTGAAGACCTCAAGCGTTTGAGTGAAAATTATTCGTAAAATATAAGTACAATTAAAAGCAGAGTTTAAAATATAATTTCCTACAACCTGAATACTTCATTCAATCTCAAAATTCACAAAGTGGTTTGAGAATTTAGTTTTGTTCAGTTATTTAGTAAGAGTATTTCATAATTTTAACACAACATTGTTTGAATATATTCAAATTGCTACAAACCCGACCTCACTAACTTAGATTATCCATTATTATTTTGTTGGAATTTATCTAGGGACACAACCGCAATATATATTCAGACAAAATATTATATGAATCATAAATTATAATTTCCGCTATCGCATGGCGTTGAAATATATTGGATAGTGTGTGTATTGTTTTGTTCTTGGTAGAAACGGGTTGAGAAACAAATTCATAAGTTTCATGATTTACTTTTTCTTTTAGGGATATATTTCTTGGCTGTTCACAGATACACTGTGTGGATATCGGTCTTAGTATATATTATGATAATGTATGTTTTTTTACATTCCCGCCCTGCCGTTTGTGTCGGACGCAGGAGTACGTCATCAGAAGGAAACCCAAGGGCGAAGGCGAAATTTGTTTTTGTGTCGCCTTTTCGTAAAAGTCGTTCGACTTTTTTCGTTTATCTTTACCTAATAGAAGTTATATTAAAACAGCTGTTAGTGGTCTATAAATGTTAAGCCATTCTACTCGTTACATGGTAGTTAGTACGAGTTGATGATATAATTAATATAAGACTTTTAAACAGAAATGAACCCGAAATATGATATTATGTAAAATTACTTGGTAACTTTTTATGTGTCTGACGTTTCGACCAGGTTGCCCTGATCATGGTCACAGGGTGATTGGTTCAGGTAAAGTTTAAAAGTTCGTAATAATATTACTTAAGCAAACAAAAGATAAACAAAAATATTATTGTATCAGAGAATACCAAAACTTGTCAGATATTGTTATAAAATATTGCGTAATGTTATTGTTTTATTTTATTACAAGATAGTAAAAAGAGCCATAAAACTGTGAGAAATATTTATTATGAAACAGACAAAATGCAGTATAATAGGCTACAGGAAATATTTGACCATTCCTTATTATTATGCTTGGTAGCGATGAAACGCGCTTATGTAAGTACAGTATTTTACAGCTAATATTTAGAGTTCACAAGTATCGAAGTTCAGACATATCGCAGTTTTTTTCCGCAGGGAATAGGCTCAGTGGATGACTGCACATGTTTAGAGGCTAGATGAGGTACCTAAAAATTTGTAGATGAACTTTTCTTGGGCTCACAGACAGTTTATTGTAAAGTTAAGAACGTAATACTCGTATCTTGGGCTGGGCGTCACTCTAAGACAAAAAAGAAAAATCATAATTTCGGTGACGAACTCGTTGGAACTTCAAGATTCGATCCCATCTCAAAAGTACATGTTCAACTTTATTTTAAGGTGTTGTTTGAACTTCTTTAAAATATAATTATCAAGTGCTCCTTGAACCTATACATATCGTTTGGACCTTAAAAATAAATGTAAAATAAATAACATAAATATTCTTTATTGTACACCACAGTTTAGAAAATACATTAAAAACATACTTATAACTACTAAATTTACAAGGGCGGCCTTATCGCTAATAGCGATTTCTTCCAGGCAACCTTAGGATGGAAGTGATCGTAAAACAAGATAAACAAAAACCTTAATAACAAATATACTAAAATAGAACCCGTTAGGCCACTTTCTCATTACGTTTTGGACTTGGGGTCCAAACCATAATTACAAAGTGGCCTAACGGGTCAATAAATATGAAATCACTTTTAATTATTCCTTGTTTTTGTTTAACGAAAGGTACAGTTACCTACGATGAAAATTGTTAGTCTGAATCGGCTGTAGTTTTGGTAGCTCAATTGATCAGATATCCCTGGCAAAATCCGTTCTGGCGATAGTAATAGGTTCACTGTATACTAGGTAATAGGTACCTAGTATACACGTACGCGAATACATAATTAATTCGATAACGCATTCAGTTCACGCTGTCATCAATAATGTTGTAGTTAACGAAGCTTTGTACGCTTATAACGGATAATAATATGCTAACAATAGCAATTTAGACTGTAAATAATTACTAGCCAAATGTGTTAAATGGAAGGATTGAAGGTCTACTAATCTTACAAATAATCGATTGAATTGAATTGTATGATTGTAATTCTAAGTTCACAGCTTTTTATTAAATGCATAGTGCGTTTGTGTGCTAAGAGGCCCACCAATCTATCTCTTGGGACCAAGTCATCCATTCCCACATTCCATCCATCCACATCATTCACACATTCAAATAAATAAACAAATACTTAGTTACTTTCGCATTTATACAAGTAATATATCACAAAAACAATTTTATTTCCAATTGTGAATCATATCTTTGAGGGGCTTGTGGTCTAGTGGTAACCGACAATATTATTACATTGCAAAGGTTAAGCAACATCTAGTCAGGCTGGTCTTAGGATGAGTGACCATTTCTTAAGACACTGAGACCCCTCTGTGCGAATCGAAGTTCAGCCGAATCACAGTTAGACTGGAAAGCCGACCCCAACTAAGTTGGGAAAAGGCTCGGTGAATGATGATGTGAATCATATCTTTGTCACGCACATTGGTTCTGCCAATATCCGTCACCGAAGAGTAGCTCGTGCGTGAACATTGGCAACCGAGACATTTAATACTTTGTTTTACTTGAATGCTAGTAATTCATATCCTTACCATAAATAAATAAAAAATAGTTTATTTATAAAGAGTGTAAAGGGTCCCTTCCACCGAGATCTTAGGGTTCCAAAGTTTTAAGTACACCTGCCGATCAATAGGCTTGACAAACGTAAAAGTTCCCAAAAGTGGCAAGAGGCTCGGCATCGATTACGTGGAAACAACAAAGTTTCTGGCTAAAACTATAATATAAAAACTATATCTACAGGTAAGAAGGTATCCCATAAATAGTACTGAATAAACTCTGTAAATTCTTACACTGATATGATGTAGATGATGCCACATTACCCCGAGTAACATAGGGCTACTTTTTATCGCAGTAACGTATTCCCACGGGAATCAGGTAAGAGAAAACTGTATCACACGAGCCGCAGTGTAATAAGTAGTAAAGCTCGTGTCACGATACGAGACGGCTTGGAAGTATTTTATTAAATGTTTTTGAGTATAAAGAAAACCTAAACCATGAATAACTATGAATAATAAACATGATCTTTCGACGGTGCTATTATTATATACCCACATATTGTCAGTAGCTTAGTGTCTCCCATTCAATTGGGAGCAAGTCTATTTGGCGTCACCACAAGGTCGATACCGACACCGAGTGCGTACTTAGGGCGTCCGGCAATGAACGTAAAGCCTGGCCTCCGGTCCTACGGCCTTGGACCGTTGGCCTTGGCCGTGGACATCAAAGAAAGTCTGTTGCTATGAACTATACTACTAATCCAAACCTGAATTTTAACACCCAGGACCGATGTTACAAACGTAATATCTTTCATCGACGCGGGATAAAACCCAACCCCAACGACGCGGGATTTTCATTCCGACCAAACCCCCGAATAGGCCACACGCCAAAGTCCGCCGGGCGCCACTGGAAATACTTCTGGTGTCACCACGCCCGCAGCAATGGACATGGGAGCGGCCGCAGTCTTTAAATAATTTAAAAAAAAATCATTGCAGTCTGAGCATAAAATTGAATCAGATAAAATCACAGTAAATTTTGCTAATTGAGGTGATAGGCGATAATAAACCACGTTCAATGTAAAATCCCAAAATGAATTGACAACGTTGTTGGCTCATTTGTAATATACGAGTACTTTAAGTCATTAATTTGGATAATGAATGAATTCCATATTTTCTGATCTGCTAGCTGATCTTCAATATTTTCCGTTGAGCGACTGCCATCTGACCTCCACAACCCATGGGTGATATTGAAGCTTTGTATTTAGACCAGTCAGATTTTGTTGGCTTAACGTGTTCTCCAAAATCAAAAAAATCTAAATAAAAATTATCTTTATTCATGTAGGTCACAAAGTAACACTTATGAACGTCAAAAAAAGAAAATAGTTCTACATTTACATTTACCGCCAGATTCGCAAGGCAATAGGTAGAGCCTGTGAGGAAAGAACCTGGCAAGAAAAACTCACGGCCACTCTTTTTATTCGCCAGTAAATACAATGATTCTGTTACAACAATAAAAAGAGGGCAAGGGCAGTACGTGACCATGTGTGGACCAAGTGAACTTAAAAATTATGTATCTCTGTTATTCACAAAAAAAGTCAAATACTAGTTAAAGGTGCCACATAATCTCAAAGTACCCATACCTTACAATATCATAATAATAATAATTTCACAATAATAAGTGAATTTCAGCAATAAAACAACATTTCAAACAGAAGCTCGTAATGTAGCTCGAGTGTCAAGCAACTCATTGCCATTTCTCTGTATCGTTTAGATAATTTTTAATAGTATAATATGCCTTTTTAGGAGGTGTGTCTTAACAGCCACTTTGAATTTATTCAAAGGAAGGTTCATAATGTTTAGAGGAATTTTGTTATAAAAACGCACACCAAATCCTGCAAAGGAGTCATGAACCTTCTGTAAACGATAATACGTCGCAACCAATTTATGCTTATTTCTAGTATTTATTGCATGTATGTCACTGTTCATACTGTATAAATGTATATTCTGTTTAACGAACATAATATGCGCATATTATATATATTGTGATGCAACTGTTAAAATGCCTATTTCTTTAAATCTTTCTCTAAGAGAAACTCGTGCATTCAGTTTATAAATCGCACGTATAGCTCGCTTTTGTAGTATAAATATGATCTCTATATCAGCTGCCTTGCCCCACAGTAAAATTCCATACGACATGACACTGTTTTCTACATCCGTGAGCTGTCTGACTTTACTAATAGCAAAAGTCGCAGAGCTAAGTTTCCCTGCAAGACCCGATATTTGGGCGTTCCACTGTAATTTACTGTCAAGAGTAATACCCAAAAATACGGTTGATTCTACAAGTTGATTCTCTCCGAGGTACGGCTGATCATTTGCTATAAATATGACAATTGGGAACTACAAAACTGTTCCTCGTGGGCTTCCATCAGCCAGTTAAGCAATAAATATATTACTTTATCCAATTGAGAACAGAAAATTAAGAATAGAATGTTGTATTGTGTTCGCCGAGGAAAAGAAATCATCTCGTATTCATTGTCTTCGTATTCGTTACTTATGTAAGTGGTGCTATAATGGTAATTAATGATTCCTCTGCATGTTGCTTTTAGTTACCTGTGTGTAAGTAGCAATCTATATGCACTAGAATAAAGCAGTAGACTACTTATAGAAGTTATAGTTAACTTTTTACACGGGAGTTAACAGGCAAAAACGACATAGATATGCATAGATATACCTTTTTATTGCCTGACGTTTCGACCAGGTTACACCGGCCGTGGTCTTATAGAAGTTGTCAAAAAATAAGCGTGGCCGATGTAAAGAGACGAATAAAAGTACACACTGGTAGGTATATTTATCAGTATAAACTGTCTATTGTACAATCTAATAAAAAATGCACATATCATGTACAAGTGAATTTATTCAAAATGTAATATTATAAGTTCCACCAAGTGTCGACAATCGAAGGCATAAATAATATTGGAAATGGTAACGGGAATACGTACCCATGGTATGTAAGTACTATTCCCTATTCTGTGCCCATGGGTAGACGTGGATAGAGCTACATTAGCTCGATCTTGAATAAAAATTGTTGTAATTAAAATATAGAAGGGTTCTTAGTTCACAAGCTTTCAAAGCTTAAATGGTTTCTCAAATGAATCTCTAATTGACTTCAATTGAATGCTCTAATTAGTGAGGTAATCGATTCACCAGATATTGATTAGCTATTGAACTAGATTTTCTATCATATAGTTTATCAATTGATAGTTATACATACTGGCGAAAAGTGGTATAATATGCGTCTGTATACCCATTCATGACAATACGCATATTGTCATGAATGGGTATACATAATGTTAGAAGTAGTTTCGTGACATAAATAACTCGTTTTAATTAGTATCTTAAGTTCAATATAGAGATGAAGCAATGTTTTACCATCCCAGAACCAATTGAATATAGACGACAAACAGCACCTAAACAAATACAAACTAGTTAAATGTTTTGTAAGACATCACCCTTTCAAATATTTGTGGAGTCTTCTAATGACATTGATTCTGGTAGAAATGTATAACACGAAGTAGGTAGAAGAACAGATAAAATGATAAGAACTATAGGTAACTAATAGTAGATACATATAATCCACCGACATAATCCAGTATCGTAATAAGGTAAATTTTTGGACATTTTCACACAATGTCGGCGTCGTCTAGCCCAAACTAAGCTAAAATCACAAGATAAACATACTTATACATTTCTAAATACATACAGAATATACATAGAAAACACCCAAACTCCGAAACAAACATTTGTGGAGCACACAAATTTTTGATTCGACCCGGGAATCAAACTCGATACTCCGGAGTCGAAAGCCGATGCACTACCGACTACCTAGTTTTGAACCTATGTTATGGTTTAGAAGATAATATGTATGCTGTCAGAACGATCCATTAGGTACATTTCGACCCGAAGAGGCCTCACAGGTGGCCGCAGTCTTACGGAAAAAAGTACATTTAGAGTTGTATAGTTTGACTATTAAAATTTATTAAATTAAAGTTCAAACTATAGAAATATCTCTTTAGACTTCAAAATTGGAAATTACTTTTTTCAAATAATTTAATTAAACTGAAACTTAAGTGTGAGGTAAGTAATTAAACGATATTACAACTGTTGACAGTTTAAGATTTTATCTCGTGAAACTTTTTAACATTTTCCTCACCTGATAACAAAGAACTTCGGAGGCAGAGAGTGCCTGCCATCTTTCCTCTCCTTCGTACTTAATGTAGATAATCTGTGACGAATGACAGAAAAACCTTTTAAGGTAATATTTTATTATTTTGGAGAAATACTTTTTGCTTCAGAAAAATCACATTATTACTGCTTATAATTTGATTTTGCTGCTCTTCAAGCTTTATTATTATTCGTTCTTAGCTTCAAGAATACAGTCATATTTTTACGTTAATACCTAAATATTAGGTTTATTTTTTATTTTTACTATAAAATAACAACAAAAACAATTTGCTTTCTACCACACGCCTGTGGATTTTAGAAAACTTGTAAATCAAGATTATTACATGTTTAGAACAGATATAAATAACAATTAAATAAATAAATTAATATAAATATTTTTGGACATTCTCATACGACGTCATCTAGCCCAAATTAACATAAACTTGTGCTTTGGGATCTAGACAACTGATATACTTATATATTTCAAAATACATACCGCAACCACAAATATTATAATCTCCGGAGTCGAAAACCGATGCACTACCGACCACGCCACTGAAGCAGTCCGAAATAAATTGACGTTTAAATAAATACGAGTATCATAAAAACTATCTCTGTTTATAAACTTAAACTATATATCTACCTAACTAGTTTAAGATATAATTTTGTGTCTAGGATATCTTCCAACTAAGTTTTTAAACTATATTTTTAGATCTTGGATCACTACATCATCTCTCATTGTATTATTATTACGATATGTTTTTATAAACAGGAAAGATTTGATAATTTATTTGTTTAATTGCAATAATTTTAAAATCTAAAACAGATTTTAAAATTCTTTCACTAAATAAATAAATAATAATAATATTTTTGAACATTCTCACACAATGCCATCTATCCCAAATTAAGCTAATATAAGCTTGTGTTATGGGATATAGACAACTGAGAAACATACTAATATATTTCTAAATACATATATAATATACATAGAAAACACCCAAACTCCGAAACAAACATTTGATTCGACCCGGAATCGAACCTGGGACCTCAGGAACGGCAGTCGCAATCTCATACCACGGCGCCACCGAGGCAGTAGCTACATTATGCCAGAGTGACATAGGCTACTCGTACTTTTGGAAACTGGGAACGAGGAAGCTATATCACAATTAATTAGCTTATTTGATTAAACAGTAGTTACAAAATTTAGTAGGTAGACACCTTGTCATAAATTCCATAAACTCATTCGAGTTTATCTGTCTCAATGAAATAAATTTTAAACAAAATGATATTGAGTTTGAGAAGCAGCAGCATTTCAGTAGATACAATGATATCAATTTACTGACATAATTTTATTTCATTGATGGAATTTAATTTATCACGCGATCTAGGTGCATTGCGGTAAATTCATATTACCCGTTTAATTGAAAAGTCTCACTCACGCCTTTTATTTGACAGCAAAACCACATTTAACAAACGAATAGGCTACTTTCTATTGTATTTTTTTTGTGTACTATGAGAGTCGCCCACAAACGCCAGACGTCACCGCAGCTTACCATCAGGCGGGCGGCGTAAATTTATCGATCTTAATATAAAAGAATGAAAAAAAAAGGATATAAAATGTCAACTGGATCAGCTGCGTAGACTGTTTAAGTTAAGTATACCATGATTTACTCCACTAAAGTACCTACTGCATCAGAGGCCCTACTGTTTTCTTGACAGATGTCTCTGTTGTACAGTTACACAAAAAGAAATTGTCTTGATATCCCAAACTGTCATCGCCGGCACAGAATTTCCTGAATTAGGTGCTGTAGTTTCTTCAAAACTCGTCATACCCACTTGTGAAAACTTTCAAAGGAGAACAAGTTTAACCAAGACCAACCAAGTTTAAACAAGATCCTTCATAACTTGATTAGTTAATGGTGATAGTTAACCGGAATGTTAATTTGATTGAAAGCTGCCATTCATGTTCTAAATTATTTAACTCTGATTACCGCGGCTCCACCCGCGCGGTATAGTTTTCGGGTTCCCAATCTCCAAGGGAATATATTATCAGGATAAAAAGTAGCCTATAGCACTCAAGGATAATGCAGTTACATATTAGTGAAAAAAAAGTCAAAAACGGATAAGTAGTTTTGGAGCCTATTCAATGAAAAACGAAACAATCAATTCTTTCAAGATCATCATGGATATCAAACCATCGTGGTCAGATTAATTAACCTGGTTCAAAAGAGTATGGGCGCTGAATTAATAATTTAATTTAAGGCAGAGGTAAATTATGCACCCACACTTTGCCAGATATGTTGTTGGTCCCACATAACAGGGGGCGAGCCTATTGCCGTTATCAGGCACTGTATACAATTGAATATCAAGAACCATTCTGTAATTAGACCTTAATTTCTAAGAACCAGATCTGATATCTCTGCAGTCCGGGAGATAAATAAAACAGTAAACGTTAATCACGCATATCATTTTATTAAGAGTGTCGTAGCTAGGCTCTCCTCTATTTTCTCAATTAATTACTCATTAATTGACAATAATATAAATTACACTTACATCAAGGGTACAAAAATAAAATGTAAAAAATTACAAACTATCTAAATAAGTACACAATTATTTTTAATGGGTGTTCCCTAAGCAAAGTATAGGCAAAACTCTCAAAGCCAATTGTTACTTAGTTGTTAGAACATTTAGTTTATCAATTATTTTACTACTTAAAATTAGAACACTTAGCCATAAAGTAATTTAAAATAAAAACATGTATCTATGGATATTACGAGATTAAAAAAAAATCTCCAAGCTTCGAAGTTTGAAAACAGGTCAAATTATTGGAAGGTATATTTTGTCTATCTACCTACAACATAACTACATATTTAATTTTATAAAAAAAAAGAGTCCAAAGTCTTTTTAGTATCTGGTGATAACATTTAATATGTTATTACCAGATACTAAACATAACATAATATATAAATCACGACTTTACCCTATATTGGAATAGGCAGAGTTTTACACAAACACACACACCATTTTAAAGTTAATTTTGTGAGGCATTCCTCGATGATCACCGATTTAACCGTCACCGAAACTATTCCACATTGGTCACCATAGGTGATGATCGATGGACAGAAGAAAACATTTATATTGTATGACAAAAAATGTTTTCTTCTGTCGATATTTTTTTTGTCCCTGCACTATGTCAATGATATTGGTTGGTAACCATCGAGGAATAGAAAATTTTAATAATATTAAAATTTTCAACGATCATCACCTCTGGTGACCAATGTGGAATAGTTTCGGTGACCACTGTTTCGGTGACGGTCAAATCGGTGATCATCGAGGAATGCCTCAATTTTGTTGGTCACAAGTAGGTCATAGTGCCTATTGTCGTTACCGGGCGCTATGCAGTAGAAAATCGTTAACAAATCTGTGATCCGAATATTATTCTACCAATAAATAGTAGGCTTGTTTCGTAGGGCCAACATAATTACTTGCAAAATGTGGGTGTGTAAGGAACCTCTGCCTACCCCTTTCGGGGATATAGGCGTATATAACTCTCAGAGATAACATGTGACCTTAGGACCCTATTATTTATACTGTAATGTACGTGTAGACTTAGATATTATACTGTTTCTGAATCTGCTTCTACTCTAATTAAGTTTAAATGCCTAACAAAAAAGAAGCTAGAAAATATAAATGGTTTTAAGTTTTAGGATTGCTTCTATGTTCTAAAGAAACTTTAATAAAATAGGAGCCAACAATTACTATAAAATTTGTTCGAAAATAATGTAAAATTAAGTAATTCGGCAATATTCAAACACTCTATGTTACTTAGAATGCTAAACAGTTTTAAAATCACTTAGAAGGACCATTATCTATTATTTGTATTATTTAGTATAGAAATTATGTACATTATCTAAATAACTATTATTAAAATTGCTATCAGTCTGATTTCAACAATAATATAATGCTACACAGTAACTTTTTAAGTAATATTTACAAAGATAAACCTTTTTAAATGTATATTTATATTATATTCACATAATTTACGCATAAAATCTGTAACTTTACTGAAGTAATTTTAGTCAAACCAATATTAAAATTAAGTAATTATTTATAATTTACTGTCCGAGAACTTTAATCGGCTGTGTCATAGCGGCTGGCACGTAAGATCCCGTTGCCTTTAATTAACATTTTAACAACTTTATTATTAAACTCATTCGACTTAAACTACTTTTGGACATAAACCATATAAAACCCATTAAAAAAACTATATATAATGCCCGGTTACATCAATAGGCATGACAAAATTATTGGCAAAGAGTGGGTGAGACCCCCTTTTTTTTTTTTTATTCCGAGGCCCAAGGCCGCGGCTGCTCTAACGTCCGTAGCCGGGCGACTCTGGTTACAAGCAGAACGTATTTCCAGTGGCGCCCGGCGATGTAATGCACCCCTGCCTACCCGTTCGGGATATAGACGTGATATATGAAATTATTTTTAGATAAGTATTTGTTGTTTAAAGGGCATAATTATACAGGAACTAAAGGAATTATTATAAAAATACAATCATTGGAATTATCTATGGCAATGTTTGAATATCAGAATAAAATTATTTAGATATTTTTAAATCATTCATAGTTTAAATCAAACTTTACTACATTTGGTATTTATCATGTTCGTTTACAGTACTATTGGAATTATCGGAATTATATTGATTATGGCGCTTGCAACAGTGCCGAAGTATCGGAAACTCAAACCAAGGTTACATACTCGTAGTAAGTAAATATCCATATAATTCCAATAGTAATTTACTATCTTTGGTTTAGATAACACATCAATTTAATATGAAGTCAGATTCATATTGTAGAAAATATCCTAAACTTACCCTTATACATCACTCATCATTCATACCTGACCGACATAATTTGAACACTTAGGCACGTTATGGGTTTATAAAAAAAGTTTAAGACTATTATTTTACCTACAATAACAAACATTATTATTTATTTTAAGTTTTCTATGTAACTTACTTCTATCCCATTAATTACAGGCGATAACGTTTTTAATAGCTACTTAAACTGTACATGCACCAAGCTTGGGGGTTCTTAATTTAAGTTCTAATATTTATCGGCAGTTTTTTGTTATTTTCGATAAAGTCGGATAACATTATCGGAAATAACAATTCGGTGTTTTCTGCTACTACTATGCTGTAGTAACTTATTATTAGCAATATTTACAACGGCTTTTTAAGTATTATACTATGAAACAATAATTATAAAACTTCACATAAAACTAACAAAGTCTTTGGTGTAATGACACTAGAGTCGGGTTGTACACTAAATTGTCTTTGACACTATACTACTTTCGCTCGGGCTCGAGCTGTCGTCCAATCGTTGATTTTTTAATTCCTGAAATAAAAAAACAGTATTGATAAAAACAAGAAGGTACGAAATACACTTCGAGAAAATCGAACGAAATGTGCCTTTAAATCATTGAATATCTTCAAACGTGCATGAAAATAACTTTGGGTTCACACGGAATGTTATACTCGTAGATATGCGGAATGTTTTCTATTTCGTAAAATATTATATATTTCTAAACACTTTTGTACTTTTCTATAAATGTTTGATACTATATTGGGATGCTACATACATACACTTTAAATAGGTACAAATAAATGCATGCATTTGTATAATTCTTTGCATATTTAATTAATTATCCTCACCCTTGACGTGACGAGTCTCTGTACGACGATTTCAAGCCTGTCTCCAGCAGATGCAATCAGCGGAACAGTTAGACAGCAATCGTATTCGACAGTCCTTGTTCCATTTACCTACATATTCCAATTAATATATTTTTATTTATAAATGTAATGAAATAATTAAATAAAGTAGTCAATCGATCAAGTTGCCTGGAAATAATTTAAAATTTAAATAAATGAATTATTGTTCGTTGGTCTCTCTGTGCCTGAGAATGGCTGGACTGCTGAAGATTCGGGAAAGTTTAAGTAAAAGAAAAAAAATAAACAATTATACATTATTTTTGTTGTACGGTGGTACCAAGTTCGAGTTTACAAAAAGTGTGTAAAAAATCTAGAAAACAAACCTGTAATATCCTATCATACGGCCTCAGCAATCCTACAATGTCGGCAGGACCACCCTTTCGAATTCTATTAATGTAAACTCCTCTTTCATACAGTCCATCAGACACTGAAAATCCATAGTCATCGTAAATCGCGTCCTTATACAGTATGACGTGGTGAATTGATCCTCGAGCTGGAGACACGGATTCTGAACTGTAGAAACCTGAAAGATTATATGAGGTGTATATTAATAGAACAATTTCATTAATATTCCGTTTGCGATAGAGAGAGTCATCTATGCAACAATATACATGTTTGTTGCTTTTTTGTGTATGGTGGGTAATCTTTATGCACTTCGAATCCCTACGTGGGCTGTCGGACAGCTTTGTTTGGGATCTCCGAGGCCGCAGAGGACCTATTCCGCAGGCTAAACTCATATCTTACGTTTAAGGTTGGACTACCCAGGCCACTAAACCACTACGGTATTTCGCCATCGTTAGTCGGGCAGAAAAAAAGACAGTGTTTTTCTACAGAAATACTTTAGGAATGTAAAGAGTAAGTTGAACTAAATTTAGATACAAAAGAGCCATTTCTAGAATATAATTAGCAAAAGAAAATTTAGTTAATTTAAGTCCTTTCCAAGATATGATTACAAACGTAAGTAATATTAACTTGAAATATACCTGTGGCATCGTTTTCATAAATAGGACTCGCTGAAAATTGAAAACTAGTTCCTGGAAGTCCGGGTTTCAAAGGGGATTTCTGTGGCGTAGTTACTGTATAAATGCCATTATTAAGATAGTCACTATCCCAGTTTGGTCTTCTAGTTTTAGGTGATACAATCCCGTATGGAGCCATTTGCACATAGTCGCATTTACATGTTGATTTCTCCATATTATGCAGTTGACAATCTTTCATGTTTGTTGTCAATATTTCTATCTGTTGAACGTCGTCTTCTCTTGATATATTTTGTTTATTTTTAAGAGCCGTTTCAGGAATGATACATGTATTTTCATAGTGAAAGGTTTTCAATGAGTTATGCAATGAATAATTTGGTAATGGCAAGTCATTGATACTGTAAGGTACAGTGCAGTTGAAACTGGAAGCCAATAGTTTATCTTCATCGGTAGGAGAGTATGGTTGTTTCTCCATCATTCTAGTTTTGTCCGGCACTGCGTATTCTATCACTTCTGAGTTACCTGTAACATGAACTAATACTTATTAACGTTATTTGAAATGTTTAATTTCATTTTATAAAATATTCTCTTTTTAATTGAGAAACCTGTCCAAACGAGGTGTTAAAAGCGATGCGAGTGGGTAGCTCAGTCTGTGGTTTTGAATGATATTTTTATTGATTAGTTTTTGACTTTTTGGTAGAATATAAACCGTTGCGTTTTATGCTTACCACAGTTAGCGCTTGTCCTCAATGGTGTGTTTTGATCCCAGGACTCAACTGCACTGTCGTTTGATAATCCAGGACTTGAGGTGGAATGACTCGAGTCTCTGGCACTGCATTCCGCACTTTCAAGAGATCCTAATTTACAAATGTATTTTTAAAATTTGTAATTGCTGTTTTTATTTGAGGCTCTTAAATAAATAATTACCTGTAATTTTCCTACAGAGCTGCAACTGCACTCGTTGTCCACTTTGCTGTAGTAGTTTTATGGCTTCTGATAAAGGTTTATTCAAAACACTCTCTCCGTTTATAGTCAGAAGTTCATCACCTATAGCTAATTTACCACATTTTTCTGCTACACCTCCTGCAATGAGAAATTATAATATCTACTATATAACAGTTTATAGGTAGTACTTAAAACATTCAATTACACTTAGATAAGATTTCTGTTGCTTGTTTTAATTATTTGCATGGATTACACACCTGGATTACAGTTGCACGAAGAACCTTTTACGGGTTTAAACTTAGTACCTACTTAATAATGTTTTAAATATTTCTTCTTTGTATAATATAAACTCATAGCACAGTCATTAAACTATTATTATTTTTCTTATTATTGTGTTAAATTTAAGCCATTTTTTGTATACTATGCTGGATCCCTGGTGACCTTTAAATAGAGATACTAAATAGTATCTAGTTTAGGCACCAGTACCCAAGAATTTTAGATAAAGGATTCATTTGTTTTATTTATCAATGTTTGTATCTAGTCTTTTAAGTTTTTATAATTTGTGTAAAGATTTTTATTATTTTTTATTATTTATTATTATTTTTTCTTACCTTCTATAAGTCCACTTAATAAAATAGGCTGTGTAACATCTTCACTACCTGCAATAGTTAAACCTAGAGGTCCGCTCTCCTGTTTGATAAGTTCTACTGTAAATACAGCAGTATTACTATTTTCATTACTACTAGTATGACTTCTTTCACTTTCTTTTGCACTGTTATTGGGGCTTTCTGTATGATGGCCAGAATCTTCTCCAGTATGAACCAGAGCTTTGGTTTCGATGTTACTAAAGCTTTGAAGTGTTAACTTTGCGTTGTGTTTATGAATATTAGACCAATCTTCAGTCAAGTCTCGTTTACGAATTTTTAATGTTATTATATCTTCAGGTGAGTTTTGAAGAATATTAAATGCTGTGTCCTAAAAAGAACAAGTTACAATGTTTAACAATGAAATATAAGTAGAATATAATAGAAATAATTAACTAGATGCCAACCAATTAAAAATAACATTAATTAAAATTCGAAAATTGAATTAAACTTCAATAACTATTCTTCAGCTAATAAGGATTGCTTAGAAAATTAACTATTAATGACGTCAATGACTTGAATAAGTAATGAAACTACACTTATTTTCATAAAGTAAATAAGTGATATTGCCTGATGAAATACCGGTTTGTTTTACTTACCAACGATAAATTATGTAGTGGTTGTCCATTAATGGCTAGTAATTGATCGCCGGGTGCAAGAGCCCCACTTCTATGTGCCACAGATCCGGGTTTGATATCGGATATCACCATTGGCTCTTCGTTGCTTAGTAATTTTTGCTTACAACCTGTTAAGTAGAATAAATATAATAGGCTTCATATCGATGATAATCTTCTTTTGTGTAAAGTGAAGTGTGCCTGTTTTTTCTATTCTATTCTAAAATGTCGCGTCGTGATTGCGACAGAGTCTGCACCGTCTAGTTTATTAAAAACCTTAACAAGCTCGTGGGGTTGAATGAGTCAATTACATTTATATCTAACACTTTAATTTCCAGAGATTTTAATTGTAAATTATAAAGATATAATTTTACAGTGTATTTGTTAATTATATTAAAATTACCTTTTAAATTACCTGTAATAGTAACACCCAGACCGGCCGTTGTTTTCGCTAGTTTCACATTAAAGACACCACTCGACGCCTCAATCGTATTTGGCATACTAAATTCGATATTTAATGTTAAGTATTTGAGGTTATGAGAGTCATTTCTACGTTGTAAGATTTCATTGGCAACGTCCACTATTAGATTTTCATGGCCGTTGATAGACATTACTCTGTCTCTTATTTGAAGACATCCTGATCTGTAAATGCAAAATATAGTTACCCATCTATTTAAATACCTCATCAATCCGACACCTTTTAAATTTGCCATTATGAATCATTCGTGTGAGTTTGTTTAAGGCTGACAGTGAGGTCTATCTCAATCATATTATTATATTATATTAGGTCTGATATATTTTATATTACCAATGTGTCTTAATGTGTGTTTATTACTAAATTTACCATCTTCATCAATATTTATGCCTGTTGTATTTGAAGTATTCATTTCAAGACCATTGTCCGTGGGTTTGTAATAAATTAGATTATGTTAGTTAATTAATTGTTCGTATAGTATAATTTATAAACTGTAATAGTACAATACTGTATTCACCTGTATGCAGGAGATTGAACAGCTACATGAGATATCACTAACATAGCATTATCTTCATGTACAGCTAAGCCACAGCTTTGACCGGGAGGTACCTCTAACTGTATATTCAGAGATTCTGTTCTGCATACACCTAAACTCATATAATTTTGTTGACTGTCTGTAAATTTTAAAATAAAAATATTTTTAAATAAGTCCATATTTTCATGGAGAAATCGGTGAAGGTACAGAAAAACACATAATATAACATATAAACAAATAAAAAATTGTAAAAATGCTTAATTTATTAGAAAAACGCAGTCAATTTAATGAAAGCTTCTTTTCCTGCTGATGTATGAAAATATCTAAACATTCCCATATCTCCGTAAATTCAAATATACGGATAAGACTAACAGCGCCTATTTTGAATTAATTAACATAATGTTTTTGAACAATATCCTTTCCTTTCATGTTCTGACCAAACTATAAAGTTAGGTGCTCCTAAATAAATAAGCCATGTCATCATTACATTTGAACCATGTTAGTTTCGCATCCCTAGACCAAAATTCCTCTTTGATAAACCTCCAGACCCGTATTTGAACTTAGTCGTTAGTCAAATGTATTAGCCACTAGTTCACTTGTCTTAACTTTATTTGCTTAGGATCTGAGGGTAGTTGGTAACTGAGACCTATTATGTAATCTTTTAGAAAACTAGATACTCTCTAATCGGATAACCATCTTGAACTTAGCAGGATTATATTTTAGATCTAGGTTATGTGTTTATGTAAAAGATTTCTAGATAAATTTGACTAAAATAACAGGAAAAGTTGTGGATTTAAGGCTTGGGCAAACCAAAAGCAGTTGCATTGCGGTAGCAGTGCGGCAGCAGTGCGTCTATGTTAGTAAATAATGTAGTTATATGAGGGATGACACACTGAACAAAGCGGGCCCGCGTTTGTTCAGTGTGTCATCCCTCATATAACTACATTATTTACTAACCTAGACGCACTGCTACCGCACTGCAACTGCTTTTGGTTTGCCCAAGCCTTTAACCATTTCGTCGTCTTGGACCGGACGCAGACCTATTAGTGGATCTCTGAAAACTAAAATGTGTCCAAGGACCCACTAGTGTCTAGAGGGTCCCCTGTCATTTTGTTATCTTCGAAGACTCACTAATTTAGAAGAACCTTTTAACATTTTAAATCTTTCATAACTTTTACTCATCAAAAATGATATTGAAACAGGACTTCAGCGTGTTTATAAAGTTACAAAAACTTATTTATCGTTGACTGTATCATTATTTTATAATACTTCGATCAATGTTTATATTTTATAACATAGTTAATTTTTTTTTTTTTTTTTTTTTTTAGTTCCGCGACCAAGGCCGCGGCCGCTTTAACGTCCGTTGCCGGGCGTCTCTGGTTACAAGCAGAACGTATTTCCAGTGGCGCCCGGCGGACTTTGACCACCTCTGTGGTCTCTGCGGGGGGTTGGGTCGGGATGAGAATCCCGCGTCGTTGGGGTAGGGTTTTATCCCGCGTCAATGAGTGAATCTGGTTGCGTGCTATGGGGCAAAGGCCCCGCAGCACGCAACCCTTCTAGCCTGCTTCTGTAAGGACGACGGGTGGCGATCCCGCCGTCCTCAGGCCCCGATCATGGAGGTCGATGGTCTTGGGCGTAGATGAGTCTGCGGCGGCCTCGCCGCTGACTACGGAACTCGGCGGGGAGGGCACGCTCCCTCTCCCTCTCGGCCGCCTCCTTCGCGAGCACGACTTGCTCGCAGAAGGACACGGCCGCGTTCCACCTACTCCCGCTGGAGACCATGGCTTGAAGCATGGTCTCCAGCGAGAGGGTATCCACGCCCAGACCCACTACGAGGTCCCGGCGCCGACTCGCCCACGCTGAGCACTCCACCAACGTGTGGAGTGCGGTGTCGTCGTCGGAAACCTCGCAGTGTTGACACCGGGGTGTGACCTCACGATGGATGCGAAACAGATAGCTACCGAAGCATCCATGCCCGGTAACGATCTGCGTCGCACGATACGTGAGGTCACCATGCTGCCTCTGCAGCCAATCGTCCATGATCGGTCTCACCGCCGCGATGATGGTGGCACCCCACTTGGGTTGCTCAAGTCGCACCCTCCATGACTCCATGAGATCCTGGCGGAGTTGGGACCGCCGGTCATCGATTTCTCGAGACGCAGGCCTGTGGTCCCGCTCCAGCGCCTCCTTGCGCCATTGGAACAATGACGCAAGGGCTCTCGCTTCCAGGTCCCATGGAGGGGTCCCGGCTAGGAGACATGCAGCCTCTCCGGAGATCGTGCGGTAGCCCCTTATTGTTTTGACGGCCAAGGTCCTCAACGGTCTGTTAAGGAGCGTTGAGTTGTTGGCCGTCAACCGCGCCGCCCATACGGGAGCCCCGTATAGGGCCATACTCCGCACGATCCCCAGGTACAGTCTCCTGCAGGAAGCGTTGGGTCCCTTTAGGTTGGGCATCAGTCGCGAAAGCGCGACCGATGCCTTTGTCACCTTGGGGACCAAACTTCGGAAATGTGGTCCGAAGTTCCATCGGCTATCAAGTACGATCCCTAGATACTTCATCGAGGGCTTGATGCCGATGCTAACGCCTCCCACATTTATGCTGGAACCTTCAGGTGGACCGTTCCGAGGTCTGTGAAAACACAGAACCTCGGACTTGTGCAAGGCCACCTCCAGTCCCAGCCGCCGTATCCGACCCACGACTTGAGCAACACCCGTCGTGACCTTGAGTGCTGCCTCCTGGTACGTTGCACCCCGCGCCGTGACGAGGGTATCGTCGGCGTAGCACGTTACGCCGACGCCCTCAGGCAACGCACCCCGCAGCACCCAGTCGTAGCCGATGTTCCACAGAAGCGGCCCCAGGACCGACCCCTGCGGAACACCGCACGACACATCTCGCCGAGCTGGCCCGAGCCAGCTGGGGAAAGCTATGGCCCTCTCCGAGAGATAGGCCCCGACAATACGACGGAGGTAGAGAGGCGTTTCGTGATACACGAGCGCCTCCCTAACGCAGCTCCATGGCAAGGTGTTGAACGCGTTGGCGATGTCTAGAGACACCGCCACCACCACCTTGCCCTGTGAGACTGCTTCCTCCGTCAGGCTCTTGACGCGCATGATCGCGCTCACGGTGGAGCGTCCCCGACGGAAACCGTACTGGTTGTCCGCCAGGTCTGGCCCCACCGTCGAGAGATGCTCGACGAGGCGTTCCGCGATAATTCGCTCAAAGAGCTTACACACCTCGTCGAGCAACACGATCGGCCGGTATCCGGACGGTGAGTCCACCGGCCGCCCCGCCTTACGAATCAGGACCAGTTTCCCCGTCCTCCACACCTTGGGAAACTGGCCCCTTTCGAGGCATGCGCTAAAGAGCCCCATCAGTCGAGGCCCGAGTTCTTCGAGGGCCAGGACCCATGCACGGCCAGGAATGCCGTCGGGTCCGGGGGCAGTGATTTTCCGGCGTTTAAGCCGGAGTACTGCCGCACCTAGCTCCCCCACTCTGACTTCGGGTACGTCGTCTTCACTGATGCTATCCGCGTCGGGCAGAGACGGAGCCATGCGCGGAGGGACGTGCTCCTCCGCGCTCGTCGGAAACAGGGAGCCCATGACCCGCTCCAGCTGCTGCGGCTGGAGACTCTGGGTCAGTGGGGGCGCCGTAGGTCGGAGTTTCTCCCTGACCTGTAGGTACGGGCGCCCCCATGCGTTCTGCTGCAGGGTTTCCAGGAGCTCCTCGCGGGCCGCCGTCTTGGCCCGCTTTTTTGTCTCCTGGAGATTACCTTTAGCCTCCCTGTAAGCCTGATAAAGCTCCGCCTCTCGGGTTGCCGCGTCGTCTGGGCGGCGATGCCTCCGGCGAAACCTGGTGTACTGGCGGCGGGCGGAGATGCATGCTGCGCGCAGCTGTGCAATCTCCGGCGACCACCAGTACACCTGCTTCCTTGCCGGTCTGGGTGTAACCCTAGGCATCGCCGCATCACAGATTTGCGACATGGCTCTCCTGAACCACTCCGCCTCGGCATCCACATCGGCAGGCCGGTCCGGTGCCGGAATCCAGGCCTGCACGATGGATGCCTCCAGGAGAGCCTCCCGATCCAGATGGTGAAGTGCCCAACGCGGATCCGGGGGATTTTCTACCGGCTGTGGGAGGTCAGGTGGGGGGACGACATCGAATCGGATGTACCGATGGTCCGATTGCGTCTCCTCACCCTCCTCCACGTGCCAGCCAGTAATACGGGCGGCGAGGGCAGAGGTCGCGAACGATACGTCCACGACCGAGCTGGTCCCCCGCCGCCAGAAGGTGGCGACATTCCCCCGGTTGAGGACCTCCAGACCACGTGTTCTGGTCCAGTCCTCAAGAAGCCTCCCCTTGTCCCTGGTTTCCCGGGAGCCCCACGCCTCACTCCAGGCGTTGAAGTCTCCCAGGAGCAGGACAGGGCGAGGACGGCACGCAGCGAAGACGACGTCGAGCTCAGTGAGCCATAGCTCAAACTGAGTCTCGTCCAGTGTCGGCGAGATGTAGGTGGCCACGACTGCCAACCCATCATATTCCGCCGCAACACACCCGCGGCCCCTTGCAATGATAGCAAGGCGCGAGTTGTCTGCGGCGGACCCCCCGAAGATAAAACAGGCCAAGCCGTCCTCGTCCACCGGGCTTCCCGGGTGGACGTAGTACGGCTCGGCGACCACGGCCAAGTTTATGGACCACTGCCGGATGCTCTGGTACAGAAGATCCTGAGCAGCGCGGCAGCGGTTCAAATTCACTTGCAGGATGCGGATATGGGCGTCAGACATTAATGGACGTCCATATCAGCATCCCGCCGAGAAACATCTGGCCGTGCAGTAGCGGCACCCCCACCGCTCTCAGCGGACGGACGAGGCCTTGGCCTCGAGGCGGCGCAGGTTGTGCTGCCGACCCGGTGGTCCGCAGTTTTGCCCTCCGCCTCGCATCTAAAGCAGCGAGGCGGGGCATCACAGGCACTTGCCTTGTGACCGGGCCGGCTGCAGCGGAAGCACCGATCGCCCACGGTGACTTCCGCTGTGCACTGCACTCCGACGTGCCCCACCACCATGCACCGGAAACATCTAGTTTCCCGGGCACGAAGGAGGTGCACCTGCGCCTTTAGGAAGCCCCCTACGAGGAGGCTTCGTCCGTCCGTCACTTTCAGTGCCGCCGCGACGGGGCACTGGACGACTGTCATCCCATGACCAGTGGTGCCGAAGGAGATGTCTCCAGCCTTCACCTGGTCATGGGGGCAGCCGCCCGCCTCCACGACGGCGGAGATTACTTCCTCCGTCGTGGCCGCGTCATCCAGACCCGTGATGCGCAATGCAGCGCATTTGGTGGGCCTGGTGACGCGGACGGCTTCTGCATCCAGCGCGTCCCTAAGCTGCGCTGCTAGGGCGTCAGCTTTAGGGCCGCTGGAGGCGCCGGAGACCTCGAGGAGGCGAGCCCCGGTGCGTGTCGTCTTGCACCGGAGACCCCCCTGGATATCGAGGGCTGAGAGGTTGACTGAGGACTTCACGGTCCTCAGGACATCAGCGTACCCCACACCCCTCTCCACACCCTCCGTCGTCACCGTAAGGACGACGGCTGTGGAGCGAGGAGCGCGGGGCCTCTTCGGCGCCTTCGCCGCGGCGGCTTTGGCCACTTTCTTGGCCGCTTTCTTGGCGGCCTTCGTCTTCCTCTTCTTGGCCCCCACTACCTCCCATCCCTCCCGTCCGGAGGGATGTAAAGGAGCAGCGGGAGCGTTAGAGGAAGAGGAGGCGGCAGGGGTGCCGCTCTTCTTGCCGCGCCCCTTCGCCTTCCGCGCCTGGGCCGCGGTCTCGGCCGGCAACCGCTACGCTGGAGCGGACTGGGGCGGAGCGGGGTGGCGGACAGCGGGTGTGCCGCTTGGTCCTGGAGCGGGAGAACCGCTAACAGCCGCCGCGTATGAGAACGCGGGACGTGCTAGCGGAGGGCGGTACGCCCGGTCCTCCAGGACCGCGAGGCGCCTCTCGATCGCCGTCAGGACCTGTACCATAGTCGGCACAGGCTGTGGCGGCGATCCGGGCGCCGTGTTGGGCACCGTGGTGGGCGCCATGGTGGGCGCCGTGGTGGGCGCATTTTTGGACGCCGTGGTTGGCGCCGTCGTGGGCGCCTTGGTGGGCGCCGTGGTGGGCGCCATGGGTGGCGCCGTCTTCGGCGCTGGTCCAGCCGTCGGAGGAGGAGGCGGCAGCATGGGACCGGGAGGCGCCTTGACCACCTTGGTCAAGTCAGCGACCTCCCGCCACAGGTCATCCATCTGCTTCCTGGAAGCAGCGAGCTCCGCCTCCAGGCTCGTCACCTGCTTCCGGAGCCTCGCCTCCTCCTTAGTGACGCTCCGCGCGAGGAGCTTGTTGAGGGAAGATTGGGCTTCATCCACCAATGAAGCCACAATCTTCTTCCTCCCCGCCACGTTTCTGTTGCCCCGCATGGCCGCGTTCATGCAGGCAAAAACGCTCATCAGCTCCCGCGCGGGCGGCCCACCGATTTCCCGGCGACTTCGCTGGGACAGTTGGACCGAGGACGGAGGAGGAGTTGGCGGCCGCCTTCTGTACGCGTCGAGACGCGTACGCACCGTCTTGACCGGCACCTCCTCCTCCGAATCGGTGGAGAGGAGGGACCCCCACCCGGAGCAGCTGGTGCTACGGTCGCGCGGCGGCCCCCCCTTCTCCTTGAGGGTCCTCTTCTTCGTCGCAGAAGAGCGGCCCTTCTTCTTCACACTGCTGGGAGCTGACCCATCGTCAGTCCCAGCAGCATCAGTTCCTTGGGGCGTCGACATCGCGCTGCAGCTAGGCGGCGCGGCGCGAGCCCCCAAATCAATTTGCATCGGAGTCCGTGATGGATGCGTAAAGTCGTCGGTTGATACTGCCCGGGAAAGGGCAGTATCGGGACCGGGGGTATCGTCGGGTTCACTATTCATAATGATCACAATTTTTATTGGCACCAAGTTCAGACTAAATACGTTCGGTCACCCAACTTGCCACTGCGTTACCGTGGTCAAGTTGGGGTCCAGGGCGGACGGCGAGGACGTAGTATCTAATCACTTGGGGCCCCGCCCCGACATAGTTAACTAAACTATGTAATGTAGTGCCAGTTATTTAGAGTTGCTATTTAGAAAATAACTGTATTGATTTTAATGGAACTCAATACAGCGTTAGTTTCATACCCCGGGTAGATATTAGGCTACTTTTTTTGTTCCCGACGAGAAACAGGAATATAGTAACGCTAGTAGTGTATTTATGAACCTTTCAATAGATAGAAATCCCGCAGAATAAAATATAGATGACCATTACCTACTTTCTTTTTTTTTAATTCCGCGGCTAAGTCCACGGCCCCTCTTACGTCCGATGCCGGGCGTCTCTGGTGCACGCGCAGAAGGTGTTTCCAGTGGCGCCCGTCGGACTTTGACCACCTGTGTGGCCTCTACGGGGGTTTGGTAGGGATGAGAACCCCGCGTCGTTGGGGTAGGGTGTTATCCCGCGTCGGCGCGTGAATCTGGTTGCGTGCGGTGGGGCTGAGACCTCCCAGCATGCAACCCTTCTAACCTTCTTCTTTATGGACGGCGGGTGGCTAATCCATCGTCCTCAGGCCCATCAGGATCAGGATCCGATCATGGAGGTCGATGATCTTGGGCGTAGATGAGTCTGCGGTACCCTCGCCGCTGACTTTGGAACTCGGCGGGGAGAGTACGCTCCCTCTCCCTCTCGGCCACCTCCTTGGCGAGCATGATCTGCTCGCAGAAGGACAAGGCCGCGTTCCACCCACTCCCGCTGGAGACCATGGCTTGAAGCATTGTCTCCAGCGACAGGGTATCCACGCCCAGACCCACTACGAGGTCCCGGCGCTGACTCGCCCACGCTAAGCATTCCACCAACGGCTGAGCACTCCACCAACGACCGTAATATCAAAATTTTTTTTTTTTAATATTTTTAATATTTTTGGACATTCTCACACAACGTCATCTAGCCCAAATTAAGCTAATATAAGCTTGTGTTATGGGATCTAGACGACTGATAAACATACTTATATATTTCTAAATACATACATATTATACATAGAAAATACCCAAACTCCGAAACAAACATTTGTGGATCACACAAATAATTTGAATCGACCCGGAATTGAACCTGGGACCTCAGGGGCGGCAGTCGCATACTCATACCACTGAGCCGCCGAGGCAGTCTATCAGGCAGTCAATTCAGTAGGTAATCTACTGAATTAAATATAGGTATTTACGTCGAGTATACATTTAAACTAAATGAACTTCTTATATTATAAGTAGACCATCTCATGTAATAAAAATATAACGGTTGAGTGGAGAAGTGGGTTGGGTCCGTTCCGACTCACTTGAGGTCAAATATCGACGACTAATGGAATTTAATTTATTACTGGTATTACGACTAATATCTACGATAGTATACAATTCGGGACGCGGGATTCTAATTCCGACCAAACCCCCGAAGAGGCCACACAGCTGGCCAAAGTCCGCTGAGCGCCACTGGAAATACCTTCTGGGATCACCGGAGAAGTCCGCAGCAATGGACATGGGAGCGGACGCGATCTCGCGGAATTTAAAAAAAAAAGAAGTATACATCTCGGGTGTGTTTATTTAGTTTCGTTGCATTTAGTTACGTAGTGTTAATTTGATTGGCCAGGCTTTATGAGCAATAAAAATATTTGACTAAAAATAATTTCTTACCATACTCATCTTGCAAGCCTAGTTTGGGCATCGAACTCTGTCTGTAGTTCCTCTGTCGATGTTTCTTAGCGTTCAACGTTGATGATCCCGATATTGAATGTTCTATAACAAAAAATAATAATAAAGTTTCAACTAAAAAACCTTTAGTTTTCAATTAGCTTAACTGTGTGTTGTTTTTAATTATGACTTGATAATTATGGCTTGAAAACAATAAGACATAAGCATAAGTACATTACATACCTACTCTTTGCCAGTAATGTCTGGTCCCACGTAATAGGGGGTAAGACTATTGCCGTTACTAGGCACTGTAGGAAGTTCATAAGCACTCTCAATTTTTAACAGCCAGGACAGGCTACATACCACTAAATATAATTTCAGCAGTCCGACCTATCTTAGCAAATATTTTACAAATGAAGACAACTAATTTACCTACCTACACAAGTACTATCCCCTATTCTGTGCTAAAACTAAACCTACTACGTTACCTCTTGTGTATCTACCACAATGTCCAACAACGTGTCGTGGTGCCACATGTAGTCTGGTGAAGCCACCTTCACAGTTTTCCAAATAGCACATAACTTCCTCCGCTGTGTAGTTATTCCCATCAATCACATGATCATCAAATGCCAATATTTGATCACCTGGATGAAGGGCACCACATCTGAAAGGAAAAGATACATTAAATCTGGTCTGTCTGGAAAAGGTTGTCTGGTAGAGATCACTTTAAGCGATAAGACCAGACCGCACTTTGGACATTTTTAACATAGTATTGTATTTTTACTGTAATATCTTTTTGGATTACAATAAAGCATAAATAAATCGTCGTGTTGGTTAAGAGAATAATTGCTCGAGAACGTCTGGACCGATTTCGCTAATTCTTTTTTGTTGTGTTCATTATTATCAGGAGAAGCATCTGGAAGAAAAAAAAGTGTTGCGAAACATTAGAAAAATTAATGCAGCACGAAGTTTGCCAGGACAGCTGTAGTCTATACTAATATTATAATGAGGAAAGGTTTGCTTGTTTGTATGATTGTTTGTTTGCATTGTTTTGAATTTTGAAAATTCTTTCAGTAATATGTAGCTACATTATCCCCGGGTGACATAGGCTACTTTTTGTCTCGATAATATGTTCCCACGGGAATCTGGAACGGGATAACTTTATCACGCGTGCGAAGCCGCGGCGATCAGCTGGTAAATAAATAAATCGCGAACTATAGAGATTTTAGGTGTCATTTTGGTCCTGGTTTACACAATTTAGGTTCAGAATGTAGGATAAAAAATTATTTTTATTCATATACCTAGGTCACAAAGTAACAGAAATGAACGTCAAGATTATTGCTTCTACATTTACTGCCATATTTGCATGGCAATAGGTAGAACTTATAAGAAAGAATCTGACAATAAGGCTTGGGCAAACCAAAAGCAGGACAGGCGCAGCTCCTTAGCAGGGCAGGTCAGTTGCGTCGCGGTTGATGTCTCACCAGAAACATGAGCAGTCAGAAAGCAGTTTGAAGGCGATCCTGCTTTATAACCGCGTTATGTGTGTCGTATCGATCGCCACACTCAATACACTTCAAGATGTTGAACGGTTCGGCCTACGAAGAGGAGCAATTGTTGCTTCTAGCTTTGTGAAAAAAAATTGATTATGGGTTCATGCACGATATAAATAAAAGAAGATATGAATGTGGGGAGTACCATCGTCTATGTCGGGAATTAGAATCTTTTGAAGATCGGTCCATTTGATTCCATGATAAACTTGTAAAAAATTACAACCGTGTACAACCTGCGCTGCGTCTGTCCCGCTCAACTGCTCTAGTGTGAATACTCAAAATGGCGGAGGTAGTAATACAACGTGAGCTCACTGCGGCCGCCTCGCGCCTGCGCTGCCACCGCCCCGCGTCTGCGCTGCTCCCGTCCAAATGTTTTGTCGAAGAGCAGTGCGTGCGCGGCGCAGTGCGGAGCAGGTAGGTTCAGCGGGCCCGCGTTTGTTCAGTGTGTCATCCCTCATATAACTACATTATTTACTAACATAGACGCACTGCTGCCGCACTGCTACCGCACTGCAACTGCTTTTGGTTTGCCCAAGCCTTAACTCACGACCATTTTTTTCTAAAAGTTTAAATTAGATTACATTAAGTAACGTTTGAAATGTTTACTGGTATTACTCTTTCGTAAGTATTATTGAATTAATTAGTTAAACTAATGATTATCCATGAGACTTCTATAAAGTACTCCAGACAAATTAAAGCAGCTTAAGCGCTAACTAGAAATACAACGGCCACGGTACTCTGTAAAAAAGTTACCACAGAATTATTCAGTCAATTAGTTGTTCGAGTTGCTACGAGAGTAATACCTAGTGCTTTAGATGTCCCAGTGCACCTGCATCGCACTGATCTCTACTTAGTGCTAAGCCAGTCGTCTATCTTCTAACGTTAACGTAGCCCTGGTCTGCAAACAACAGTATTAGGGAAATAAAGGTAGCATAGGAAAATTGTTTTTTTTTTCTTGAATGGAAGAAGTGAATAGAAAGGTTTTTAGGGTTCCTTACCCGAAGGGTAAAACGGGCACCCTATTACTGAGACTGCGCTGTCCGTCCGTCCGTTTGTCTTGGGCTGTATTTAATTAACCGTAATAGTTAGAAAGTTGAAATTACGAGCTTATCGTCGCTAACTGGCTAATTATGTTTACCAGAGCCTACTCCATTGATTATCCATCCATTACAGACAAAGTTGGCTTGGGCCTCTACAATCTTGATGGGAGGACCCCTATGCACCCCAACTTAGAATAAAATATTTCTAGAATATTTATAATATTTATAGAAATTATGAATATGATATTAAGCAAAAATTCGATGTTGTCGGTATTGGTCATCGTAACTCGGTGGTCAGAGCATTTCCACTGTTAGGGAAAGGCCGTGGATTTTAGTCCTGCCGCTGCCGCAGATTTTTTTGTGATTTATTTATAATTTATTTCTTAATATTTATAATATTTCAGTTATAGTTTGTTAATCACAAGTTTCTTAGCTGAGTCAAGTCCATACGATGTATATCTTAATACCTATCTTAGCTCAACGTACTTAAGAAATTAATCGAATAATTGTCAAACCTCAATCATTCTGATTACTAACTTCGATAGAGGCTTAACTAAGAGGTAGTCTTTGGTCACGATTAGATAAGATTGAGTACGAAGCTATCAATAGGAACTAACCTGTGGATTCAACTAAAGCCTTCCAATGGAATAATTATGCAAGGGTTTAAATTAATGGATACCGTTCCTACTTGGTATAAAGTTAACTGGGTCTTTGTAATGTCTAGCATATTATTGCAGCTACGCCTGCGTGACATAGTTTTTCTGTTATCAATTCCCTATAGGGAAAATATGACTGGGATAAAAAAGGAACCTATAGCGCTCATAGATAACGTGACTGCATACCCGAAAGATTTTTTTAAATCGGTTCACTTGTTTCAAAGCCTATTCAATCAAAAGATAATTTGATACATGCTTTTTATCAGCTTTGAAATTATATGAGTCGCTTACTGCATCAAACTAGAATCGTATTTGCAATTCAAAGGCAATTTTTTACAGTTTTCGTAGTCTACTAACACAAACGCAACAAAAAAGTCCTGTGGCGTGGCAGTTGCGTGCCTGTGGTCTATTCACACTATTATCGGTAGTCTGCTAACATAGCAATGGAACGATACCTTGGTTACCCGACGTTTCGGTTGCATTGCACCAACCGTGGTCACGGGTTTATATTTAGCCGTACCATATTTAAAAGTTAAAATGTGTTATATAATATGTGATGACTCTATGACAAAACTGAATGAAAATAATTGAACAAAACTGCACTTTATAATATTTATTACGCTTTAAATCAATTTGCTATATAGGTTATGTAGGTAAGTGGTGAGAAAACCTGCGTAGAAAGTTTCTAATTCATAAATATTTCTTGTTGAGTAAACCGGTATGCTGTTCTTTCTGAGTATAATACAATCAGAACTGAAGTATTTCCTTTCAGCAAATGAATAAAGTCAGTGCAGAGTTTATTAAATGGTTTCATTGTTTTTACACTTTTGTTACTTTATTGCAATATCAACGGAATACACAACGTGAGGAATTGAGTATATAAAGTCTAAAAATAAATACATTTTATTTGCTCTTTCATACGGTAGAAGCATGCTTCACCAAGCACGAATAAGTTGGCTCAACAGGATAATTACTACTATCTCACCTCGACGTAAGGTAAGTGAGAATCTAAGATATTTTTTGTTTATTTCTTTTTGCATGAATATGTACAATTGAGAATTGAAATAGAATCTCTTTAAGTATATTCTTCTAGTCAACCTTAAAGTGATATAAAAATAAAGTGTCCGGCTTGTTGGTCATAAATTAGGAACAAGAAAACTTTTGAATGCGAATCGTTTAGTTAGATATTATTGTAATTTGTTTCGAATCAAATTGGATAAAAATAACCTGTCTGGTGAAAATAATTGGACATCACATCTGACCTACTGATTCAATTCCAGATGGCTGAGTTACGAACGCGATTTATGCCTGAAGATGAATTGCGTTCAATAGAGTGGAACAAAGAACCAATAGACATTTTCATAAAACACTAGATTTTTTTAAAACGTTTAGCAGTTGATTTCTTGTTACACGTTCTTGAATAAATAACTAGACTAACATCAGACAGACAACTGAAACTTTGGAGATAAAATGGTGAAAAATCACAGTAGACCTTCTTCTTCTTCTTTCTTTCAAAACCTGGCTTCATCGATGTTCATCGATGATTTCGCTAATGTCAAGGTAATGCTTGATTAGTTGATAGTCCCGCACAGAAGAACTAGTTATTCCTAACTGGCTCCAGGTGCAGGACAAGAAACGTGTTTCGGTATGTGAGTGTCTGGAAACACGATTTTTACGGAGCGCCAGAGGTAACCTAAAAAGCCACCAGTCACGCGCTCAGCAAAAATCGAACTACACAAGTAGACCTTGATAGAGTAGATATCGCACGTCATAAACAATAGGGTCTTAAGTTGGACAACTCGTTTTTTTTTTGCTATTCAAATACTAGATTTTATTCTCAATAATCTGGTAAAAAAAAATTATTCCAAACAGTTTTTGAAATACAGCAACATAAGTCTATATTGCCTGTTCATGCACGTCATAGACAAGCAATACAGTATCAGGTTAGTGCTGTTGGTGTTTTAGCGTTTAAATTGTGAGTATTCTAAACAGTATTATGTTAAGTTAACCTCCAGACAGTTAAGAGGTCTACAGACCTAACGCTCTTTTATCTATATGTATTTGCAAAAATAATAGAGAAGGTCATAATATGAAAGACTTTATGTATATTTAGAACAGAATGAGATCTTAACAGAACACCAATATGGATTTAGGAGGAACAAAAACATTAATTTGGCTATGTATCAATTGTATGAAAAAGTCATTACAAATGTTGATAACGCGCGTCCAGTGGCTGCTTTGTTCATGGACATGAGCAAACCATTTGATAATGTAGACAGAAAAATACTCGTTGATAAACTGGAAAGATATGGTGTAAGATGGAATGCATTTGACTTATTTAAATCGTACTTGACAAATAGAAAACAATTTACACAAATAAATAAGGTATGTATGAGAACAAGAACCGAAAAAACATTCAAGTCTACTAACGGGTTAACGTTGTATGGTGTACCCCTAGGGAGTATACTAGAGTATACTAGACATGCCCAAAGTAACTCATCATCCTATGGTTCTATTTGCAGATGATAGTACAGCCATATTTCATGCAAACAATGCCACAGACGTCAAAGACAATATTAATGATTTTCTCACTAAATTGACTGGCTTAATCGAAATAACCTAAAAATTAACTTAGATAAAACTAAAATAATGACGTTTGAACAGAGGACGCAGAATGAGACGCCCCGGATACATTATGAAGGAAAGATAATCCAAGAATCCAAGTCAACCAAGTTTCAATGCTATAGTCAGCCAACAAAATTAATTTATAAAGACCACCTTTTGAATTCAGCCGTTGGATGTCAGCAAGGTGATCCGTTGGGACCAGTCATCTTCAGTTTGGCCATTAACCCAATAATTCAAAAAATAAAATCCAAATTTAACATTTGGTATCTAGACGACGGGACTTTAGGGGGAAAAGTAGAGACAGTTTTACAAGATTTAGCCCTAATAAAGAACGAGTTTCAGTCAATTGGCTTAGAACTGAACCCGAATAAATGTGAGATTTTTATATCTGAAAACACAGATAAATTAACAACAATCTCCAAATTCAACTGTTTGGCCCCCAACATAAAAGTTTTGGACAAAACTTCTTTACGCCTCCTAGGGTCCCCGATTTTAGAAGATGGCTTTTCCACTTTTATCGAGGAAAAAATTCAAAATTTTGATCAGGTTATTGATAGTCTATCTAAAATATCAGTATTCATTCAGCTTTCACTATTCTTCGTTTTTGTCTTTTTGTACCCAAATTTACACATGCCCTCCGTTCAGGACAATTTTGGAAAAATGTAGAAATTTTGGGCAGACTAGACAACTTAATACAAAATTCTTTGTGTAAAATTTTAAATGTAAATATTAATGACCGGGCCTGGGTCCAAGCGTCTCTTCCAGTTCGCTTGGACGGGCTAGGTATTCGTAGTCACAGATGTCAGTCTGCCAGCATTTCTGTCATCGGTCCATAGCACCGAAGAATTAGTCAGGAAAATTTTGTCAAATACACTGATTGATTCCGAGGTGCGATGCAAGACCGATGCCATAAATGCTTGGAGGATGTCTTGCCCCAACACTGACCTGCCCTCACGCCTAGGCTCACAGCGACTGTGGGATTCACCGCTCTGTAAATTGAGAATTAATACACTAATTGACACTTCTGTCAATATTTCAGAGCGTGCACGCCTACTAGCTGTTGGAGAATGGGAGTCAGGGTTATGGATCCAGGCGCTCCCATCGCCCAACATCGGTACAATGTTGGACGACACTACCTTCCGCATTGCCACTTGCCTTCGGCTGGGTACACCTTGTGTATCCCCGCATCATTGCACCTGTGGAGTAGCCGTCGATAATCTGGGACACCATGGCCTTTCTTGTAGCAGAAGCGCAGGTCGTATACCTCAGCACGCTATTCTAAACGACATAATTCGTAGGGCTCTTTCCACCGCAGGTCTTCCGGCCGTACGTGAACCAAATGGTTTAGCACGAAGCGATGGAAAGAGACCGGACGGTATGTCGTTGCTATCGTGGAAGATGGGAAAGCCTTTGGTGTGGGATGCTACATGCGTTGACACCTTAGCACCTTCACACCTTCCAAGCACATCCGGATGTGCCGGCGCTGCTGCTGCATCGGCTGAAGGCTTTAAACGGCGTAAATATGCTAACCTAGCAGGTGATTACATATTTGAGCCGTTTGGGGTTGAGACACTGGGGTCATGGGGTCCGAGTGCTCGCCGCCTTTATAGAGAAATTGCTAAACGCCTAATCGATGGATTTTTTAAACGATATTTTGTAATGTAAATATTTTTAGTCTATAATTATGTTTATTTTGTATTTTGTAATTCTTATTGTAAATAAATCTTATCCTATCCAAGTTTCTAGGACTTGAACTTGATAAAGACATGTCATGGAAAACGCATACCATTAGTATTCGAAAACGTCAATACTCATATGCACTACGTAAGTTATCGAGGGTAGCTGACCGACAGACAGTATTGACATCGCATCACGTCTATGTTACCTCCTCATTACGGTATGCCGTTATATTCTGGGGTAACTCCACAAATGCTGAAATTATATTTAGGGCACCAAAACAACGTGTACGAGCAATATGTGGCCTGCAATCCACTGATAGTTACAGAATGTGGTTCCCTAAATTACGCATATTAACATTGCCATGCCTATATATTTATGAGGTGGCTGTATTTGTGAAGTCGAACTTTAACCTATTTGACACATTAAAGAGTGCTCGTCATAAAAATAAAATACGCAACAGAACACACAAAAAAACGGTTTATGGTAAGGGTTTCTTAGGTATGGCACCAAAGCTATATAATAAGTTGCCAGATTCAATACTGGGTTGTAAGGACATGCACCAGTTTAAGAAAGAACTGTCGTCGTTGTTACTGAAAAAAGCATATTACACAGTGACTGAATACTAGCTGGATGGCAGTGTCAGCTAGATATAAGAATTTGACTTTTGGTTTGTAATATTTTTTGACAATTAACTATAATTTGACTAAAATGTAACATGACAATTTAGTAATCAATATTTATTTTGGACATTTCATAATTATTATTATTATTTGGATAATGACATGATTAATATGTTAGGATGATAATTATTTTATTTTAATATTCGGAAATTGATGTAATATGATGACATCTTGATTTACTTGTATTTTGAACTTTGTAACATTTTATGATATTATAATAATATGGTAAGTTATGTCTGTACTTATCCAGAAATTGTGCTCTCGATTGAGCCACCTATGAAATTGCATGCCTAGTATAATGGTAAAATATGGTGAAATCTATAAATTACTGCTGTAACATCTGATGTAACCCATGTTTGCAATGATTTATAAATAAATAAATAAACCTGTTAGGATTAATTAAAAAGCTAAAGTTTGAAATTTTATTGTAAATAATACTCTCTTGCACCTTTAATTTTGTTACACATCTGAGGTCATTTGAACCGCTTATAGGGTATCTTCTTTACCAAGTTCCATAAAACTAAAAATAGTATTCGTACACTAACTAAATATACTCAGTAAATATAATCAACGTATCATTTTAGACATTTCAATCAGTAGCTCTGAATATACGAGTTTTTTAAACTTTAAAACGCGAAATCTCTAAACACTGTTTTCGACGATAACACCCTATTGATTGTGACGTGCGATATACATGTATAAATAGGTAGGTATACTTTTTTGTAAAAATAAACAAATAAAAACAAGTAAAATATTATACTACCTACCTATATTATTCTATATTATTTGTCTGGGGTAGATAAATGTAACACTGAGTAAACAAATCAGTAAAAAAAAAATCTTTTATACAATACTTGCATACCTACAAAAAATAGTTACTTATCAAATAATGGTCATGATTTGTAGTTGATGTTTTTTTAATAAAAACTAGCTGTCCTGGGTAACTGCGTATCGCATTCATTTTTTAATCTTTCGCACAACTTTTTTTCTTCCAAAAGATCCTTCCCCTGATAATAACGAACACAACAAAAAAAGAATTAACGAAATCGGTACAGCCGTTCTCGAGCCATTAATCTCTTAAGCAACACGACTTTGTTTTATATTATTATTATATAGATAGATAAATCTGATCAAAAGACCTTCTCACCTGTCACTGATACTGGCCGGTAATATACTATCGATATAAATAGCATTGCACGTTCCACTCCCAACTCTTTGATACGTGTCAGAGCCAGAACTGTAGAAATCTTCAGAGCACCTCTGGTTTGCAAGGAACAGTCCCAGATCTTCATTGCAGGGTCTTTCTATCTCTATTAGTAAAGGTCCCGTAGCTAACTTAACAGATTCCATTATGGACACGTCGTATTCTATTGTTAAACTTGTAACTTGGGGACAATTCTGTAGTATTGAATGGACTTCTGAAAGTGTTTTGTTCGTTAAAGAGACCTGAGGACAACACAACCACATAAACAATCAAGGATAATTCAATTCAATGTCTTTAGAGCATCAATCAGCCTCACAGCTGATGATGTGTTGGAAACCGCCTTTGTAAACTGATTTATTAATTCAAGAATTGGACTTTGACCTGTAGAGTCGCCATCTTGCCGCCCTATGAGAATGGCAGCGTTGACTAAGGTCAATCGACTTATTCAACCAATGATATTGCAGAAAATGTCGGTGACCCAATTAACACACTTTGTTTAAATGTTCTGCGATATGATTGGTTATCGACTGAAGTCGACGCTGGCCGTACTATCTTTGGTGAACTGAAGATAGTCAAATGATCACTAGGACTGGTCAAGTTTTCTACCGGTTTAGAAAATGTTATTAGTTCTATTGTAAAAATGTTATACTCACATGATCAACTTTCAGTAGTCTATCCCCAGGCTTTATTCTAGAAGTATTGTAAGCCGCTCCTCCAGGTCTAACATGCGTTACAACTAAAGGCTGGGCGTCTAAAGATCGACTGTTTAGAACCAGGTCAGCAGTGGGAGCGGAGTTCTCTGGCAGACCACCTCGTATAGTGATGCCTAGAGAACCACTGATCTTTTCTACTGGAACTTCTGCTAGCTTGGTGGTGATGTATAGGCTATTTTGAGAAGCTGCAACAGGGTAAAAGATTTTTTGTTTTCTTTATTCATGATAATAATTTTAATTGTGTTTACTGAAGATGTAGACTTTAGATCTTAATGATAAAAATGCATGATCACCCTAATCTTCTGTTGTTAGCCACTCCTACAATACAATATAAATTGTAATACAATGTAAACAAAACAATATTAAAAAAACAATGAAAATCTGAATAGAATAAAGAGAGAAGAAAATGGAGAATCTACCTGAGTTTCTTGCTGGTATCTTCTCAGGAGAACCAACTTACGGAACCAGCGAAAGAATCATTTTCAAATGGTTATTTATGTACTTAATTTAGTATTTTAATAATATTGCTTGACATAAAATTGTAAAATTTTGACATTCATATGTGCTTTTTATGTGTCTAAACTGAATAAACGAAATTGGTTCTTTGATTCTTTGACTATAGCTCAATATCAATGATTGCCGGTGGCGTTGTCATGGTAAGCCTGGGGTATCGAAATTTTTGGATTCAAGCCTTTATATGAACAAATTTTCTATCTGTATCCGTAATCTATTAGTCATATCATAAATTTCTTACGGTATGAGAATGATTTGCCTTGTGTATTTGCTAACATATTTTTTGTAGAACTTTCTAAGAGAAAATATTGTTCCTAACTTCTTACATATTACAAAATCATAAAGGATGTTCTCCTAATTAATAAATTGAATTAAAATAATGAACGGCACCGAGATGGAGATACTACGATTCAGATAGAGTCGACGTTTTGGAACTCCTGACAGGTGGCGATAATAATATACTCTGTAGGAGCTATTTTAATCATGGTGACCATTGACATTCTTGTGTACGAAAATAGTATCGTCCTGTTACTCGTATACTGTATATAGAAATAGTAATACATATTCGAATACTGAAGGGTTTGAGAATGATGAAACAAACATATACACACACAACGTTATGTACGTCTTTATCCCCGAAGGTGTAGACGGAGGCGTAGACGGAGGCGTTTATTTAACCTGCACTTTGCCAGTCAATGTTGGTTCTACAAAATTGGGGTCGCTATTGCTGTTTCCGGGAGCTTAGAGGATATTTGTAGGAGCCTAGTCTCCTGCTAGGACTTAGGAGACAAGGCTTTTGCAAATGGGGTAAGATAGGAAAAGGTGAGGATGATTTATGTAAGCCTCGGAGTTGTTCACAAGGTCTCTTAGAATCCTTTTTTAGGGTTCTGTAGTAAAAGTCTCGGAGCCCTTATAGTTTATCCGTATGTCTTCGGAATTCCTCCCAAACGGTTGGTGCTAGAAACATGAAAATTTGCATGGATATTTACTACACCGACAATGTGCTAAAATTCTTTTAATTCTAATTTCGAAAAATATCTTTTTAGGGGTACACGTAAGGGTCTACACGTAAAGTGGAGATGCTATTTTTTTCTCGCATCTACTCCAGCGTGTGTATGTATCATAAGATAGGTCTTTTAAAAACATTGAGAGGTTGCTAAAATGATTTTTTAATTACAGTATCCGTTTGTAAGATATATAGCTTTGAAGAGCATATTTTTACGAAAACAGGGCGTTATCCCCCCTTCTAAAATCTAAACGGCTGACGTGAAGAACCGGAAAAATTCTGTATGGTAGTCCATGTCATGAACTTTGAAGGAAAACTATAACGGATTGTACAACTTTGTAAGTTCAGGAGTTATACGTAGGTCACACTATAAGTTTTGCGTAACTTAATAAAACAACATGTTAAAACCAAAATATTATGTTTATTGCTTTTCAAAATACTCTCTTTTACATTTTAAACATGTTTTCATGCGATCGAACTATTTTTTAAAACAGGAGGACCACAGATCTTTTCTACGTGCTGATTGAACGCAATCACTGCCTCTTCGGAGTTGGTAAAAGTAAAACCTCTCATCAAATCTTTGATTTTGGGGAAAGTACAGAAATCACAGGGTGCTAGGTCGGGGCTATGCGCAGGATGGTTGACGAGTTGTACTTTTTCGGAAGCTAAAAATGACTTTGTTTTGTTGGCCGTGTGTGAAGAAGCGTTGTCATGATGTAGGAGAACGCGGCTTTTAGGTCGTCTTTCGCGAACTTTTTCTAACACCCTGGGTAAACAAATGGTAGAATACCACTCGGCATTAACACTCTTTTTAATCTTTAAGTGGAATTGTACAGATGGGACCCATAGCTGAGGAAAAAAACGCGATCATTTTTTACCGACGTTTCTCGCCTGCCTCACTTTTGGTGGCTTGTTCTCATTTTCAAACACCCATTGACAAGATTGCTGTTTATTTTCGGGTTCAAAACAATAAATCCACGTTTCGTCTCCTGTGACAATGTCATAAACAGCATTAGAATATCTGTGGTCGTTTATAAGTAATAGTTCCGATTAGCTAGAAGTGCAAAACTTTTAGTGTGCCCCATGTAGAGGCTTTTATGGGTAACTACGGAACCCTATCTAATGCGTAGCTCGACACGAACTTGGCCTGTTTTTATCTATAAGTAGTATATTTTTAATACTCATAAGTCCCACGAATTTTTTTACGGCTCAAGCCGTTGCACGAGGCTCTTGCAAACATGAAAGTTTTTACATAGTGGTAATTGACTCGCCCCTTATTGCATGGGACCAAAGAAGTTACTTAGGTACGACTAGTGGGTTTATGAGCTGACGTAATAAAACAATATGTAAATACCTACTACTTTTTATGGTAATGTTACTGGCAGCGATCGTAGACGCGATCTTCCAAGTTATTTCATAGGAAAAAAAATATTTACTTAGGTATAATTTATCTTCTGTCGTCGTAGCTACAGACTTTTGTTGTTGTAAAATACGAAGCCGATCGTCAGAGAGGTTCGTCTCAAGAAAATAAAGAATTCCATTACGTTTTCGTTGTACAATAAAGGTTAAGCATTTCCTTTAAGAGGAAATTGTATAAACATCGCGGTTATGATTTGAATAAGAAACTAAACGGTTCTGCTTTTGCAAGGCATGGAATGCATCATTAATTACGGGATTAGGCTTTTAGCATCTCATTTCACTTTGTTTTGATCTATTTAACACGTAATTTCGTATTAGTCTACTAAAGATCCAAGATAAACAATTAAGTAATGGTGAACCCCGCGCAGGCAGCTTTCCCACGCAAAGACTAAGTATCCTTGGCAAATATGTGTATGTGTGTACGGTTTTCTGTCTGACTCATGGCATTAGCATAGCTATTCAATGTGGTAATGCTACCAGGCTGGGGTAGCCTTTTACAGTCGGTGATAACCCTGAGAAAATATTCCACGATTTTTTATAAAAGTTGCAAGTATTCAATATGACTAATATCGCCGACGAAGAGTCAATATATAATAACTGACATTTTAGCCATTTTTGTTTTATTCAATAAAATATAGTAAAATAGCGTAATACACCTTACTAATGAAGATTTAGGGTCTGTTTCTTATTATTTTTGCTAGATAAACTGTTGTGGCAATATATAATAAGTATTATTACGTAATTTATGATGGCAATAGATTCTATCTACGCTTAAATTTATGCGTCCACTTGTGTTCATAGTACCAAGTGTATTGACAGGTTGCGACCTGTCGATGCAGCGGCGGTTTGTAAGAAGGGAGAGAAAGAGAAGAGTATACAAAATTCAAACGATGAAACGACGGTGAGGATCCCGCCCGCCACTTGTCTTTCATTTCGTTTGTATTTGTGTTTAACGGGAGAAGTGAAGTGTCAAAGTTCTTGTAATTGTGATTTTTCGCTGATAATCAGTTTTTTATGTGTAAAATTGAAACATTATAGCTTGTGCAAACTGTACCAGGTATGTCAATCAAGATAATATTTATTAAAATTGTACTTTACTGCAGTTAGAGGTTATTGTTTCTAAACATTTAGCAAATAATTTAAAATAATGAAGTTACCACTAACAAATACTAACATTTTTTTAGGGTAATGTCACGAAGTAATCAAATGTATCAAGGCTTGCGAAGCAGAAAGATTTTGGGAAGTCTCACTATCGACAATGTGACCAACTTAAGACACCCCACGGCAAATGAATATAAAGAAATATTTGGACACAATCATCAGCTGTGTAGCTGTGCAGCTGTAAGTCTAATAATTCTTTTATTTCAGTAGGTACTGGCCAGGTAGAGTTTAGTTTCGAAATTATGGTCCCTATTTTATTTGCTTACCTTGCCTTATCCTTAGCTTGCCTTATCTTGGGGTCGGTGTGATCACAGTTTTACATTAATTACTTACTGTATTTTCTAGAAATTTATAGGCAAGATCTCTTCATCGGCCTAGCGTCAGATGCACCACGAGACTATCGTTGAAGAACCTGGCTCCAGAAACCTAATACAGCCAAATGATTTAGAGCCTACAGCTCCTATATCTATAAGTATCGTTGAAGAGCTTGGCCCCAGTTAATTAATACAGCTAAGTGATATAGAGCCTGCAGCTTCTACACTATTGAACTTAATCATCGCGACCTGGATCTTGAAGTTTCGCATTTACCAAATTCCACCCTTACATTGCCGTACGTTCGCCAGTTCAGCCTTGTCAGATCTTGGTCACTTTCTGATCTCACGGAAGATAAAAAAATTATTAAAAGCCTAAGAAAGGTTTGACTAAACCTTCCTTTTCTTCCTTTAAAGTCTGCTCCTATGTTGACAGATACGAATTCTGTTGCCGTGAGTAATCGTGATAGTCCTTCGATATTGTTAAATTTTACAGCTAATAATAATATAATTGATACAGACGTGAGCAGTGAGAATGATTACCACCCTCCAATCAATGCCCGTGGTAATACATCAGATCCTGAAGTAGAGTTTGGTGACATGAACCTAGGCCAAAAGCGGCGACACATAGCTGAACCTAATGTTTGGAAAAGAAATCTGGCAAAAATGCGTAGAATGAAAGGCGAAAATTACTTGGGATACTCTAGACCCGCAAATGGAAAGTTTCAACATGATACATTAAGTCTGAATATTGTAAAAAAAGTAAATTAAGAGGATGCAGTAAGATAGGTGAATAATGTAGACAAAAAATTCATACATATTTTTGGAAACAATTAAACTGCGATCAGCGTAATTTTTTTTGTTACAAGTTATGTTGATGAAGGGATTTAAAAAAATATTTGTTTTATTTCTACTTCATCGTAATTATTATCGATAGTTTTTCCAGTTATACCCCCTTTTTATCACATAATCATTTCATTTTATTTTATCTTCCTGGTATTTTTTAATATTGTTAAGTAAGTTTAGAAACTATTTCTACTATCTGCCATGGCAATACCTAATAACTTTCCAAATTCCAACATTATATTTAATTCCACGATACAATACCTACAATCTGCAATTTGTTTAGTGCTTAGTATTATTATACGAATACAAATTGTTTTGTAATATTGTAGGATAGTATAATGAACTATTAAAAAAATAAAATCTGGTAAAAATAAATTCAAACCGACATGAGACGTTTTTTTCGCCTCCTGGAAAGTTGCATTTTTGCACTTATTATCTATTGACTCTTCATCGGCGATATGCGTTATTATGGTCATGCAGTTTTGAAGTATAGACACGACATATTTATTAATGGTATTCATAAACTTTAAAGTGCCTTCCTAGAAGATTTACTTTACACTGGCCAGGTTATCTTAATGTTGGCACCAAAGTATTAATAAGCGCGTCGAGCTGAAAGAGGTGTGACAGTGCTAATAAATGGTGTTAGCATAACTGGGACATGAAATACGATTTGCCTAACTAAGCTTCATTATCTCTTTTTTGTGTTTTACGTGTAAAGTTTACAGAAAAATCAAAATACACATCACTTTATACTAAGCGACGGTTATAGCACAAAAGATACTACTATCTTTTTTCTGTGGTTATAGTATAAATAAGATAGATAACTTACCATAATTGGGCATATAATATTCCACTTCCAGCGACGCCCTGTCCTCCACATTGTCCAACAGTCGCAGAACCTCGTCATTAGTTAGTCTAGCTGTGGAGATGCCGTTGACGCTGCAGATCCTGTCGCCCGGAGCTAGCCGGTCTGACTCGTGCGCTACAGAGTCTTTTGTGAACCCCACTATTGAAGGTACGATGCCGGGTTCTGAACGACCTGTTGACAATGGAATTAAATGTGAAAACTCTGCGGAATACTAGGTATTAGTTTTATGTACCTACCTATCTATTCTAAATTTACACACCTTTTATACGTTATTTGTGCTTTATAAACCCTCAAACTGTATAAAAACTGCATGAAGTATTAACCCAATTTTTGAGAGGCGTATGTTAAGCAGTGTATTTAGCACTGATGAATTAAACTCAACGCTATGTAGTCTATATTATTACTACTAATCCTAGCAGTTTGTATTATGACCACTGAAATGAAATGAAATGATTTATTTATTTGTATAGGTCACTAAATGGCTCTTACAAACGTCAGTAGGTACTTAAAATAAAAAAAAATGTCATTGCTTCTATATTTACATGTACTGTCAGATTCGCAAAGCAATAAGCGGAACCGAGAGAAAGAACCTGGCAATAAAACTCTCGGTCACTCTTTTTCAATAATTAAATCATTTTCTACATTTTCTTAAGACTAAATGTGGACGGATGTACATTGGTCCCGTGTCAAAATCAAAAAGGGCGTGTATAATGCACCAAAAAAATTAAGTATATAGTCACCAAAGTACAAAATATGCTACAATTATTATAATTTATTAATATAATTAATTTATTATAAAAGCGTATACCTTCCCCCTTGAAAGAATGACTAACCTCGCTAAGCCGATAACACGGAGGGAGTAGTTTATTTTTATTACGCAGATTTCTGTCTGTAACGTCACTTACTTTAGTATAGCTAGATATATTTTTCCTAACATACAGTATGTTTTCAAATATATATTATGTGGATAGCATGTTCGCGAGAACCGAACGTTTTAAACGTTCGTTTCTCTGCCGAACGATAGTGGCCTGGAACGCCCTGCCTGTGCACGTGTTTCCTCCCACATATAATCCTGGGTTCTTCAAGCGGAGCGTGAAGAGGCACATCAGTAGGTCGTCAAGTTGAGGGCCACTCTCAATAGTAATGAGTGCTGTGAGAGTGGCCCACAATCGCTAGACGTCGTCACGACTTACCACCAGGCGGGCGGCGTCAATTTGGCGAACCAAATTTAAAAAAAAAATAAAAAAAAATATTGGGAAGCTACAGTTAAAATATTAATACTCGTATCTTTAAATCGCTCCCTAAGAGAATCTCTCTTACCTAAACAATAAATGGCACGGACTGCCCTCTTTTGTAATATAAAAATTGTTTCTATATCTGCCGCATTTCCCCAAAGTAGTATTCCATAGGATATCAAGCTTTGGAAGTAACCAAAGTAAACTAGCCTAGCAGTAGCTACATCTGTCAACTGCCTAATCCGTCTCACAGCATTGCAGCAGAGCTAAGCTTATTAGCTAAAATGGTGATATGGTCACCCCATTGTAATTTAGAATCTATTGTTATTCCTAAAAAGGTAGTGTTATTTACAAATTCTAACCTTTGGCTACCCAGCACGACATGGACGTTTGCTTGTCTGACATTGGGCATTGTAAATTTAACGCATTTGATCTTTTCTGAATTCAACAATAGGTTGTTTGTAGAAAACCAATTTGAAATATAATTTAAAATATTATTAACATTATTCGCATCTGTACTATGCCGATTTACTTTGAATATAAGTGATGTATCATCCGCGAACATTACTATGCCAGCTTGTGGCTACGCCACTAAATAACCAATGGGGCGCGGGACCCACTTAACATCAGGAACCCATGGGTCGGGTACTCTAACCACGTATTTCCTGCCACGTCATAATTATGTGTCACTGTCACATACGTCACAACTGAAACATCACCTTATATCAAAGATTGCGCCTGTGGCGATTGTTGCCACAGACAATAAAATATAAAACTGTTTTGTTATTTTGTATAGTTTAGTATTTGTATAGCTGTTTGTTTGTAGAGCTGTAAAGTGATGATGCACCATTTTAAACATTATTTCTTTCTTTCATTTCTCATTTCGGTCCATAGCACCGAAGAATTAGTCAGGAAAATTTTGTCAAATACACTGATTGATTCCGAGGTTCGATGCAAGACCGATGCCATAAATGCTTGGAGGATGTCTTGCCCCGACACTGACCTGCCCTCACGCCTAGGCTCACAGCGACTGTGGGATTCACCGCTCTGTAAATTGAGAATTAATACACTAATTGACACTTCTGTCAATATTTCAGAGCGTGCACGCCTACTAGCTGTTGGAGAATGGGAGTCAGGGTTATGGATCCAGGCGCTCCCATCGCCCAACATCGGTACAATGTTGGACGACACTACCTTCCGCATTGCCACTTGCCTTCGGCTGGGTACACCTTGTGTATCCCCGCATCATTGCACCTGTGGAGTAGCCGTCGATAATCTGGGACACCATGGTCTTTCTTGTAGCAGAAGCGCAGGTCGTATACCTCGGCACGCTATTCTAAACGACATAATTCGTAGGGCTCTTTCCACCGCAGGTTTTCCGGCCGTACGTGAACCGAATGGTTTAGCACGAAGCGATGGAAAGAGACCGGACGGTATGTCGTTGCTACCGTGGAAGATGGGAAGGCCTTTGGTGTGGGACGCTACATGCGTTGACATCTTAGCACCTTCACACCTTCCAAGCACATCCGGATGTGCCGGCGCTGCTGCTGCATCGGCTGAAGACCTCAAACGGCGGAAATATGCTAACCTAGCAGGTGATTACATATTTGAGCCGTTTGGGGTTGAGACACTGGGGTCATGGGGTACGAGTGCTCACCGCCTTTATATAGACATCGCTAAACGCCTAATCGATGCTTCTCAGGACCAGAAGGCTGGCTATTTTCTGGCCCAAAGAATAAGTATCGCCATCTAACGTGGTAATACAGCCAGCATTCTGGGAACCTTCCCAGTCGGCAATGACGCGGAGGATTTTTGAAACGTATTTTGTAATGTAAATATTTTTAGTGTATAATTATGTATATTTTGTACATTTTAATTCTTATTGTAAATAAATACCATGTTAGTTATGAGAGAAGTATTGGCAGTGTTAACATAAACATAAATATTCATCCGTTGAGACCTCCATGAAAGTATCGGTCGTAAATACAAAATAGTCATATGCGGTAATTTACTGTGTGTGTGTGTTACATAAAAAGAGCTATTTGGGGAAGTGGGGTTCGAGTAAAAGATTCTAGGTTAAATTTTACTAAGATTTTATGTCAAATTGGTATGATACGGACAGTATGTTAGTTTATCTACGAGTATGTAAGTAAAGTCTGCTGAAAAGATGTCATAATATACAAAATCTTCTGTCTATATTCTGCCTCTTTAGCTGGAAACCGGCCTGTAAAATGGTAATAGGCTCGTTTCTATTACGTGAGACCATAAACATTGAGAGCATTAAAGAATTTCTTTCTACGTCTTTGGGTAGAAATTTTGTGTGTGTTTTAAATAAGAGATAAACAGTGTTCATCATACATTTTCAAGAGTGAATACAATCTAGGTAAGCTTAAGGGTTAAGGGGTAAGGTCAAGGGCTTAAGGGTAGGCTTCTTGAGGACTGGACCAGAACACGTGGTCTGCAGGTCCTCAACCGGGGGAATGTCGCCACCTTCTGGCGGCGGGGGACCAGCTCGGTCGTGGACGTATCGTTCGCGATCTCTGCCCTCGCCGCCCGTATTACTGGCTAGCACGTGGAGGAAGGTGAGGAGACGCCTACACACCACACCTAACCTCCAACAGCCAGTAGAAAATCCCCCGGATCCGCGTTGGGCACTTCACCATCTGGATCGGGAGGCTCTCCTTGAGGCATCCATCGTGCAGGCCTGGATTCCGGCACCGGACCGGCCTGCCGATGTGGATGCCGAGGCGGAGTGGTTCAGGAGAGCCATGTCGCCAATCTGTGATGCGGTGATGCCTAGGGTTACACCCAGACCGGCAAGGAAGCAGGTGCACTGGTGGTCGCCGGAGATTGCACAGCTGCGCGCAGCATGCATCTCCGCCCGCCACCAGTACACCAGGTTTCGCCGGAGGCATCGCTGCCCAGACGATGCGGCAACCCGAGAGGCGGAGCTTTATCAGGCTTACAGGGAGGCTAAAGGTAATCTCCAGGAGACAATAAAGCGGGCCAAGACAGCGGCCCGCGAGGAGCTCCTGGAGACCCCGCAGCAGAACCCATGGGGGCGCCCGTACCTACAGGTCAGGGAGAAACTCCGACCTAGGACGCCCCCACTGACCCAGAGTCTCCAGCCGCAGCAGCTGGAGCGGGTCATGGGCTCCCTGTTTCCGACGAGGGTGGACGAGCACGTCCCTCCTCGCATGACTGCGTCTCTGCCCAACGCGGATAGCACCAGCGAAGACGACGTACCCGAAGTCAGGGTGGGGGAGCTAGATGCGGCAGTACTCCGGCTTAAACGCCGGAAAATCACTGCCCCCGGACCCGACGGCATTCCTGGCTGTGCATGGGTCCTGGCCCTCGAAAAACTCGGGCCTCGACTTAGGGGCTCTTTAGCACATGCCTCGAAAGGGGCCAGTCTCCCAAGGTGTGGAGGACGGGGAAACTGGTCCTGATCCGTAAGGCGGGGCAGCCGGTGGACTCACCGTCCGGATACCGGCCGATCGTGTTGCTCGACGAGGTGTGTAAGCTCTTTGAGTGTATTATCGCGGAACGCCTCGTCAAGCATCTCTCGAAGGTGGGGCCAGACCTGGCGGACAACCAGTACGGTTTTCGTCGGGGACGCTCCACCGTGAGCGCGATCATGTGTGTGAGGAGCCTGACGGAGGAAGCAGTCTCGCAGGGCACGGTGGTGGTGGCGGTATCTCTTGACATCGCCAACGCGTTCAACACCTTGCCATGGAGGGAGGCGCTCGTGTATCACGAAACGCCCCTCTGCCTCCGTCGTATTGTCGGGGCCTATCTCTCAAAAACTCAACGCTCCTTAACAGACGTTTGAGGACCTTGGCCGTCAAAACAATAAGAGGCTACCGCACGATCTCTGGAGAGGCTGCATGTCTCCTAGCCGGGACCCCTCCAAGGGACCTGGAAGCGAGAGCCCTTGCGTCATTGTTCCAATGGCGCAAGGAGGCGCTGGAGCGGGACCACAGGCCTGCGTCTCGAGAAATCGATGACCAGCGGTCCCAACTCCGCCAGGATCTCATGGAGTCATGGAGGGTGCGACTTGAGCAAACCAAGTGGGGTACCACCATCATCGTGGCGGTGAGACCGATCATGGACGATTGGCTGCAGAGGCAGCATGGTATCGTTTCCGGGCATGGATGCTTCGGTAGCTCTCTGTTTCGCATCCGTCGTGAGGTCACACCCCGGTGTCAACACTGCGAGATTTCCGATGACGACACCGCACTCCACACGTTGGTGGAGTGCTCAGCGTGAGTGAGTCAGCGCCGGGACCTCATAGTGGCTCTGGGCGTAGATACCCTCTCGCTGCAGACCATGCTTCAAGCCATGGTCTCCAGCGGGAGTAGGTGGAACGCGGCCATTTCCTTCTACGAGCAAGTCGTGCTCGCGAAGGACGCGGCCGAGAGAGAGAGGGAGCGTACCCTCCCCGCCGAGTTCCGTAGTCAGCGGCGAGGGCGCCGCAGACACTACTACGCCCAAGACCATCGACCTCCATGATCGGGGCCTGAGGATGGCGGGATCGCCACCCGTCGTCCTTACAGAAGCAGGCTAGAAGGGTTGCTTGCTGCGGGGCCTTTGCCCCATAGCACGCAACCAGATTCACTCACTGACGCGGTATAAAACCCAACCCCAACGACGCGGGATTCTCATCCCGGCCAAACCCCCGCAGAGACCACAGAGGTGGTCAAAGTCCGCCGGGCGCCACTGGAAATAGTTCTGCTTGTAACCAGAGACACCCGGCAACGGACGTTAGAGCGGCCGCGGCCTTTGCCGCGGAACTAAAAAAAAAAACTACAATTTTCACTCATAACAATTTTTTACATTTCATAATTAATTTCAATGTGTAACTGAGACGTCAGGAACCACACCTTTAATATTACCACGTTTAATTTCGGTTCCAATATCCATTTTTTCCTATTATCCGAATGTTGACACAACACATTGCAAAATATTTCTACAAATCAAGACTTCTAGACAGTCTAACGACCGGATACGACATCAGCATACACCGCAGTTAATTCTATGTGACATGCAGTTTGTGGCAGAACGGCTCACTTTAGTCCCGAGCATAACAGTTTGAAACGCTTACAATGCTTGCCATGCACGTAATGTCAACGCATTATCGGTTATACGAACGATCAAAACAACTAATCGATGATATTTGTAGCTTAAATATCTATCATATCAGTTTGACACCTTGTTTTATTCTATTAGATTTGGTGTTTTTCAGGAAGTAAGACTTATTGGATGTCAAAGAACTTTTCCTGGTTAACTAGCTAATACCTAGCTTGCTATCAGGTTTATATTTTGTGTATAGAAAATAGTTAATAGCCTGGAAGAAGAAGAAGACAATAATTTTCAAACCAGGATAGGAAGCTCTCGTGAAAAACTAGAATGGAGAAGTTTGACCGAGGGCGAGCGAAGCGTCTCAGTTTCAACTCGAGGACTGCCCGATTTGGCGTTGTTTGTCTGCATGTATGTATGTGTGTCAGTTCCGGTCTACAAGCCGCATTTTTCAGCCGATTTTTATGAAATTTGGCACAAGTGTTCTTTGTTGCAAGGCGCAACTTTTTTTCGATTGGGGGGAAAATGGGGGAGAAATGGGGGGAAAATGGGGAAGAACTGCGGAGAAAATGATCATTTTTCATCTCATAAGACGATGTTTTTTTTATTTTGTATGTTCAAAAAAGGGGATGTTTTCGTGTTCGCTAGGGCGAGTGGGATATGTTTCAACTGGCGAATTGAATGTGTTGTCAGTGTTCCCCAAATGATCATTTCTCATTTTCTTTTTTGCTGGTACCTCTGTTACTACTGAACTACTGGTTTATTTAATTTAGGATTAAGCCAAGTATAACTATTACTAAAATATACTCGTACATATTTGTCATCCAGGTGCACAGGAATCTCACCAAGATTTAGTCCAAGCCAGCCTCAACTGCAAGTAGTGCACCTTTAGATCAATGCACTCTGACAAATTCCGACTCTGACAAAGATTGGTAAATAGATCCGGTTAACGGCATAACGCGATTTCCACCCAACCAAATTTTCTATTTGTATTCAGTTTCAAAATAACCAAACAGGAATTTTGGCCAATGTTAATAACTCAGTAGTAGGGTTGAATAATTTATGCAGATAGGTACATTTCAACATTAGTTTGTCCTCACAGATGTACTGCAATAATGATTCTCGGATATGCCAACGTGATTACACAGTTTGAACAAGTCATTATGTAAATTGTCTGCATTGAGACTACAACTGCCCTGAGTAATGCTATCGGTTGCGACGTACCTATTGGTCAAAAACATACACAGAACATATGGAACAGCTATAATTATTTGGGAATATCAGAAATGAAAGTCCAATTAGTTAAGACTATTTATACAATCAATAATTTTACAATTTAAATAGCAAAAACTATCGTCTCTTCTACGTCTTGGAATCTACTTGAACCAGCGACTGTTTCCTTTCCAGGAGGAACGTTCCAACAACTGACCAAGACACTGCTAGCCCTGGACCTCTAATATTTCGATCACTACTGTATCAATATCGCGACTTACAGTGTCGCCAGAGTGTCGTTAGTTCCTCAACTGCTGGTAGATTACGAGATTAATAGTAATCAGATGACATCAAAATACTGAAGCGCGTCAGATATTGTGAATTGTTCTTCTTTTTTTAAAAACGTGACGCCATCGTTGTTATCGATGATTTCGTACACAAAAGAACTAGTTCGAGGTGCAGGACAATATAAGAAACGTTGTTCGGTATAAGTGAGGGTCTGGGAACCCAATTTTTACGGAGCACCGCCAGAGGGAACCTAAAAAGCCACCAGCCACGCGCTCAGCAAAAATTGAACTTCTAGAATTAGATTGAATTGTTATCTTCTTACATGTCATCCCACACAGTAGGTAAGTCATTCTCAACATTTTTTGCAATAACACTTACCCACAAATTTTAAAATTGTTTGCATCAAATCTTTACCCTTTATTGATTACCTTATCATTATTAGGTAACCTATTTAAAAATATTTGATGTAAAGATACACAATTCCGTGGAGTCAGCATGCACTGAACCAGTGAATCACATCAGCTACTGTGTTCGCGTGTTATCTTTAATTCAGTAGTTTAGTGAGCGTGTTTGTGGCGGGTGTTGAGATATGTACCTAATAGAGATTTTGACTATTCGCCAAATTGTATAACTTTGTATCTCTTCATACATATGTACAGCTTTGTAGCTGCAATGAAACAGACTAACAAATACCGTTCAGTAATTTCTTTCCAAGGGCATTTTGTGATTTGGCCTTTCTTACTGAGTTTACGCCTTCAGAGGGATTAAGAACTCATGTGCCAGTCGCTCACTAATCTACACAAGATGAATCATTAAATAGTTCTAATTAAAATTTGTGACAATCATTCATTATTTACATCTGTCACTTTATAGATAAAAACAATGCAACCGCTTTATCTCGTACATTAGAACAACATTATTGTGTAAATATTTTGTGTTTCTTCCCACTGCCTTATATTTCAATCTTCACTCGGAACGAAATTGGGATGAGTAGAGCGACCAGCAGCCTTACTCTTGATATAAATTCCTATCTAATACGATTCCAATACAGTTCCAATTCCAATCTCGATCCTGGTAAAGTTGGTACTCTGGAACGAAAACTGGATTGGAATCGAAATCGAGTGCACGATCGACTAATCTGAGTGACGTATGATTGCCATATAAAATAAAACTTAAACTACCAAAAATAAAACTAATAAAATCTAACAAAATCTTCACTTATTTACACTTTTTCAAAACTTTTGATGTACATAATCATCAACAGTCTTCTTTCCATTTGTGTAACATGGTCATAAACATACTTTTGTGAGAGCAATGAAATAATGATCGCTGATTAAATTTGGCGTAGGCCACACTTTGACACTTTCCCGTCCCGCCATTGAAAGCGCGCGAATTACCTGTCACTTTTAAAGTACGTAAACAAATAAATTTGTCTAAGTTATGTTAGAGATAAACCTCCACTTAACGGAGTGGTATTTCAAGTGTTCGGTTTAAAGTTTTTGCTGATATGGCATTGTATTTTTAACTTCGTATTGGGAATGGAAGTTATTCGATCGCCGAAGCTATTCATTTACGGCAATATTTACGGACTCCTTGTATTATTTTGAAGACAAAGTAAGTCAACATTTATTAATTACTCTTTTCTCAACTGTAATCGATTTTCTTTACACTTTATAACACCAAATAATATAATTTCAGCAAAATGAGCAGACCATCATACCAACAGCAGGAGGCTCTTGCAGATTTTTTGATGGAGAACCCAGGAGTTGCAAGGGGCCTCTTGCGCACAGCACATGCGAAGCAAGAGACTAGAAGAAAATGGGACTGTATAGCTACATCTTTGAATGCTCTAGGAGGTGCACAAAAGGATGGAAAAGGCTGGGCAAAGGTACCTAATTTTTTTCAGAATTTACCGTTTGATTTTAAAATAAAATTATTGTTTGCAAATAAGTTACACTAATTCAATTTCTCTTCTAGTATTGGGCAGACAAAAAGTGTGCATTAAAAAAACTTTGTGCGGTGCAAGCACAGTCTCTGAGACGAACAGGGGGTGGGACTGGTGATAATATATCTGACCTAAGCCCACTCGATCAGAGATTTGTAGCTGTAATGGGAGGTCCACAATTCGCCATAGGGGATAGGCACCTTGCTGTCAATCCATTTCCATCCACAGTAAGTACAAGAAGTATTTAATAGGTACAATCCCTACCCCTCACGAGGTCTAAGATACATTTTAATTAATTATTTGCAGAGCCAAAGCGTCCCAGATATGCCTGTAATAGGAGGTTCCCAATTGCATCATACTGTCAATACACTTCCATCCACAGTAAGTACTAGAAGTAATGGGAAGTAATGGTATACCCCTCATAAGATCTAATATATATTATTAAATATTCGCAGAGCCAAAGCGTCCCAGATATGCCAATGCATGACATCAACATAAACACGTCTGAGGTAGTTGAGCCCACACTTGAGTTGCACTCTTCTGCAAGAAATGTGGTGACTGTGAGAGGTTAGTATTCCTATATTGATAACAATACCCAGTTTTCACGATTGGTATTATATTATGTATGAAACTGATTAATTCTTAACTTTACAGATACCGCACCTAATACCTCTTTCCTCTCTACATCACAACCACAACCCAGTCAAAGGCGGCCCCAAGCAAGTCGGTCAAGGCGTAGTGTCTTAGAAAGACAACAGCAAGCATTTGAAGATATTGAGCGGCACAGGGTTGAGGCAGAAGCGACTACAGCTGCATCTTTCTCCAGCCTCGTAGAACAGCTATCATCCTTCCAAAGGTCTTTAGATAATATGGCTGCAGCTACGAGAGAGAGTGGTCTAAACATCGAAAGTGGCCTTAATAATGTCGCAAGTGCTCTTAATAGCATTGCAAATGCTTTGCAACATAGACCTAATAATTAGATAAAATATGGTAGTAGGTATAAGTTGTATTATTATTGTATTAATTATAGGTATTTAAAAGAATGATTTACTAAAAACTGTGATACGTGATTTATTTAATTTTAGAACCTTACTATTACATAAAGTGTATTTATATCATATTGATTTTTTTATTAAAATACCAAAGTAGAGTTCACCAAGTCCTAAATACAATTCAAAAATCCTATTTTTAACATTTGCAATATTTGTGTTGAGTAATTGTGTCCAATAAAACATATTGAACTTGAATTATTAAAGCATACTTGATACCTACCTATATCATCTAATCCAATAGATCAATTTAATTACTAAACCACAGTCCTCATAAAAGGTAACTAAAACAGGAATTTATAATGGTTTATAACACTATCAAAGTCAGTCTAAGTAAAAAATCATTTATTCTGTATAGACCATTAAAACGGGATAAGAATCAAAACTAAGAATCAAATATCAAAACTAAGAAAGTGTACTTGTATAGTTTGATTATAATAGCAGACATTCTAAGGCTACAAACATGACTAACTTATAACTTCACTTCTAAATAACACAATGAAAGATAAACGATAATAATAACTATCAGTAAAATCAATATGAACTAAATAACAATCTGTGCTAATTGCTCCTTGTTGCCCACAATTCTTGAACAAGCTGTGCACGAGCCTGGACACCCCTTCGTAAGTCATCAATACCCTGTGTTCCCTCCTCTTGTATCGTTGTTACATCATCCACAGGTGGAAAGGCAATGTCATTACCATCCTCAAATGTTGTGTAGGACACAGCAAGCATTTATAATTTTTGAGACTTTATCAGGATGGTAATGAAGAACTCTATGGCCTAAAAGACATCTCCATCTATTTTTTAAAACTCCAATTGTACGTTCGACTGTATTCCTGGCCACACAATGGAGATTTGTGTAATGTTCTTCAGCCGATCCTGGTGATGCATTTAACATTGGAGTCATTAAATACTCCCTTTGGGCATAGCCCGAATCACCTGAAAGTGAAATTATTTTAAATGATAAGTCGCACATTAATATTACATAAAAGCCCAAGAGAATTATTTTATATATTATCTTACCAAGTAAAAAAACTCTTTCTCTTGCATTTATTAAATTTGACATATGCATCTTAATGGGGTGTCCATTCCATACAAAACTATCATGAGTTGCGCCTCCATATGTAGCATCTACACTCATAATATTTAGGTCAGCATCACAAATCTGTAAAAATGACATGAGATAGACTTACTAGATTGAAATGATAAATACAACAAATCAAAATATATGTATGTAACTCACAATTAAAACATTCCTAGAATGATAGCCTTTCCTATTGTAAAAGCGTTCTTCATGCTGCGATGGTTTTATTAATGCCACATGAGTGCCATCAATGCATCCTACAACGCAGGGAATTTGGAATTTTTCATAAAATCTGAAATTATAATTTGATTAGTATCAAAACTAGAAAAGTGTACTTGTTATGTAGTTTGATTACAATAGAGCTGACTGGCTGATTCATCACAGTAGAGCTTTTAAGGCTACAAACAAACATGAAATTTTGAACATTCAATTCAACACTCACACAAATTCTCTGTTAAGTATATTACTACTGTTTTTTTAATAACTAAGATAGGTATATTACAATCAAAGATTTGAAAGTGTCAATTATGATGACAGTATTCACTGCTAAAAAAATTACCTTCTCTCTATTACATCTCGTTCCTGGCGAGTTTGTGGGAACTGTAGCCACTTGTTCAAGACAACACTAGAATTAAGAGCATCTGTGACTTCTGTTATTGCCTTTGAAACAGATTGCTGAGACATCATTGTTCCTTGTGTTCCACTCACTAACCGTTGATAGCTGCCTGTGGCATAGAACGAAAGTGCCACTAAAATCTAAAATTATGAAGCTTACATGAAAAAACAAGACGACGCGCATAAAAAATACTTTGATTCTTGTTCTAGATAGACTAATGTATTGATAAAATGTAATTTTTGTGTACTTCAAGTATTAAATAAATAAAACGATACAAACCTTGTATTTTGTCGAAATATCACTGCGCCGAGTAGGACGAGGCATTAGAGATTCTAATTCGTGTAATAAAGCGTCGAAAAGTTCTTTAGTCACTCTATAATTCTGCCTGAACTCATCGTCGCCCATGGCAAATGCATTGTCGGCATATCGCGCCATTCTTCGCAAATTTCGCCTTCGTCTTACATCTAACGAATGAGCACTATCCAAAACACTATAAATAAGTCCCAAACGAGCCATATTTAACTTTAAAAACAATTATAAAACTGAAGACGATTCTCAGAAAGTTATACTTTTGTAACCGGGAAATTTCGATCTCTAACACGATACGGAACTCGATATGTCAATGTCAAAATCACGTCAAGAGTACCAAAAAAGTGCATTCATTCTACATTTCTCGATTTCATTTAGTTCTAAAAGTTGCCACCCGAATCCAATCCAGTTCTGCGCTGGTGTCGCAGTCCAGAGTACCAAATGGCAAAATTCGATTCCAATTTCATGAGATCGAGTGTCGAGAGTAAGCTAGCAGAATCACAATTTTCATAGATTTTTTCATTTCGTGGCAATTTTGGGAAGAGCCCTTCAATAATTCACCTTAAGAAAATGCTTCAATCTTTTATGTTACTGAACAAATAAAATCTAAGAAAACTCTTGTTTTATGCAGTAAGTATATATATTATTATTTGTTTTGGGATGAAAATCACAAATCGTGAAAATCCAGAAAGCTGTAGTTAATAATGCAGAAACAATTTTACAGGCTATAAGTAGATGGAGTGGTATTATAGGAAACTAAAAAAAAAATTAATAAAATAAGTGTATTTCCCTTCATTTTTGTCAAAATAAGTAATAATCTTTTTTTTTCTTTTTTGACTTAGTAAAACTAGTACCTTATTAATTACAAGTAAAACATCTTAACCTCAAGATTTTTATTCACCTCGGTGGCGTAGTCGATTGAATGTAAGAATCGAACCCGAAACCTCAGAGGTAGCACTCTGAGGTTTCGGGTTCGATTCCCCAGTCTAATATGTGTACCTATTATTTGCAATTAATGTTTCAACATTTGTTTGAAATCAAGTTCAATGGCATGAGAGTTCAAGGAAGGTTTAAAAAGTTGAGAGCTGACACGAAGTTCGCCAGGACAAATAGTATTTTTTTAAACAAGTTGCCACAAAATAAATTTGAGTGGCGCTCCTACAGTAGAAATACGATAGGTATAGCCCTGACTAAGGTTATTGCAGCTTGTGTAGTATCCCCTAATGCTAATTGGACTCGCCCAGGTCGCGTGTGGGTGTGACTCAGTTAACAAATTGACTAGGACTAAAATTGTAACGTTGCTTTAAAGCGATTGAATAATTTAATGGGGTATACCGGTCGACTTTCATGAACGAGTATTATAGAAAGTTGTAAGTTGTGTCTTTTTTTTAAATTTAGTTACTGGGCGGTATTTCCAGTGGCGACTGGTGGAAATTTGTAAGTCTATGTTAAGTTAGTACACATAACTATGATTATATCGTCGATGCGTTAAGCATAAAGTGAATTACACACGCAATTTTTTCCCCACGTTGGGCGCCACTGTAACGAAGATAGCTTTCTTCCCTACCAGATTAGGTGCTTTGCACTGAATATTATTTATTCAGTGCAAAGCACCCACTTAGTATGATTTTATAAATTTATTTTCGAGATAACGGGTCGTGGATGTTAGATAATTCTAGATAATGTTAGGTATTTAGTTTAGTATAGGTTACAGGTGTCAGGTCCGAGGCAGGTGCTGTAAGACAGACAGCAACTTGCCTGGGTATTCACGTAGGTCCGAGAGAGAGCGAATCACGTGTGTCATTCGTCTATATAGTGCCCCCTTGTCGCGGGCCGACGCGACGCTTCAGACTGGTGGGGCGCGAGCAGTGACGTCACACCTAGTCTAATAGGTATAGGTATTAATGCCGTTGCCAATCTACTAATTTAATTGTTTGAATTAAGTAAATAAGCTCTTTAACCCGTGAAAAAATTACTTATATTTAGTCATAACGTCCCCGAGTACATAAGTAACATAGGCTACTCTTATCTCAGTAATCTAAAAAAAAAAAAATTACTTCGTGGACATTGGTGTGGGTTACAGATTCACTAAATTTATGTATTTAGTACATAGGTTACTGGTGAAATATAAAGTGTAATTGTTTAATGTTCCTAAAATAAATAAATAAATCTGTTCCCACGGGAATTAGGAACTATAAAAATTATTAACCTTTCTTTAAACCGAACCCAAAACCGAAGAAATTTTAGTATGAAGTTAATGTAAAAAGTATAGGATTGTAAGTTAGTACTTACCTAATTACATCTGTATTTTTTAAATTTAAGTATTGTATAAAATTAATAATAATGGCTGTTTGTCAGCAGGTACGTCGCAACCGAAAGAACCTTGCGACATGCTGGATTGACTACAAAAAAGCGTATGATTCTGTACCTCATACATGGCTTCTAAGGGTGCTGGAGTTGTATAAAATTGATGCAACTCTGTGCACCTTTTTGAGGTCATGTATGAGACAATGGAATACGGTTTTGGTTTATCCAGGATGTCGTCAGATTCTAGGAGGTGGTGTACCAATAGGGATCGAGAGAGGAATATTCCAGGGCGATAGTCTGAGTCCGTTATGGTTTTGCCTAGCACTGAATCCTCTCAGTACGCTACTAGAGGGTTCAGGGTTAGGCTATCGGATGCGGAGAGGGGGTCAAATTTTATCCCACCTTTTTTACATGGATGACCTAAAGTTATTTGCCCCTAATGGCCCCGAATTGATGGCTTTACTAAAAGTTACTGAAACTTTTAGTAAGGCTATCAGTATGGAGTTCGGGGTAGATAAGTGTGCGGTCATGCATGTGAAAAAGGGCGGGATTGTGGAATCTGAAGGAGTCAGTCTTTCGGATTTCACACAATTTGAGTCGCTCTCCGCAACCGAAACCTACAAATATCTAGGTATGTCCCAAACTCTGTGTATTGCTGAGATTGACATGAAACGGACGTTGTAGGACCGTTTCTTTGGCCGCCTGAAGAAAGTATTGAAAAGTCTCTTGTCAGGCGGTAACAAGGTACGGGCTGTTAACGGCTGGGCCATGCCAGTCTTAGTATACTCTTTTGGCATACTTAGATGGACTCAGACCGAATTAGAAGCTCTGGATAGAAAGGTACGTTGTCTATTGACTTCATACCGAATGCACCACCCACGTTCGTCAGTAATGAGGTTGTATATCCCACATGTGGAGGTCGAGGATTTTTAAACGCTAAGAGTCTCCATAACCGTGAGATATGCAACCTTAGAGAGTACTTCTTACAGGTGGATGTGGGTCTGCATCGAGATGTCGTGGCAATTGATAACGGACTGACCCCACTCTCCCTAGCTAAAGAGAACTGGCGCAAACCGGTAATACTAGGTGTATCTGATCGCAAGGAAATATGGAAGAGCAAAGAGCTTCACGGTCGTTTTTATCGGGCTCTACACGGGCCCGATGTTGATTTTACAGCTTCCATATCCTGGTTACGTTTCGGTGATCTCTTTGGAGAAACTGAAGGTTTCATCTGTGCAATCACTGACGAAGTTATGATGACGAATAACTATCGGAGATTTATTGTCAAAGATGGGACGCTAGACATCTGTCGGGCATGTCATCGTCCCGGAGAATCTTTAAGACATATTATCTCTGGTTGTTCCCGTCTTGCGAACGGTGAGTATTTGCACAGACACAACCAAGTAGCCAGGATTATCCACCAACAACTTGCTCTAAAATATAACCTTGTTGACTTAGAGATACCTTATTACAGGTATGTGCCCGACCCAGTTCTTGAAAATGGCCATGCTACATTGTATTGGGATCGGTCTATTATCACTGATAGGACTATTATAGCCAACAAACCAGATATAGTGATAATAGATCGATTAAAATGCCTTGCAATAATTGTCGATATCACTGTGCCGCATGACGAGAATCTCGTGAAAGCAGAAAAAGATAAACAAATTAAATATTTGGACTTAGCTCACTAGATTGTCGACATGTGGGATGTGGATTCGGCGATTATTGTTCCGATAGTCGTATCTGCCCATGGTTTAATAGCCAAGAGCCTCGACCACCACCTACAGAGGCTCGCGTTAGGCAGCTGGGTCAAGGGCTTGATGCAGAAGGCGGTTCTGTTGGATACGGCCCGTATTGTGCGGAAGTTCCTATCTCTGGAGCCCTAACCACCGGTAGCTTGGTCACTGTACTCGATACCGGTGGGTCACTATTTTTTATATTTTTAAATATATTTGTGTTTTTTATAAGTTTATTTAAAAATATAGTAAATATGTAATAAAATGTAATAAAGGGAATAATAATCTCTGGAGCCCTAACCACCGGTAGCTTGGTCACTGTACTCGATACCGGTGGGTCACTATTTTTTATATTTTTAAATATATTTGTGTTTTTTATAAGTTTATTTAAAAATATAGTAAATATGTAATAAAATGTAATAAAGGGAATAATAATAAAATACCCGCTTTCATGACCACTGGCATCACCTTCCTGCTCCATAAATCAGGTAGTACAACGGAACCTAAAAACTATAGACCCATCACTTGCTTACCTACCATCTACAAGCTCCTTACATCTATTCTGAGAAGTAAAATAAACTCGCACATACTATCTAATAATATCTTAGATAACGCTCAGAATGGATGTAGGGCTGGGTCTCGTGGTACTAAGGAGCTACTCCTAATTGATATGGCCATTAGCCAACAAGTCAAGCGGAGTAGGGGCGCCCTCTCTTCTGCCTGGATTGACTACAAGAAGGCCTATGATTCGGTGCCTCATTCATGGCTGAGGAGGATTTTAGAGTTGTATAAAATTAATCCGACTCTTAAATCCTTCTTAGTCTCGTGTATGGGACATTGGACCACAGTCCTTCGTCAACCAGGTAGTGGTGGGCACGCCTCTGACCCGCAAAGCTTGATAAAGATCGAGCGTGGTATATTCCAGGGCGACAGTTTGAGTCCATTGTGGTTTTGTTTAGCACTGAATCCACTTAGCACATTGCTGAAGGATTCAGGGCTAGGCTATCGGTTTCGTAGAGGGGGTGAGGTTCTATCTCACCTGATGTACATGGATGACCTCAAACTGTTCACACTGAAGCACCAAGATTTAGTGACATTATTAAAAACTACGGAAGTTTTTAGTAATGCCATTAAGATGGAGTTCGGTGTTGATAAGTGTGCGGTTATGCATGTACAACGGGGGAAGGTTGTAAATTCACCGAATTTTCAACTTTCTGAGATAATAACTCTCAGATCTCTCTCCGAGACCGAAACATACAAATACCTAGGTATGTCAGAGTCATTGGGTATAGCGGTAGAGGATATCAAGAAATCGGTGAAAGAACGTTTTTTTGGCCGCCTGACAAAAGTTCTTAACAGTTCTTTGTCCGGTGGTAACAAAATGCGGGCTTTCAATGGTTGGGTGATACCTTTATTGTTATACTCCTTTGGCATAATTAGGTGGACTCAAACGGAACTAGACGCCCTGGATAGGCGAGTCCGTCAACAACTCACATTGCATCGAATGTTACACCCACGATCATCTGTCATGAGACTGTACATTCCACGGAAGTGGGGGGGTCGGGGATTTTTGAATGCCAAGAACTTCCACAACCGTGAAGTGTGCAGTCTGAGAGATTACTTTCTACAGAACGGGTGTGACATTCATTGCGATGTCGTGATGGTTGACAAGGGCCTGACACCTCTTTCCTTGGCTAACGAGAACTGGCGTAAACCAAAGGTACTAGGTACTGAAGACCGTAGGGACGTATGGAAGAGTAAGGAGCTACACGGGCGGTTCTACCGGGTCTTAACAGGACCCGACGTAGACCTGCTCGCATCGGTGAACTGGCTGCGTTTTGGGGACCTCTTTGGGGAAACTGAAGGTTTTGCCTGTGCAATTGCAGATGAGGTTATCAAGACGAACAACTATCGGAAATACATCATGAAGGACGGTACGGTCGACATTTGTCGAGCATGCCACCGTCCTGGTGAATCACTTCGCCATATTATTTCCGGTTGTTCGTATCTTGCTAACACCGAGTACTTGCATGGGCACAATCAAGTAGCCAAGATCATCCACCAGCAACTTGCTCTTCAATATGGCCTTATTGAGTTTGAAGTACCGTACTATAAGTACACACCAGTGCCAGTTCTTGAGAATGGTCGTGCATTGCTCTACTGGGACCGATCAATCATCACGGACAGGACTATTGTTGCCAATAGGCCCGATATCGTGTTGGTTGATCGGACCCAGCGTCGGGCAGTGCTCGTCGATATCGCCGTCCCGCATGACGAGAATCTCGTGAAGGCAGAGAAGGATAAACTTAGTAAGTACCTCGATCTGTCCTTCGAGATAACCGCCATGTGGGACGTAGACTCGACGATCATTGTCCCGGTGGTCGTTTCGGCAAACGGATTAATAGCGAAGAGTCTCGATCAACATCTCAAGAGACTCTCGTTAGATTGTTGGATCAAGAGTCAGATTCAGAAGGCTGTTATCCTCGACACGTGCCGTATTGTTAGGAGGTTTCTTAGTCTGTAGCCTCCACCGCCGGTAGTTTGGGTCCTACTCCGCTACTGGTGGGTCATTATTTTTTATATTTTTAAATGTATTTGTTTCTTTTTTTTATAAATATATTTAAAAATGTATAAAATAAGAATGTAAAGGAATAAACGAAATAATAATAAATTGACATGGCTGTTTGCCAGCAGGTACGCCGCAACCGAAAGAACCTTGCGACATGCTGGATTGACTATAAGAAAGCGTACGATTCTGTGCCTCATACATGGCTTCGGAGGGTGCTGGAGCTGTATAAAGTTGATGCAACTCTATGCACCTTTTTGGGGTCATGTATGAGACAATGGAGTACGGTTATTGTTTATCCAGGGTGTCGTCAGGTTCTAGGAGGTGGTGTACCAATAGGGATTGAGAGAGGTATATTCCAGGGTGATAGTCTGAGTCCGTTGTGGTTTTGTCTAGCACTGAATCCTCTCAGTACGTTACTAGAGGGTTCAGGGTTAGGCTATCGGATGCGCAGAGGGGGTAAAATTTTGTCCCACCTTTTTTACATGAATGACCTAAAGTTATTTGCCCCTAATGGCCCCGATTTGATGTCTTTGCTAAAAGTTACTGAAACTTTTAGTAAGGCCATCAGTATGGATTTTGGGGTAGATAAGTGTGCGGTCATGCATGTAAAAAGGGGCGGGATTGTGGAATCTGAAGGAGTCAATCTTTCAGATTTCACACGATTTGGGTCGCTCTCCGCAACCGAAACCTACAAATATCTAGGTATGTCTCAAGCTCTGTGTATTGCTGAGACTGACATGAAACAGAAGTTGCAGGATCGTTTCTTTGGCCGCCTGAAAAAAATACTGAAAAGTCTTTTATCAGGCGGTAACAAGGTGCGTGCTGTCAACGGCTGGGCCATGCCAGTCTTAGTATACTCTTTTGGCATACTTAGATGGACTCAGACGGAGTTAGAAGCTCTGGATAGGAAGGTGCGTTGTCTATTGACTTCATATCGAATGCACCACCCACGTTCGTCAGTAATGAGGTTGTATATACCACGGAAATGTGGGGGTCGAGGATTTTTAAATGCCAAGACTCTCCATAACCGTGAGATATGCAACCTTAGAGAGTATTTCCTGCAGGTGGACGTGGATGTGCATCGAGATGTTGTGGCAATAGACAACGGACTGACCCCGCTGTCCCTTGCGAAAGAGAACTGGCGCAAACCTGTAATATTAAGTGTATCTGATCGGAAGGAAATATGGAAGAGCAAGGAACTGCATGGTCGATTTTATCGGACTCTAAATGGACCCGATGTTGATTCAATAGCATCGGTATCCTGGTTACGATTTGAACGAACTATCGGAGATTTATTGTCTAAGATGGGACACTAGACATTTGTCGGGCATGTCATCGTCCCGGAGAATCTTTAAGACATATTATCTCTGGTTGTTCCCGTCTTGCGAACGGTGAGTATTTGCACAGACACAACCAAGTCTAAAGTATAACCTTGTCAACGTGGAGGTACCTTATTACAAGTATGTGCCCGACCCAGTTCTTGAGAACGGTCATGTCACATTGTATTGGGATCGATCTATTATCACTGATAGGACTGTTATAGCTAACAGACCTGATATAGTGATAATGGATCGATTAAAGCGCCTTGCAGTAATTGTCGATATCACTGTGCCACATGACGAGAATCTCGTGAAAGCAGAAAAAGATAAGCAAATTAAATATTTAGACCTAGCTCACGAGATTGTCGACATGTGGGATGTTGATTCGGCGATTATTGTTCCGATAGTCGTATCTGCGCATGGTCTAATAGCCAAGAGCCTCAACCTCCACCTACAGAGGTTCGCGTTAGGCAGCTGGGTCAAGGGCTTGATGCAGAAGGCGGTTCTGTTGAATACGGCTCGTATTGTGCGGAAGTTCCTGTCTCTGGAGCCCTAACTACCGGTAGCTTGGTCCCTGTACCCGATGCCGGTGGGTTACTGTTTTTTATATTTTTAAATGTATTTTTTATAAATCTATTTAAAAATGTAATAAATATGTGTTAAGTGTTAATAAAGAGAATAATAATAATAATAATAAATAAATTCGGAAAATCTATCGGAAATACATCATGAAGGACGGTACGGTCGACATTTGTCGAGCATGCCACCGTCCTGGTGAATCACTTCGCCATATTATTTCCGGTTGTTCGTATCTTGCTAACACCGAGTACTTGCATAGGCACAATCAAGTAGCCAGGATCATCCACCAGCAACTTGCTCTTCAATATGGCCTTATTGAGTTTGAAGTACCGTACTATAAGTATACACCAGTGCCAGTTCTTGAGAATGGTCGTGCATTGCTCTACTGGGACCGATCAATCATCACGGACAGGACTATTGTTGCAAATAGGCCCGATATCGTGTTGGTTGATCGGACCCAGCGTCGGGCAGTGCTCGTCGATATCGCCGTCCCGCATGACGAAAATCTCGTGAAGGCAGAGAAGGACAAACTTAGTAAATACCTTGATCTGTCCTTCGAGATAACCGCCATGTGGGACGTAGACTCGACGATCATTGTCCCGGTGGTTGTTTCGGCAAACGGATTAATAGCGAAGAGTCTCGATCAACATCTCAAGAGACTCTCGTTAGATTGTTGGATCAAGAGTCACATTCAGAAGGTTGTTATCCTCGACACGTGCCGTATTGTTAGGAGGTTTCTTAGTCTGTAGCCTCCACCGCCGGTAGTTTGGGTCCTACTCCGCTACTGGTGGGTCACTATTTTTTATATTTTTAAATGTATTTGTTTTTTTTTTATAAATGTATTTAAAAATGTATAAAATAAGAATGTAAAGGAATAAACGAAATAATAATAAGCCTTTTTATTTCCAAATAACCATTACAATAAAAATAATAATAATCATTACTGTACAAAATTACAAAATAGAAATCATTCCATTCTAAGCACCGAAAATTATTATATTATATTCATGATGTCTTGTGTTTAGCGCTAAAATAAATTAATATTTCCAATCAGTTTCATATATAAAAATTTTAGAATAATATATAAAGTTTTACAAACACATTCAATTAATTAATCCTGTGATAAAAATACATAATTATTATTTCGTACTCATAATAATTAACTCATCAACAATTTAACATTTCAATACTTATTACCACAAATATTTCAAATTCGTATTTATATGTAACGGTATTAATATAATATTAACAATTAAGATAGAACAATTAATATGAATACAACAATTATGTATACCTACTAGTGATATATAGAATATATTAAATTATTGGCTAAGAAATTATATCAATTTATCAATGTATTTATGTAAATTTATTTATTTAATTAACATACTTAATTTATACTGTTTGACTTAACTGAATGAGTTAGCATGCCTCAATTCTTGTCATTTGGAAGCCCATTTCTAGGCGTAGGCCTCCTCCATCCACAGAGTCCGGGTCTGATGCGGTGCTACTAATTTGCCACAGATTTCCTTAGGTACAAAGTTTTTTTTTTTTTTTCCCGCCGCTATTCTTTATATGTTGGATGGAGGGTTGTGGTCTTATTCTCCCGCGGGGACCAACCGTATTGGGAGATGTATTTTTAGTTACTAGGACCTTGTTTTGACTTGTATAGCTTTCGTAGAGAGGGGACCGCGGTAGTTGCTATGGACTAAAATTATCTGCATTTAGTTCGCCAACAAACGAAGTATTGTCGCCTGATTGTCGAATAGCTCTAGACTTCATAAATGCTTCGATTATCGGTTTATTTTTCTTGACACTGTAGTTATTCCTAGATCTTTGTGAATTTCCATTATTATCAGAGAAGGATATCGGCTTTTTATTGTAGTTTTGTTTAGTTGGTTGAAGGTCTAATTTGTTTCTGTTATTGGTGGTTTTTGGTACTTGAAGTATTGTATCATAACGCAGTACTACGTTTTCACCTAATTCTTTCCTCGATTTAAATTACGATTGCAGTTCCTTTCTTCTTTTTAAGATTTTTTGTGTGTAATCTTGTTTAATGTATATTTTTGAATTTTCCAGTAATTTTTTATTTTTCATTATTTGTATCTTAAACCCCATAGAATTGGCTGTCAGAACGACCGGCCTATTTTTATTTTGAACATTTGTTGGCTTTCCAATTCGTTTGACCAGCTCTATGTCCCGTCTCTCACATGGCATTTTCATTTGTTCGTTAATAATTTTAAGTACATTTCCTTCTAACTCCATATAGGACTTTTCCCCTTCCGGTATGCCAAAAATTATCAGATTTTTCTTTTTGAGGTGTTGTTCCATTTTTTCTATTGTCAATTGTTGAATTTCAATTTGTTTCTCTAATTCGTTAAATTTTGATTCCATCATTTCAAATTTTAAATCAATATTTTTGTTTATTTCCTGAATTATGGTACTTTTCATTTTATCTATGTCATTTCTCTGGTTTTGCATCGTTATTTGAATACTTTTCAGAATTTCCATAATTCCTTCCATGTTTTCGGTTCTTGATATTATATTATATTGCAAAAGGGGTTCTTAATAAAATGAATGAGATTTCATTGTTGTTCAGGATAACTAACACCATCTATTGGTGAGCAGCGGAACTTATCGATTGAATAGTATAATGTCTTGCAGATTAAACTGAGGAATTAACGGAGCAATTGTATGGTTAAAATGATAATTGAATGTTATTATTTTGTTTTTTTTATTTGAATCTTTCTAGTATGTCACTTTAAATTATAATTTGTATGTCACTGGGCAATGATTACGAAAAACAATCCACCCACATCACAAAATTTATAAATGTCCAGAAAAAAATGTTTTCTTTTGTTAAAGTTGCATAAAATTGACAAATTTCATATATTTCCACTATCACACAGTTATTTATTTGCATGTAGATCTTCTCTTATGGTGATTTCAACACCAATTATTTACAAAAATTGTCCCACTTCCTATTAATAAAATTAATATTACCATTTATTTCAGGTATATTACAATAAGAATTACAATATAGGTACATAATTATATACTAAAAATATTTTCACTACAAAATATCGTTAAAAAAATCCTCCGCGTCATTGCCGACTGGGAAGGTTCCCAGAATGCTGGCTGTGTTGCCACGTTGGATGGCAATACTTATTCTTTTGGCCAGAAAATAACCAGCCTTCTGGTCCTGAGAAGCATCGATTAAGCGTTTAGCAATGTCTCTATAAAGGCGGCGAGCACTCGGACCCCATGACCCCAGTGTCCCAAATGGCTCAAATATGTAATCACCTGCTAGGTTAGCATATTGTATAAAATTAAATGATGTGTTCAAAAATAGATTGCTCTCAAAAAAAATTAGGTACAATTAGATACCTAATAATATTATAATAATTTAATATAAATGTATTGAGATTATGTATTTCATGTTTTATTAATGCATAAAACCTTATGTACTCATAATATTAGTATGATATACTGGCACCAGCTATTTGAATGATATTCTAATTTATATCATGTCATTAAGAAAATTTGTATGCTATGTGAGTTGCTCAAAAGAACTCACTTTAGACAGTACGATTGTAAACCAATATTATTAACAATAAAGTTCCTTAAAAGTGTCTCATTGTATTTTTACACGCGGAACCCTGCTAGGATCCTCCCCCACAATATGTAGGCAAATAAATTTGTTACCAAGTCAGTAACTTTCGTTTGTATAGCTAATTATTAACTAATTTCACTTTGACGTTTGCTCGCGTGTGACACACGTCCAATTAATATTAACCATATTTTATTCAAATTGCTGCTTGACATAAATAATATAATTATTTGGTAATTATTAATGTATGTACCTACATAAAATATAATTTACAATGTTGTAGTGGTAACGAGCGTAAAATTATCTGTCTGTTTGTTGTGTCTCTATTTCAACAAACAATTAAACTAGCACACATTAAAAGCAAAAATTACCTATTCGCTTCTTGTGGACCAAAAAATAAACTAGCAGATATAGGGGTAGGTATTATTCATATACTTAAGTATTTTTAAAATGCTAATAGAAAAACCGGCAAAAGTGCTCGCAATTAGAGTCGCGGTATATTGTGATTCCATTGGCATTTGAGACGATTCATGGAAGTACAGTCCCCACAGAAGCCAAGTTATTAGTTAGGAAGATAGATTGTATAAGAAAACAGGTGACTCTCACTCCGGGGCGTACCTGGTGCAGAGATTGGCCATCGCTATACAGCGAGGTAACGCGGCTAGTATTCTGGGCACCTTTACGCCAGGTTCGGTCCAGGACGAGTCATTTAATTAATTGATGATATGATGTAAATTTTAAATTCAGTAATCTTAAATATCAGTATTATTATTAATTTACAATAAGAATTACAATTTACATAATTATGTACTAAAAAGTTCCCAGAATGCTGGCTGTGTTGCCACTTTGGGTGGCGAAATTTATTCTTTTGGACCAGAAAATAGCCAGCCTTCTGGTCCTGAGACGCACCGGTTAAGCGTTTAGCAATGTCTCTATAAAGGCGGTGAGCGCTCGAACTCCATGACAATAATAAATAATAATAAATACTCTTTATTGTACACAATATAACAACAAATGGTTTATGACAAGTCTTAAAAAAATTATGTACAACAGGCGGCCTTATTGCTAAAGAGCAATCTCTTCCAGGCAACCTTAGGATGGAAGGAAAGTTACAAGAAATGATAGGGGTTGTGTACAATGTAATATAATTATATTTAAAAATAATAAATTAATAGGATTTATAGAAGAGAGCAAAATGTTCAATACATTGATAAATGAATATTTATCAAAAGAAACAAGTACATATATATGAAATTCAATAGAATATACTAACAATAATAGGATATACTAACTTTAAATATACACAAAAAATATATTATAGAAACAAATAGCACTAATTAGAGGAATAGAGATAAAAATCTTTTAACATATTTTTAAAAGATGCAAGTGTTTGTGCGCGTTTAATCTGTAGCGGCAGAGCATTCCATAGACGAACTGCTTGAACAGTGTAGCACTTGTCAGAAAATCTTGTGGAATGCACTGGCATTTCCAGCATTAAATTCTCTGATGACCTTAGAGACCTCGAATGTGTGTCATATAGGAACTTAAATCGTTCTTTAAGATATCGGGGAGTACAAGGATTGAACAGTATACTGTATAATAGAGTTAGGATATGAGTATTCCGGCGAAGGCGAATTGGGAGCCACTTAAGCGTTTTGCGGTATTCTGATACATGATCATTTTTTTTTTTTTTTTTTTATATTTAGGTCGACAAATTGACGCCACTCGCCTGATGGTAAGCTGAAGCGACGTCTGGCAATTGAGGGCGACTCTCACAGTACACAGGAATACTATAGAGAGTGGCCCTCAACTTGACGACCCTGTAATGTGCCTCTTCACGCTTCGCTTAAAGAGCCCAGGGTTATATGTTGGAGGAAACACGTGCGCAGGCAGGGCGTTCCAAGCCAGAATCGTTCGGCAGAGAAACGATCGTTTAAAACGCTCGGTTCTCGCGAAGACGGTTTCCACGGTATGAGGGTGACATCTCTGCCCGGCACGCGTTGTTCGGGATCGGAAGGGAGAGGGTGGGATCAGGTTGAAGAGCTCTTCAGAATACTCACCGTGGTAAATACGGTAGAACGTGGCCAAGGAAGCAATTGTTCGGCGCTGGGCTAGCGGCTCAAGGCTTCCCGTTACCTCCGGACAGTCTATAATGCGAACAGCGCGTCGCTGCATAGCGTCGAGTGCGTCCAGCAAATACTTCGCGGAGCCGTCCCAGAGGTGAGAGCAGTATTCAACGCAGGGTCTAATCTGCGTTTTGTACAGGCAGACACCTCTGGTGCGGTGTAAAGAATCGCTTTACCTTGTTCAGTATTCTTAGTTTGCGGGCATTGAACTCGACCAAGTTCTCGGCACCCCATTGGGAGATACTGTCGAGGTTTCGGTCGAGATCACCCACGAGATGTCGTCTCTCCTCCTCTATCACAGATCGCCCCGCCGTCGGACGAACCGAGTAACTCCCGTGCAATGTACTGTCATCTGCATAGCAATGAATGTTCCCGAGGGAAAGCATATCATTGATATGCAGAAGAAAGAGAGTTGGTGACAGTACGGACCCCTGCGGTACCCCGGCATTCACTTGCAAAAAGCGAGAAGCCTGGCCATCGCAGAGGACCCGCACTCGGCGCTCGTTTAAAAAACTGGCAATCCATCTGCACAGTTGAGGAGGTAGACCATATGCCGGAAGCTTGGAAAGGAGCGAAGCATGCCAGACCCTATCGAAAGCTTTGGCGATGTCCAGGCTAATAGCCAAGGATAGCCTCACCCCATACATGCGTGACGAATGCCAGGAGGTCACCCGTTGATCGTTTTGGCCTGAAGCCATATTGCCGATCATTGATTAGCGAGTGATCCTCCAGGTATCGCATGAGCTGCTTATTAATAAGAAGCTCGAGCACCTTGCAAATGACTGAGGTGACAGCTATGGGTCGATAGTTGCCTGGATCGGATCGATCCCCTTTCTTGGGGATCGGGTGTACGTTCGCCTCCTTTCAGGCCTCCGGCACGAGGCCTGTAGAGTATGACAGGCGGTACAGACGCGTTAATACTGGAGACAACTCAGCAGCACATTTTTGTAGCACCACCGCCGGAATGCCGTCAGGGCCACTGGCTTTCCGCGTGTCGAGTGACCGCAGCACTGCCCGTACATCACATTGCCTGATAACAATATCAGGCATAGTGTGGCCACAGTTGGCGATGGCGGGGGGCTGCAGGCCACGGTCATCGACCCGGGAATTAGCCGCAAAGAGGTCTGCGAGCATGTCCGCCTTTTCTTGGGCTTTGTGAGCCAGTGATCCATCAGGAAAACGCAGTGGTGGCAGCGAGGGTTGACAAAAATTTGACTGTACGGCTTTGGCCAGTTGCCAGTATCCACGGCTGCCCGTGGGATGGGATGTGAGCTCCTGACCAAGCCGCGCGACGCGCTGGGCATCCGCTCTCTTGAAGGCCCTCTTGCTGAACCTAGTGGCCCGATTGTACGCTGCTTTGAGGCGGTTCACGTTCGGGTCACGTGCCGCCCGAGCCCTGACCCAGGCGCGATATGCCGACTGTTTTTTCTGGACAGCCTCGGCACATTCACGCCCGAACCAGGGGCGAGCTTTGCGGATGCTGGCGACATCAGTGAAAGGGATATAATATTCTATCCCTAGACTGATCTCGCCAGCAATGGCAGCAGCACTATCCGAAGGCACCTTCCCTACAAAGCAGCGCTGGCTCCACGGGACGGACGCAAAGTAATCGCGGAGACCGTCCCAGTCTGCCGACGAGTAGTGCCATAGTCGTCGAGTCATTTGTTCAGCACGAGCAGGCGGTGGCACTTGGAAGCTGGCGTGCACCACACAGTGGTCGGATGTGCCCAGTGGGGCGCGTACCGACACACTGTACTCGGCTGGGCGACTCGTCAGCAGTAGATCCAGCAAGGCGGGCGTGTGGTCTGACCTGTCAGGTATCCGGGTGATCCCCCGTACCATCTGGGTCAGCCCGTGGGAGAGAGCGAATGCATGGGCGGTTCGTCCCGCATGATCGGTCCTAAGGGACCCCAGCCACTCAACGTGATGACCGTTAAAGTCCCCCAGGAAAACCAGGTCAGCGTTCGGAAACCGCACCTGCGCATCGTCAGCCATCTCGCTGAGGTATTCGAAAAGCCTTGTTGTCCCAGTGTCCCCTGTGTGGGAGCGGTAGACGCACACGTAGATCTGGCTCATGGAGCCATGATCCACGTGCAGCCAAAGGACGGAGTAGGAGGGGTTCTCCAGACAGCGCAACCGGCGGCAGCAAACATCCGCCCTAACGAACACGCACACCCCGGCTTTATCGCGGAATTGTTCCTCAATGATATAGCCCGGGTAACAGAGGTACGACGTGTCGTCAGGGCGGCGTATCTGTGTCTCCGTTAGGAACATCACAGAAGGCCGTGCCGACTCCAGGTGATGGTGGACGGTATCGAGGTTTGCATGACTTTGTGGGGTTTCTAGGGGCCGCTGTGTACCGTCTATTCTCTTGTTGCACTGTCATTGTGAAATATGGGGAAGCGTGAAGACAGTGCGATATTTGGTGCGGCAGTAAGTGACAAAGTGCAAAGGCTAGCTTCGTCTAGAACCGTGTGGTTAGGTCGGAACCGACCCGCCGGACGGAAGGGCTCCCAAACCCCCCTGATGTAAGGCCGCCGCTACCCCACACCGGTTACCACCCGGAGCGGCGACCCCACAACAGGATTATGCGCAACATGTGGGGCATCCTACTGGGGTGGTTGGTCCCAGGCGGGCCCCATGACTATGTTGCGGGCGGCCGCGGCAACGCCGTTGCTAAGGGTCTCCCTGGCCGGCGAATCGACCCACACCACCCACACTTGACTCCGCTTCGCCCCAACTGGACCCCTGCCTGCCGCACCATACACCGCCCCGGGCCCGGCAGTGCAGCTGCTGAACCCCTAACGCAATCCAGCCTGGGCTGGGTTACTTGGGGGGCTTTAGCACAGCTGCACGGTGGTACCCCCCCGGACCAACACTGTTGTACCACCTGGTATCCACGTAGGGGCCAAAGCCACCACATGGGTACCGTAATATACGAACCTCGTCCGTTAATCAGCAGGTGCGCCACTAGCAGGTGAGGTCGCTGGGGCCCGATAGATGTAAGAAGGGCCCCTTTGCACCCAAGGATCATAGGAAGATCATATTTGCGAAGATCAAATATGAATCTAATATAAACATTTTGGAGTCGCTCAAGCTTATCAAGTTGCTCCTCTGTGAGATCAAGATAGCTGACATCAGCGTAATCAAGGATAGGAAGTAATAACGATTGTGCCAGCGCAGTTTTGGTGGCAATTGGAAGCAGCATTCGCAATCCCCGTAGCGATCCCGTTGCTGCAAATATTTTGCGTCTAACCACCTGTAGCTGATGGTCCCAGGACAATGTTTGATCGATAAAGATACCCAAGTTTCTGACAGTATCGCTTAATATGACAGGGGTACCATTAAAAGTTACTTCGGGTAATTGCGTTAGATCAAGGCGTGACACAAACCAAGGGCTGCCTACAATGATCGCCTGGGATTTGTATGGATTAACCTGTAGCCCATGTTTGGTGCTCCAATCACAAATGCGTTCCAGGTCCGAATTTATGATATTAATAGCACTAGGCAGCTGTTCCAAGGGAGCTTGTGTATAGATTTGTAAATCATCTGCATAAAGGTGGTAGGATGCGACCAGATGTTTAGAGATGGAATTAATAAAGATAGAGAAAAGTAGTGGAGATAGAACGCCGCCCTGCGGCACACCGACTGCAACATCAGACCAAGAAGAAAACGAATTCTCCATACGCGTTCGCTGCCGGCGGCCAGACAGGTAACTACGAAACCAGTCAATTTCCGTTGGAGATATGTTAAGAGAGCTAAGTATACCAAGCAGAACCTGGGAATCCACGGAGTTAAACGCGTTGCTAAAATCTAGCAAGCACAACACCGTGAGATTCCCCATCTCCATGCCTGCCCTTATATCATCAGTAACGTTAACTAGAGCCGTAACAGTGCTATGGCCAGGACGGAAACCAGATTGTAAGGGATTGAGAAGAGAGTTCGTGTTAAGAAATTTGGTGAGCTGAGTGTGAACAAGGCGCTCTAACACTTTAGAAAGGAAAGGCAAGATAGATATAGGACGGAAATGAGCGTTAGAGGAAGGATTGCGTATCTTAGGTAAAAGAATAATTTCAGCCTCTTTCCAAGCATTTGGAAAGTGGCTATTAGATATTGAAAAGTTCAGGATATGGGTTATGATAGAAAGGATTTGGTTGAGGATAGGTAGGATCATGTTACGGCTAATACAGTCGTTACCAACGGCATTCGAAGTTATAGACATAATGCTCTTCTTAACATCACAATCGGTGAATTGTTCAAAGACGAAAGGCGGGAACTGTGGAGTTGGAAGTGATAATAGATTATTAAGTGTAGATACTCTAGTAGTCCCTGCTAAATTGGACGAAGAAGAGAAATGCAAATTAAGTGCTTCTAGATCTATGGAATTAGCGTGAATATTTTCTCTAGACTTCCCAACTCCAATGGATTTCAGAAATTTCCAGACCTTAGATGGATCTGCATTGTCAACCCAGTGTTTCAACCCCAAACGGCTCAAATAATATGTTATCATCTGCTAGGTTAGCGTACGCCGTTTGAGGCCTTCAGCCTATCCAGCAGCAGCGCAGGCACATCCGGATGTGCTTGGATGGTGTGAAGGTGCTAAGGCGTCAACACATGAGGCGTCCCACACCAAATGCCTTCACATTATTTATTAGGTTTTTCAGTTTTTTACATTGATGACACAATATTCTAGCCAACTCGATATAATTTTAATTAAAAAAATAATGATACTGGTGTTTCTATAAAACTCAAATTACTGTCTGACATCTGTCTGCAGGTCGACTCACATAAACATACAAATTTAACATCGAATGTGTGTTTAATATGTTCGTGGACTGATTTATCGGTATTTTACAGCTCATCATCTATTTTGATGGTAAAAAAACTATTTGTTTGTGTGAAAAACCACATTATTACAACTGAACTGGGTTGCGGGGTACCATTTAGCTATCTCATAAAAATAATATACTTTCGTCTGGAATGCAGTAGAAATAGAATGAAATTAATATACTCATTAGGTAGATTATTATTTAGGCTAAGAGCTGCCAAGTTCTCATCACTTGCACGTGGTGCACCTGCTAACATACAAAGGAGGCTCTGGCAAATACTCCCAGTCCTAATAGAAATTCCAAATAGGCTCACTACCTATTACGTAGGGTTAACGAAATGACTGGCGAAATATGGGCGTAATTAGAGTCTTTGTCTTAGGAAATAAAGTCGGGATTTGTGTCAGTGTGACTATTTTTCTTAGACTTTTCTTAGGCTTAGACTTCCAAAAAGGAGGAGGTTCTCAATTCGACTGTATGTTGTTTGTTATGCTTGTTACCTATCTTTGCACTGGGTGAACCGATTTTGATTTCTTTTATTGGAAGCTACTTCTTCACAAGTGGTCCCATTTAAATTTGGTCCCAATCCGACAATTATTTGGTCCCATTGCGGTAATTTGAAGTCCGTTGGTGTAAATTTTTCACGTGTTTTTTTTTAATCCTAACTTAATATTAATTCATTATATATATTTATGAATTTCAAAGAAATGAGTTTGCTTAAACTATTCTTAAAATATTAAGAAATAAATTATAAATAAATCACATAAACTGATGTCAGCTGCAGGACTCGAACCCACGGCCTTTCCCTATCAGGAGGAATACTCTGACCACTGAACTACGATGACCAATACCGACAACATCGAATTTTTGCTTCATATCATATTCATATTGTCTATGGTTCACTGAAACTGCCTGTCACTTGTCACTTAGAAGGTAGTGATGAATTTCGTAACACTGAATCGGAATGATTCTCAAGTATTGGATAGAAACAGGCGTTACCTGGCGAAAATCCATGACAAAGTAATGGTAAGTAAGATGTTAAAAACTTATTAAAATTATAATAGCATTATTTTTCGCAGAGTTTAAAAAAGACAACAAAACGTCGACAATTGTTTCGCCTCTAAACGAGGCATTATCAAGACTGTCTCAACGAGAACAGCAAAATTTGTAGCTAGAACATTTCTGCTTATAAGTAACATTTGCACACTCTTACTTATAAGCAGAAATGTTCTAGCTACAAATTTTGCTGTTCTCGTTGAGACAGTCCATTTCCAAAAAAAAAGAAAGCTAAATAATAAAAAATAGGCTGTAAATAATCTTTTAAAAATACCTAAATTTTGCTTTATAATACTCGACGCATGCCTCAAGTGGGCAGTCCGCGCCAAGCGCTTACAGGGAGAGGACGTGTCGCTCTGCCCGCCAAAATTCGACGCCGTCTACAGACGAATATAGCGTGACGTGAGATTTTGATACTTTGGAAATATTAGTTATTATTTTGTGATGATTAGCCTTCTTTTTAAATACAACAAGTGATTATGTAGAATGTATTTATCATTGTTTTTGTTAAAAAAAGCTGTAATAATTTATAAAGCTCATCAAAATTGTGTCAGTGAGTGAGTGAGTAATCACTCACTCACTCACTGACACAATTTTATTGTTCTCCTTGATGGTGGAGGGGAAGGTTCTTACCTTTTTTTTTTGCAGAAATGTAAAGGGGGTTCGGGGACCTAGGGCACCTTCCGAGTTTTTGAGATTTGCCCTCCAGTCCCCCCAGAGGGCTCCCGGGTAGAGTCAAACTGAGTAATAATTTTATAGAGGTAGTTTTTTTATTTTATTTTTTTGTATTGGGTTCGCCAATTTGACGCCACCCGCCTGGTAGTAAGTCGTGAAGACGTCTAGCGATTGTGGGCCACTCTCTCGGCACACTATACTATAGAGAGTGGCCCTCAACTTGACGACCTACTGATGTGCCTCTTCACGCTCTGGTTAAAGAACCCAGGATTATATGTGGGAGGAAACACGTACACAGGCAGGGCGTTCCAGGCCAGTATCGTTCGGCACAGAAACGAACGTTTAAAACGTTCGGTTCTCGCGAACATGTACCTACTGTGTGGGAGTGGCATCTCTGCCCGGCACGCGTTGTTCGCGATCGGAAGGAAGATGGTGGGATCAGATTGAAGAGCTCTTCAGAATGCTCGCCGTGGTAAATACGGTAGAATGCGGCCAAGGAAGCTATTGTTCGGCGCTGAGCTAGCGGCTCAAGTCTTCCCGTTATCTCCGGACAATCTATAATACGGATAGCGCGAGCTGCATAGCGTCGAGAGCGTCAAGAAAATACTTCGCGGAGCCATCCCAGAGATGAGAGCAGTATTCGACGCAGGGTCTAATCTGCGTCTTGTACAGCAGACACCTCTGATGCAGTGTAAAGAATCGCTTTACCTTATTCAGTATTCCTAGTTTCCGCGAAGCTAGCCCTATACATCTTTCGATGTAGGTTTTATTATTGAGCTCTTGACGAACGTCTATGTCAAGGATCTCAAGGCTGCCCTTCATTGGTAATAATGGATTCTGAAGAGAGGGTAGGGGAAGGAAAGGGGATTTCTTCGCTGTAACCTGTGTTTTGCGGGCATTGAACTCGACCAGGTTCTCGGTACTGTGAAGGTGCTTGCAAGCTTTGCATACGTCCTCATTAAGTATATTGTAAACTTGTACTGGCTGGTTACGAATCAGACAATTTGAATATTATATAGAGTGTTACATAAGGGTTATATCAACCCGACGACACCGCTATCAGCTAGTCGACCAGAACCCGTTTCGATATGTGCCAAACAAGAAAAAAAAAATCATCCAAAAAAAACATTATTACCGAATAAAATAGTCTTGTTTGAACAACACTAGCTAAAATCAGCAGATTCGGTCATCGACATCAAGTAGGTACCTAGTACAACTAATGCGCGCCTGTGAAAAACCTCCCTCTCCTGGTAGGAACATTTTGCCTCTGTTCCGCATCAAGGTCTGAACTTTTTTTTTCTTGTTAGGCGGTCGACACATATCGAAAGGCGTTCTGGGCGACCAGCTGATGGGGGTGTCTTCAGGTTGATATAACCCTTATGTAACACCCTGTAGAAGAAAAACTAAAATAAAACGTAATGGAGAAGGAGATGTCAATCGCCTCAAAGCTGACAGCTAAGGCAAAGAACAAATAGTTTTATTCTGAAATATATTTAGATACAGGGTATTGAAGATTTGTTTCCAAGTTTGATTCCAGTAGTTACGTTCCCGCGTACATGCTATCAGTGCACCACGGGACTTGGTGGTTATAACTGAGCTCAACGCTACAGTACCCCATTGAGAGACACAGTCGAGGTTCCCGTCGAGATCAGCAACGAGTTGTTGTCTATCCTCCTCAATCTCCGACCACCCCGATGCCGGACGAGCCCAGAAGCTCCCGTGCAATGTGCTGTCATCTGCATAACAATGAATGTTCCCGAGGGATAGCATATCATTGATATGCCGAAGGAAAAGAGTTGGTAACAGCACGGACCCCTGCGGCACCCCGGCATCGTTCCTCGATGACATAACCGGGGCAACACAGGTAAGGCGTGTTGTCAGGGCAGCGTATTTGTGTCTCCGTGAGGAACGTCACAGCGGGCCGAGCCGTCTCAAGGTATGGTGGACGGCATCGAGTTTCGCATGGAGTCCACGGATGTTGGTGAACTCCACCTCGAAAAGTGAAGCTGTGGGGTTTCCTGGGGCCGCTGTGGAACGTTTACTTTATTTCTGTTGCACTGCCATTATAAATTTGAAGAAGAAGCGTGAAGACAGGGCGACATTTGGTGCAGCAGTATTAAGTGACGAAGCGCAGGGGCTAGCTTCGTCTGGAACCGTGTGGTTAGGTTGGAGCTGACCCGCCGGACGGAAGGGCTACCAAACCCCCCTGGTGCAAGGCCGCCGTTATCCCACACCGGTTACCACCCGGAGCGGCGATCCCACATCAGGATTATGCGGGAGAACATGTGGGGCAGCCTCCTGGTGTGGTTGGTCCCAGGCGGGCCCCATGACTGTGTTGCGGTAGGCCGCGGCAACGCTGTTGCTAAGGGTCTGCCTGGCCGGCGAATCGACCCACACCACCCACACTAGACTCCGCTTTGCCCCCACTGGTCCCATGCCTGCTGCACCATATATGGCCCCGGGTCCGGCGGTGCAGCTGTTGAACCACCAGCCTGGGCTGGGTTACTTGTGGGGCTTTAGCACAGCTGCACGGTGGTACCCCCCGGACCAACACTGTTGTACCACCTGGTAGGGACCGAAGCCACTTCATAGGTACCGTAAATTAACGAGCCTCGTCCGTTGATCAGCAGGTGCGCCACTAGCAGATGAGGTCGCTGGGGCCCTAAATATGTTGGTAGAGCCCCTTTGTATAGAGGAGGTCAAAAACGATCAACGGGTGACCTCCTGGCATTCGTCACCCATGTATGGGGTGAGGCTATGGAAAAGTACAGCGAGTCCTTGGCTATTAGCCTGGACATCGCCAAAGATTTCGATAGGGTCTGGCATGCTTCGCTCCTTTCCAAGCTTCCGGCATATGGTCTACCTCCTCAACTGTGCAGCTGGATTGCCAGCTTTTTAAACGAGCACTGAGTGCGGGTCCTCTGCGATGGCCAGGCTTCTCGCTTCTTGCAAGTGAATGCCGGGGTACCGCAGGGGTCCGTACTATCACCAACTCTCTTTCTTCTGCATATCAATGATATGCTATCCCTCGGGAACATTCATTGCTATGCAGATCACAGCACACTGCACGGGAGTTACTCGGTTCGCCCGACGGCGGGGCGATCTGAGATTGAGGAGGAGAGACGACGACTCGTGGCTGATCTCGACCGTAACCTCGACAGTATCTCCCAATGGGGTGCCGAGAACTTGGTCGAGTACAGCGAAAAAATCCCCTTTCCTTCCCCTACCCACTCTTCAGAATGCAACATTACCAATGAAGGATAATCTAGACATCCTTGGCATAGACGTACGTCGACAGCTCAATAACACTAAATACATTGAGAGATGTATTGGGCTAACTTCGCGGAAACTAGGAATACTAAACAAGTTAAAGCGATTCTTTACACCGCACCAGAGGTGTCTGCTGTACAAAACGCAGATTAGACCCTGCGTCGAATACTGCTCTCACCTCTGGGACGGCTCCGCGAAGTATTTGCTGGACGCACTCGACGCTATGTAGCAACGCGCTGTTCGCATTATAGATTGTCCGGAGGTAACGGGAAGCCTTGAGCCGGTAGCCCAGCGCCGAACAATTGCTTCCTTGGCCGCGTTCTACCGTATTTACCACGGTGAGTGTTCTGAAGAGCTCTTCAATCTGATCCCACCCTCTCCCTTCCGATCCCGAACAACGCGTGCCGGGCAGAGATGTCACTCTCGTACCGTGGAAACCGTCTTCGCGAGAACTGAGCGTTTTAAACGTTCGTTTCTCTGCCGAACGGTGGTGGCTTGGAACGCCCTGCCCGCGCACGTGTTTCCTCCAACATATAACCCTGGGTTCTTTAAGCGAAGCGTGAAGAGGCACGTTACTGGGTCGTCAAGTTGAGGGTCACTCTCTATAGTATTCCTGTGTACTGTGAGAGTTGCCCGCAATCGCCAGACGTCGCCACAGCTTACCATCAGGCGGGTGGCGTCAATTTGTCGACCTAAATATAAAAAAAAAAATGATTTTGATTAGGAAAAAAAAATAACCCTCGCCCCCCCTTTGAGAGTGCAACGACAGAGGAAAGGTAGAGAAGTTTTGATTACGGTATCATACCAGTATAGAGGGTCTTTTCTTGAATTTAAGGAGAGAAAAAAAACACCCCCCCTCCTAGCCCTCTTTTCACCTCCCCCCCCCCCCCTCGTTCATATCTCCCAAACAACGGAGTCACTCTGACAAATAACTTTATATGCTAACCAAAACAATATTATAAAATCAAAAAAAAAAGGTCAAAACGATGTAATCGCCGTACCTACTGGCTGACCGCCATCGGTAACTCCGGACTCACGCACAAAATGTGTCAAATACCTAATTCCGCCCGTTTCGATTTTACATACGGACTCTTAAGGCGTTGGATTGCTAATCCAATGTGCCCTGCTCAGAATATACCACTATTCCCTTTCCCCTAACTGGAACTACCCTCTAGCATGGGTCTTCCTACCACCGTCAGTTTACGTCGGTTGCGTCTACCTGGAGCTAGTTAGGCAAGATTGACTGGACTCCACTGCTGTCTGCTGAGTGCATGAACGAGAAGGTCGAAATCTTTACTAAGAAATTAATTGCTCTTTATGACGTTCATGCGCCTGTTCATGCAGTGCGGATGCGACATGCCCCCTGGCTTACCATCGAGATAAAAGAGTTAATATTCAAAAAAGCAGCTGCCAATAATGTAGGTTCAAATCACGCCCTACTCCAGCTAACCGAGAAAAATATATTGCTACTCTGATGTAAGGTGTGTAGGTATGCTTAACGCCAACACATCCATAATTCGGTCGAGAACGGCGACCCGGTCAAAGTTTGGAAATTTCTGAAAACTCTGGGAGTTGGAAAGACTAACACGACGAATATTCCTAAGAAAATTGATATTGATTTGTTAAATCAGCATTTCCCCTCCTCATCAACGCTTGATCAAAGTCGTAAGGCCTGCACTTTAAAATATATTTTATCTCTGTGATGCCATCAGTCGTAATATGATTCTACCTATTCTGGACGAAATTCTCCCCATACTATTGAAATGTTGTAATTTTTGTAGTGGCAGTATTCCATTTTAGTTGGTTGAAATTTGCATAATAAAGTGGCAACACTGGCTTTCTCCTGATTGGACGCTGGACCACGTGACTTGTGTGACAGCCATTTTATACAAGCGAGCTACGCTCGCATCACATATTTATATTACAATTTAATTTATTGTAATTTATTTCGAAGTTTGGTAAGTTTTAGATAAAATGTTGTTGTGCTAGCGTGAGTTAGCGTATGTACTGTATATTTTGACAGTGGGTTCTCGTTCCTTACAGGTTTGAGTTTGAACGCACACGTGTCTAGAGTTGTCTCACTAAATTTAAACAGGAATCTTTGCCTGATCTGGCCAGGATTGGCTAGAGACCGACTTACACGATACGCATGCATGCTTTGCATGTGTTAGCCGGATTTAATCGGGTGAAGCTTGGATATTCGCCTCCGAAAGGTATGTACACATAATATGTACGACGTGGTAGGCGCTTAGATAATAACAGTGGCCATAATGCATGGAATAAGTCTTTAACTCCTGTTACAGGAGGCTTACGGTACTACCATACTACCTGGGTGAGAACCCAGCTTCCTTCTGCCTGGAGTGGGCAGAGACCGGAACAGAGACGGTGTCTGCCGGCTTGCAGGAGTGGCGTATTTCACCGGGAAAGTATCTTATAAAATCCCTTAACCTATTACCCTTAATTACCACAGTATCTTCATAAAGATACACTAACGTTACCGACCAAGCGCACCAACTATATACCCTGTATTACTGAATAACATAGCACCTAGAATAGACCTAAATTGTATCCTAGGCTAAAAGTACATTAAATCCTTGCAGAGGGGAACCCTCAGTTCCCCTATATTATCTTAGAAGGTTCTTACAATAAAAATATAGTGGCTTAAATGAATACTTTATTTCTATCCTTTGACATCCTAACATCAAAAATAATAAACATTACATGGCGCTCGAACTGGTTTGTTGGTATGTGCGAATATTTTCCCTGTCAGTAATCATTGCTTACTGAAAGGTTGGTCGGTGACGATACAAATACATAGTATTTATTAGTGTTAATTTGTTTTTCAAATAGATGTACTACACAAATACACACTCCTTGGTGAGTTGTTACTAAACAATGCTAGACATAAGCTTATACCTAACTAACCTACAAGTTAAAAAAAAAAAAAAACAACTTTGGTGACATTCATACTTTTTTTTGTTGTTTTACATAATATTATTATTGGTACCTACTTATTATTGGTTGCTTGTATTGGTACCCTGTTTGTATTTTTTTTTATTGTTGAACAGGAGATTGGGTAACTACCTATATATATACATGAACAGAATACAAATTTCTTTGTATTGTTTTCACTACATATCCAAATTAAGACTTGACTTTTTGTCAATAGTAATTTAACAATTAAATCTAAGTTTTCATTGAAAACGTACCTATACAATTACACAACCATAGATGTGTGTCACCATGACCAAACGTTGAACCTATTTTTATTTTCTAAATACTACTACTATGTACTATCTTTATTTTTTGTTTGTTCTATTGAAAGGTGTACCATATACAGGTCTCATTTGACAATTTACAAATGTTCTATATACAAGACATTAATTGTACCCTACTTATCTTTTTATCATTGTAACAATGTGTTTTTTTGTTGTGTATTTCGATAACTGTGTATTATCATAACTTTTAACATGAGTGTACTACTTATGCGCATTTATTAACTTGTGTACAACTAGAAGAGGTCTTAGAGATACCCATGGTGAATTGTGTGTTGGTCGGTCACGCTAGGTATTTGAACCTATAATTTACTTTACTTACTTTACTTTACCTACGTTAGTCTTGTCCTACTGAAGGATGGAGGATATAAATAAAGGTGATCACACACCTTCAACTATAAATAAAGGTGATCACACACCTTCAACCATAAATAAGGGTGATCACACACCTTCAACCATAAATAAGGGTAATCACACACCTTCAACCATAAATAAGGGTGAGCTCACACTTACAGGTGCCGAGACAACTATACACCCAGTGATTACTTGCGATGGATATTCAAGTGTACATTCGTTAGGGTTGAAGTTTAATGGCAAGGGTTGTGTCATCGAATTTATTGAGCGTGTACAGGAGCTTTGTTTGTCGCGGGGTATATCAGACCAAAAGTTGTTGGCATCTGCTGCTGAATTATTTACAGAGGAGGCATTGTTCTGGTACCGAGGCATCAAGACGGAAGTCGCGTCCTGGGCTCAGCTAAAGAGTTTTATGCTCGACGAATACCTACCCTTCGACTTCGACCATCTATTTTTACAGGAAATCCGTTCTCGAACTCAAGGACCCGATGAAAACATTGTTACTTATTTAAGCATAATGCAGAATTATTTTTCGAGACTACGGTCTCCTATTACCGAAGCTGAGAAGTTAACTATAGTTACTTATAATATTAGGCCTTTCTATTCCACAAAGCTGGCACTACAGCAAGTCAGTACTTGGTCTGAGCTAAAGAAATATTGTCGTCTACTTGAACATGCAAAGTATAGGGCCGGTATGTTTATCGAACCACCGCGGCCACACGACAAAATGCTCGCACGCGACTTGGCTTACAAACCTAATAAGTCTGTAACATGTGCGGCAGTAAATAATACATTAATTAAGTTTTGCGTCCGTTGTCGTATTAACGGACATTCGCTTGGGGAATGTAAAGCGCCCAAGATATTAATTTGTTATAGGTGTGGGGAACGAGACTTCACTGCCTTAACTTGCCCTAAGTGTTCAACGAACACGAACACTTACAAACCTAATAAGTCTGCAACATGTGCGGCGGTAAGAAATACATTAATTAAGTTTTGCGTTCGTTGTCGTATTAACGGACATTCGCTAGAGGAATGTACGGCCCCCAAGATAGTGATTTGTTATAGATGTGGTAAACCAGACGTCACTGCCTCAACGTGCCCCAAGTGTTCAACGAAGCAACAACTACCGAGGAATACTAATTCAAAAAAACGTGTAGGCGTGAACTGGGGAAATCGTTCCACAGTTTCCAGTAGAACGTTTACCAATCGTACAAATTTTTTTTTTAATAATAATAATAAGTGTATTGCCCACAAAAGGCATAACACATCTCGCGGGCTCCCTATTAAGGACAAGCCCTTGGTTCACGTGATTGGCGGTTCTGATACTCGTCCCTTTTTACCCGTAACCATTAATAAAGCTAATTACGAAGGCCTGTTAGATTCAGGCTCTGAAATCTCAATTATTAATAATGTTATTTTAAGTGAACTCGCTAACATTGGGGTTCATGTATCTTATGATTTGGATACAATTACTGCTGCTAATGGTTCGTCTTCCCCCGTCACCGGTTATGTACTTTTACCGGTCACGGTGGGAGACAATACCAAGGTTGTAAAGTTTTACGTTATCCCTGGAGTTACTACGGCCCTACTACTGGGTATTAACTTCTGGAGAGCTTTCAATATTGCCCCTGAAATTGTATCAATGTGCAATGGGACCACTTTGGACACCAAAGTTTGATCATGTTTCGGAGGTGCGAGAGCTGCGCGATTTTGATTCTCTCTCCGAGCATCAAAGAAGGCAGGCGGAGCACATCGTGAGACAGTTAACTTCGGTGCTTCCTTATATTCATTTTTTTTTGTTCTCTCTCTTGCCATTTACTATTTGAACTAGTGTTGGCATCTGCCACTACGGCTATCTAGCCGTAGTTGAGTAATCGTGTAGATTAGTCCGTAGGCCCCGATGCGTGGTCTCTTGACTGACCATGATGCCAAGGACGACCCACACCTTGTTAAACAGTGTGTACCTTACGTTAGGCTCCACCTAAAATTTCTACGTATTGTTGTTTGCATGTTAGGATTAGTGCTGTGTGTATTCACACTTAGTATTCCCGATTACAACCTTGACAAGGTTTTTTTTCTCTTCAGATGTTTTTTTTTGTTTGTGTATTAGGTTAAGTTAACATGTTAGGTTAGTTCGTGTGAATTAGTTCGTAGGCCTCGATGCGTGGCTCCTTATAGGGACCATGATGCCAAGGACAAGTCACCCTAGTTATTTCCTTCATCTTTACTTATCTGCTTAGGATTTTCCTATTCCTAATTTTTGTTTTACAGTGTTTAGTGCTGTATTGTTGTTGTTTTCTCCTTGTTTTAGGTCCTTAATTTAAGTACCGACGTGGGCGTCGGATCGAATTCCCTACGTGAATTCTTGCGTGGTTGGGGGGGTGTTGTAATGTTGTAATTTTTGTAGTGGCAGTATTCCATTTTAGTTGGTTGAAATTTGCATAATAAAGTGGCAACACTGGCTTTCTCCTGATTGGACGCTAGACCACGTGACTTGTGTGACAGCTATTTTATACAAGCGAGCTACGCTCGCATCACATATTTATATTACAATTTAATTTATTGTAATTTATTTCGAAGTTTGGTAAGTTTTAGATAAAATGTTGTTGTGCTAGCGTGAGTTAGCGTATGTACTGTATATTTTGACAGTGGGTTCTCGTTCCTTACAGGTTTGAGTTTGAACGCACACGTGTCTAGAGTTGTCTCACTAAATTTAAACAGGAATCTTTGCCTGATCTGGCCAGGATTGGCTAGAGACCGACTTACACGATACGCATGCATGCTTTGCATGTGTTAGCCGGATTTAATCGGGTGAAGCTTGGATATTCGCCTCCGAAAGGTATGTACACATAATATGTACGACGTGGTAGGCGCTTAGATAATAACAGTGGCCATAATGCATGGAATAAGTCTTTAACTCCTGTTACAGGAGGCTTACGGTACTACCATACTACCTGGGTGAGAACCCAGCTTCCTTCTGCCTGGAGTGGGCAGAGACCGGAACAGAGACGGTGTCTGCCGGCTTGCAGGAGTGGCGTATTTCACCGGGAAAGTATCTTATAAAATCCCTTAACCTATTACCCTACTACCCTTACCCTATTACCCTTAATTACCACAGTATCTTCATAAAGATACACTAACGTTACCGACCAAGCGCACCAACTATATACCCTGTATTACTGAATAACATAGCACCTAGAATAGACCTAAATTGTATCCTAGGCTAAAAGTACATTAAATCCTTGCAGAGGGGAACCCTCAGTTCCCCTATATTATCTTAGAAGGTTCTTACAATAAAAATATAGTGGCTTAAATGAATACTTTATTTCTATCCTTTGACATCCTAACATCAAAAATAATAAACATTACACTATATCATATTTTCAATCACTCACTCACTTACAGTGTGTTCCCGACGGCGTGGAAACAAGCAAATATAATCTCTATTCCCAAAAAGGCTAACCCTTCCTCCTTCTCCGAATATCGTCCCATTTCTATCTTACCCTTTCTATCCAAGGTCCTTGAGCGACTAGTACACAGCCAGCTAAACTCCTTCCTCAACAAAAACTGTCTCCTTTATACACTCCAATCGGGATTTCGTCCAGGATATAGTACAGTTAGTGCGCTAATCAATGTTACGGATGACATCAGGCATACTGTTCTCTCCTTAATGGATTATAGTAACGCCTTTAATACAGTGGATTACCACATTCTGATGGGCATACTGCGCTCTATTAACATATCTCCAACAGTGGTTGACTGGTTTCAGACTTACCTGTTTGGTCGCCGGCAGCGTGTGCGATACTAGAAATGCTTTTCCTCTTGCTGCGATACATCTGCTGGCGTACTTCAGAGTGGCGTTCTCTCTCCTTTACTTTTCGCAATCTTTATAAATTCTATCATCAAATCTTTACTTTCTTCCTACCACCTTTATGCAGACGATCTCCAAATTGACATGCAAGCTCCCCCGGCGAAGCCCTTTCCATTATAAATAAGGATTATTCTCAAATTTGTACTTGGAGTAAGCAGTACGGGCTTGAAGTGAACCCTGCCAAAACGCAGGTGTGTATCGTTGGCAGTCAAAGAAAATTGACGGAAATTGACTGGATGCAGCTGCCAAACATAATCTTCAATGGCGTAGTATTACCAATAACTACGACGGTAAAAAATCTTGGAATTTTAATAGACAGTACCCTATCATGGAGCGCACAACTCCGAGAGGTGAGTCGAAAATTGTTCGCATCAGTGGGTTCTTTACGTAGACTGCGGAACTTTCTGCCCACGGCCACCAAGGTTGCGCTTGCACAATCCATCCTTCTGCCTATCCTGGACTACGCAGATGTCAGTTCTCTCGATGTCACTGAGGGGCAACTTAATAAGCTTGAGCGTCTCCAAAACTAATGTTTTAGATTCATATTTGGTTTGCGTAAATATGATCATGTATCCGAATACCGCAATTTGCTCAAGTGGCTCCCAATTCGCCTTCGCCGGAATACTCATATTCTTTCTATGCTTTACAATGTCTTATTTAATCCCTGTACCCCTGGCTATTTAAAAGAACGGTTTTCGTTTCTTAAAGACACACATTTGAGATCCTTGAGGTCGTTGGAGACCCTGGTGTTGGCAGTGCCAGATCACTCAACTAGTTTTTATGATAAATCTTTCTCCGTCCAAGCTGTAAGTTTGTGGAATGTTCTGCCTGTGACCATCCGACAAGCTCCTTCAATAGGAATCTTCAAACGGATGGTAAAAGATCATTACCTGAGTTCTTAACTGCTTTCATCTCTGTATTATTGTATGCATTTATGTACGTATTAATTTACTTATACTCTCGCAATGGTATGTATTTTTCTTATTAGTGTATTATTTCAAGTTTTATCTTTGTAGGTCTGTAGGTACATCTCTCATAATTTCTTTATTATTTCCCTACCTACTTTTGTATATTTTTCTTATACTTTTGTATATTCTTTTCTTTCGCCAATAACTATCCACTTTTCATTTCACTTCGATCTGTCATGTCCATCCAAAGGTTGCCTGTAAGAAATCACTCTAGGTGATAAGGCCGCCATTTGTACTACTGAATTAAGATTCAGTTTGTATTTAATATTAATTTGTATATTAGTGGACAATAAAGTATATTTCTATTCTATTCTATTTCTCATAATTTCTAGATCGCGCTATTAAGGTTAGCGTTGGATCTACCTACTGGAGTTCTGCCGAACTAGTTTTTGTGGTTTATTTATATATTCTTTCTTAATATTTTCATTCATTACAATCAGCACGCAATCAGTAAGCCTACTTTAAGATCAGTAGTGATGTTACTTCCTATTCTAAAGAAATATCATTACCTACAACAATGTTTTCCTAACTTACACTAGATATCTCACAGCTTATCATCTACGGAAGAAACTTAATCTCGGCCATCTGTTCAATGTGCCAGCGTCTGTCCTGTCGAAAACATGTTTCGAAATTTACCACTGCCACTAGGTATACTTAATTAAGTGCGGTCCGGTTTTGAACTAAATATTTTGGAGAAATATAATATTGGCTAATTCCTGGCCCAAAGAATAAGTACCGCCATCTAACGTGACAACACAGCCAGCATTCCTGGAACTTTGAAAATAGAGGTAAGAAATTTAACGCCTGAACTTTCACCTACCTCATAAAATTGCTATAGAACGACGTTAAAATTCTAAAAGGACACTTCTCCACTAGACCTGTACCATAGATACGATAACTGTCAACCTTCCTGACATTTAAGCTCCATAAATATTTCCATTATGTGGTAGGAACTTGGCATTCTAACCGTGTGAAAAGGGTCTTTAGATTATGCATGTACTTTGTACTTGAGAGGTCTGTAATTAAATTTCTGCTAAGCTTACCTGTTAGGGTGAGATTAAGGCTGGAAATATACATTGTAATAATTTAATTTCTTAAAAGTTGTACGACGGAAGGTGGTGTTGTCGGTTGAATGTATGAAATGGGTGAGACTGTTACCTCAGAGGTACTGGATGGTACCGGGTTCGATCGACGGCTCTTTAGTTTATCTACTTATCTAGCGAAGTAGCCATATTATAGGGGTATTCTTCTACAACAAAATTCCCAAGGATATTATGGCTATAAATACTGTTATAGCCCTTAATAAATGAGTCTTTATTAGGAAAGGGCTATGACACCATTGCTGATTATTTAGATGACACAGAAACATGGAATTGAGCTACTTAGTGTTATATAAATTTCGGACTTATTTAATTCTTATTGTTAAGCAATTGCATTGTATTGCAATTGCATTGTATTGTTAAATGGCAATGATTGAAAAAGAGTGGCCGCGAGACTTCTTGCCAGATTTCTACTCACAGACCTGGCTTTGCGAATCTGGCAGTAAATGTACATCCAGAAGCATTCATTTTAATTTCGAAATTCAAAAGTGTTTTTATAACCTAAATGAATAAACGTCTTGAATCTTTGAATTTATTATATAATCTAATAAAGAGGAAGATTTGATTGTTTGTTTGAAGTGAATTAGGCTCCATAACTACTGATCCGATTTTGGAAATTCTTTAAGTTATATGTAGCGACATTATAGTGCTATAGGCTACTTTTCATCTTAGTAATTGTGTTCCCGTAAGAATTGAGAACGAGAAAACTATATATAGTTTTAAATATAGCGACTATAGAGTTTTAAATATAGCGATATGTAAAATAAAAAAAAATGTAGGAACACTATCAACAATAGTTGAAATTTTTCCACTAACTGGCTTTTCACCGCAAACATATTGTACAGTAAATTTAATAACAAAAGTCATGCGCTGTTTATTTAATCCAGCTTTCAGTGTTGCAATAAACAAACGTCATTTTCACAGAGCAACGCAACATCATAGTGACTTGGCTTTGGATATACATATTATAGAGCCTCAAAGTAAACCTGCACTGGCTTTGTTTTGTATATTGTTTGCATTTGATCAATGAAACTTCGAAAAGCTTCTAGGTTTGAATAATCTGTTTTGACAAGGGTACAAAAATATAAGGTAAGTTAATATTTCGCCTTTGTAAGATTCTCATGTGTTTGTATTAGATGCAGCAATGTTTAGGTTTAATATTGCCCTTCTTGTGATGAAACAGAATTATATAGTAGTTGGTACTATGTAGAGGTATTAATGTGTTTAAATTATGTATTTGCTAACGGGAATAGTATGATGAAATATTTTTGTGTATTGTACTAAATTGGATTTTAGTTTTAATTTGTATGGTATTAAATAAAATAATGTTTCTTAATAGGTATATTAGGTTTACCTACCTCCTACATTGATTTACGTATTTAAACCCGAAGGCGTAAACAGATGCGCTTATAAGGTACGCCCAAAAGGTATATGGCCTACAACTTTATCTGTCCTACTTCTCGAGGCGTGCTCCTAGTAGTAATATCTGCACTTTTTAGGGTTCCGTACCTAAAGTGTAAAACGGGACCCTATTACTAAGGCTTCGCTATCCGTTTGTTAATAGGCTATATTTCATGAACCGTAATAGTTAGAAAGTTAAAATTTTCACAGTTAATGTATTTCTGTTGCCGCTATAACATACTAAAAAGTAGAACAAAAATGTAGTAGATGTACATTTGAGGGGATTTTTACAACAAACATTTTTTGCAAATGTTGACTGTGACATACCAACTTAGTTGTAACCGTTTTATTGAGCGAAGCGAGCCGAAGGCGAGTGGAGCTCCCATGGAGCAGGTTAAATGTAAAATGTTCGAATGTTTGTTTCTCAGCAACCTCTTGACCGATAATTATTTTTTTTTCACTTAAATTAATAGTTGATTTCAATTAAGGTCGTGACGAAGCTCAAATACTCAATTTAAATAAAAAAACGTTTCGCTCAATACGAAGCCGCGCACTGTTTACAGCAGCGTAGCTTTACCTAGTTTATAGTCATAAAAGGGATGATTCAGAAATTACATTTTGTGGAAGCCAAAATTGAATTTCTTTCCGACTGCTCCAATAATCAAATGAATGATCCACTTTCAGTCGCCTCGTAGGGTGTTCGCGATAATAACATTGCATATTTGTTAAAATTTTGAAATATATTGAGTCTAATTTTTAATTGTTTCATGTTAACATTTTGAAATATATTGAGTCTAATTTTTAATTATTTCACTGCAAACTGCGTAAGTGATTTTTTTTTCACCGTAGAATTATGAGACCCAGACCAGTCGACGCAGATTTTTTTCTGAATAAAGTGATGTAAAAAAGATATTTTCGATTTATTGGCGCTTACACCAAATATGTTTTCTTCCATCAATTATGATGAAAAAACTTGATTCTTCAAAATGAAATAATTAATGATTTTATATTCATACTATTTTATATATAGGTCGGGACTCGGACTAGTTATATGCTCGAACTGTAGAGAGTTTAAAGTGGTGTGTCTACATAAATGGTGAATATGATTTATTTCAGAATATTTACAAGAAACAGGAACAAAACAGTTACGAGAAGCTTAATTATAAAACTATACAGAATGGAATTTTTTAATGACAACTGGAGGGAAAGTACTCTACCTACTGAAGATAGATAATTTTACTCAAATAAAACATTCCTTTATTTTTAAAAAGAAACAGAACTGCATTCACAGATTTTCAAAATTCGATTACCACACCCGGGAATCGAACCGGGTAAAATCCGAAAAAATAACAGCCTGTAATTTTATGGCATCGATCGACAGGGTCAATAATAAGGATCAAATCTCTCTAACAAACGTGGTAAATTAAATGAAAGGAAAACATTGAAATCTTAACTTGTAAATTCAATGGGATAAAATAAAGCACTTTTACTCAATGGTCCATCAGATTACTAATATTACTAATTATTAATTATCGTTGACGTCATTTATTCATTAAAATTACTAAGAACTATTTAGATAAACTATTTTGCACGTGTTTATAATGCTGTCTGGACACAACTGCGTGAGGCATTTATTCCATATTTTAATTAAATATGGAATATTTGAAAATAGAATAGTGAAGACATTTAATTGTTTATACGAATATTCATATTTGTCAGCTCAACGTAATAATGGCTTATCAAGAACAATTGGATTTAATGGAAGCTTATTTTTTAAATCACAAAGATTTGAATTTAGCTCTACGGTGGTATGGAGAGAGATATCGGGACCGACAAACACCAACTCGATTTGTTATGAAGAGAATGGTTGATACTTCTTTAAACTTTCGCGCTAAGACTAACGGGTCTTTTACGCAATTATTGAGATTATACATACCTCTTTATTACCCGACGTTTCGGCCCTGTTACAAGAGCCGTGGTCACGGGTGGACTGGCTTCAGCTCATCGTCGTCGTGAAGTGCGGGTTAGATAGTATACAATAACCCAAGACACCGGCTTCGAAAGCGGATGCACTACCGACCACGCCACCGAAGCAGTCAAAATAACAGTAGTATGAAGCTCGCTATCGCCCTCGCTATTGGGCGGAATTTTTTAACGACACCTGGAGGGAAAGTACTGTACATGCTGGAGATAGACAATTTTACTCAAAGGAAACCTTCCTTTATTTTTAAAAAGAAACAGAACTGCATTCACGGATTTTCGAAAATTCGTTTGCCACACCTGGGAATCGAACCGGGTCAAATCCGAAAAAATAACATCCTGTACTTTTATTGCATGCATTACGTACTTTTATGGCATCGATCGCTATCGATCGATGCCATAAAAGTACGTAAGTTAGAGAGATTTGATCCTTATGATTGACCGTAGGGTCAATCATAAGGATAGAATAATAAATTTCTGTATCCAACAAAATGGAGCTCATTTATTTCGAGCAAATAATTAGTTACGAGTAGTATAGGTACCCCTTTTTTTTTCGTTCAATTAAAAAAGTTTAGATTTCATGGTTTTCCTTTCATTTAATTTACCACGTTTCTTAGAGAGATTTGATTCTTATGATTGACCCTATCGATCGATGCCATAAAAGTACAGGATGTTATTTTTTCGGATTTTACCCGGTTCGATTCCCAGGTGTGGCAAACGAATTTTCAAAAATCCGTGAATGCAGTGCTGTTTCTTTTTAAAAATAAAGGAATGTTTCCTTTGAGTAAAATTGTCTATCTCCAGCATGTAGAGTACTTTCCCTCCAGGTGTCGTTAAAAAATTCCACCCAATAGCGAAGGCGATAGCGAGCTTCATACTACTGTTATTTTGACTGTTTCGGTGGCGTGGTCGGTAGTGCATCCGCTTTCGAAGCCGGTGTCTTGGGGTATTGTATACTATCTAAAACTAAAAACCTAAAATAAATATGTAAAACAGTGAGTTCTAGGCTGTGTGTGGATTGCCCATGAGAGTCTTTGCGCGAGAAAGCTGCCTGCGCGGGAATCACAAGTCTCCTCCCTCAGACGCTTGCTGAGTTCCGTGAAGAACTGATGCGCACCGTGGCACCATGAACCTAGTGTCTCGACACCAAATGCGACTATGTCACATTGTGTACCGAGACTACTATATTTGCTTGATTATATATAAGGGTGGTTATAGATGTTCTATATAGTATCCAGAAACGAGAATATACTCACCCTCTGTTACGTGCATATACGTGTGCCTAACAAAATGACAATATTATACAACACATAGTGCAATACGATCCCGCGGTATGGACTCTTTAACCTTTTGCTTTAAGAACATAATATTCATCATCATCATCATATCATTCCTGGTCAAACCAAACAAAAAAGATAAATAGCTTTAGTAAGTAAATAGACAAATTCTTATTTATACAAATCTTCCACGACTAATGTCTGACGGAGTATAAAAAATGTTACTACAGACCATAATAATGCATCAACTTCATTACCATAATTCCAATTACTTACCATCCCGCCTCTGGTATAATTTACTGAGACTTGGATTTGTAAGATCTAGTTTGGTATGCATTTCCATTTCTGTGACCCATCCGACAACATTGAGAGTAAATTACTTGAAGAGACATTGGAAATATAGGGTTTTATATTTAAATATACATACATAGGTATATATCATCACACCCATATCTCCGAAGAAGTAGGCAGAGGTGCATTGTATACCCACACTTTGCCATTTATGTTATGGTTCTACGTTATAGGGTGCTACGTATTTTTTACTTATCAGTGCTTACCGGACACGATAGAAAATCCATAACCACTCTGTAATGTGTTTCATTGGTCGACGACAGATATTTTTTTTTATTTTAATAATAATTTGTTTATTTGCAATCCACAAACTTAAAGCATTTGACAGTTGTAGATAGTATAGACAATATGCAGTAGTTTAGAGGATAGCTGGTGCCTGTGGTAGGTAACGAGACCTGAATTACAGGTCACCAGCGCCCCACTGACAGATGTAGAAAACTGACCACAATCAGCCCATGTAGCAACAACATCGTACATTACACAAAACAATGATAGTTACACGGATTTCTGTAGCAAGTGTGAATGCGCGCTTATGTGCGCACTTAAAAATGTGAGAGTGTGCCAGTATATTATAAGTACAATCAGATATGAGAACTTTGATAATTCTGTAAATCCTGTAGTGTAAATGTGAATTGTGTATGTTTAGTCAAATATTGACCTACTAGTACCTACTAGTTAGGTACCTACTTATGTTATGAAATAATCTTACATACATACATACATATGGTTACGCCTCTTTCCCATGGGGGTAGGTAGATACTATGGAATTCCACTTGCTACGATCCTGGCATACTTCTTTCGCTTCTTTCACTTTCATAACTATCTTCATGCACGCTCTCCGGTTCTGGGTACTCTTGACCTAGCGTTTGGTCAAAACATCCGATTTGGTCGAAGTACGTTCGCCTAGGTCGACCATTACTTGCCTGTAAATTCACGCCCGCCTTATGTATCTGTTTCGTCAATCTTCTTTCATTCATCCTTTCTACATGCGCAAACCATCTAAGCATCCCTTTTTCTATCTTACTCACTACATCTTCTAATACACCGCAACGTTCTCGTATCACGCTGTTCCTCACTTTCTCACCCAATGTCACCCCAGTCATACTTCTCAAACTTCTCATTTCCACTGCATTTATTTTACTTTCATGCTTTTTATGCCAAACCCAACATTCACTTCCATAATCTTAAACCTAATTTATCCTGATTTCTGAATACTTTTTTAGGAGGTACTAACGACATAAAGTCAATTGTCGGGCCTCCTGGATACGCCTCAGTAAGGATAAATCCAGGTGACAGCAAGACAAGCATTGGAGGGCTAGAATTTAAGTTTCGATTAAAAATCATTCTTCACATAATGGCTGTTCTAGAATTTCAATGTTTCGTAGTTCATTGACTCAGGAGCCTAAGATCAGAACTTATTGTACTAAAAATGTAGTAAAAAAGTTTTTATGACGGCTTTATGTCGGTCCGCGATTTTCGTCTGTTGCGGTAAAATTTTCTTTTTAATGGCAATTTAAACTTAAACGAAATTACTTTTCGAGTTGTACATAATATGTATACCTACGCAGTGCGATCACCGTTTAATTTTCAAAACTAAAACGATGGATAATATTTAATAAGAATATTATTAGGATATTAAAAAAAAAAGTGTAATACATATTATTAAAAATCTCTAAATATCCTGTCTATCTGTTCTGACTGTTGGAAACTTGGAATGAATTACAGGTAGTTATGAATTTAAATAGTGCCCGGTAACGGCAATAGGCTTCCCCCCTTTACTTGGGACAAACGAAATTACTGGTAAAGTGTCGGTGTGTAATGCACCTCTGCCTACCTCTTCGGGGATACAGCCGTGATGTATGTCTCTCCTGTCTGTACTTTACTAGGTATAATAAAATACAACAAAGGTTTAGAGGTGTTAAGCCTACATTTGGCCAGTCACTGTCAGTTCTACGTAATAGGGACCCATTGCCTTTTCTGGGCACTTGGAGTATTCTTTCCAGAGCCACGACTGTCTTTCAGTAGGTGCATCACGTCCAGGCAAGGACGAGTTGGGTCCTGGAGATGTTGATCTTGACCTTAGAACCCCTAAAAGTCCATTTAAGTATAATTTACAACAATCGCAAAGCTATGGGGTAGGAGGTCATCATGTTATCATATTCTGAAAAATGTAAGAAAATCTGTCTGATACATATATACAATCACGCCTCTTTCCCGTTGGGGCAGGCAGAGACTATGTAAATCCCACTTGCTACAACCTTGACAAAATCCCTCACTTCATTAGCGGCTCTGCTATTGGCAGAGGTGCGCACTAAAAACAAATAACATAAAAAAATCACTCACTTCTAAAATCTGTCAAATACATATCACGTCATATAAGTCCTTCAAACAATAGTCCGTTTCTTTAAGAAACATACTGACTTGGTAAGCATACCTACTCATACAAAACAACATCATAATATAATAACATCAAGGATATCGCTTGTGATGATCGAATTCTGTTGGCAGGCTAGTTTTTTTGTTTCAGAGACAAATTCCTCGTATATATCAATCTTCATTTTCTGATTACTCTGATAGATATGGTATTACTAGAAGTATAAATATTGCTTACACATTTTAGTGACGTTTGTAGATACATACTATTGCCCTGGAGTCGGCTTTCCGGTCTAATTGCGATGTGGATGAACTTCGATTTTTTTCATAACCCATGGGTGATATCGAAGTTCTGTAGTTAGACCAGTCGGATTTTTGTTTTAGGGCCTCAACTACCCCTAACAACTAATATAGATGTTTGTATGATAACCGGGACCGACGCGACGGCTTAACGTGCTCTTACAGTTTTATTAGAACCTGTAAATAAATATAAATAAATATTTTTTGGACATTCGCACACAACGTCATCTAGCCCAAATTAAGCTAATATAAGCTTGTGTTATGGGATCTAGACGACTGATAAACATACTTATATATTTCTAAATACATACATATTATACATAGAGAATATCCAAACTCCGAAACAAACATTTGTGGATCACACAAATTATTCGAATCCTATTCGATTCGACCCGGAATCGAACCTGGGACCTCAGGAGCGGCAGTCGCATACTCATACCACTGAGCCACCGAGGCAGTCAACTGTCCTCGTATAATATTTTTAATGGAAATAATCCCAAACAAAGAATGCTGATTTATACTATATATATGTATTTCTCTATCAACTGTTACGTCAAGTTACATCAAATTCCTACAAATCATACTTGGGAACCTTATGCTCAGTGACCTAAATGTTTTTAATGTACTGGTAATAATAAATTGAACAAATATTTGAAAAAATAACTTGTCACTTTAATCCAATGTTTCTCATAAGATTTTTTTGTCATAAAATATATTCAATCCTCTGAGAGACACAAAGGGTCACATTGTCCTTTTTGTAGGCATATGTAGTTTACGTGTAGACACCTGGCGTCACCTCGAGACGTTGAACCGACGAAACGGGTGAGCTATAAAATTGGTTTTGTTTTAGGACGCGTCCATACTTATCTAATGTATGAATATTCAGAAGAAAAACATCCGATTTTTAGTATTTTTAAACTAATGGAAGCTTGAGTTACATATAACTCATCTAAACGTACGTATTAAAGGAACCATATTTACTGTCTACAATATATTTTTTTAAGGATTCATACATTATGCCTGACGTTCCGACTCTCTGAAGTCCCGTATACGTGTTATTTGTTGTGAAGTAAGTGAACATCAAGTGTACCTAAAGTAAAATGCCTCCTCCCCCAAGCATAGATTAGAAATATTATTAGACTCCCTTAAATCCTTCGTAATAGGGCCGAGTCTACTGCCGTTGCGGCTTCTTAAATTAGGCTCTGGTTTCCTACAAAAGCGGTGCCGTCTAGTCTTACAAAAGCAGATGACGTGTTGTTACAATATAAACAAGTTTAATAATAAATGGCAGGTGGTTGAGGATGACTTGGGTTGCGAAGATGTCTTTGTATTGCTCTTTGGGCACTTTATATTTTATTAATATCAGAGAACAAGGTCCATAGTTGTGACAAATACATGCAAAATACACATTAATATCCAGTCCCTCGCAAACTGGTGTAATGGTAAACCAGTGTCTCTTGAGGATCTCCGATAACTTTAGTTGTTATAAAGATACCCCTTGACAGCAGTTTTGGTATGTGTGAGTGTAGGCTAATCCCTCGCTATATATATATACTGGGAGTTCTTTTTAAATTACCAAAGTAATAACAATGAGTGTAAATACGCTTTTTAGACTAATATTTCTGTCTTAAGTATAACATATCGTTTCTTTTTAATTTCACAAAACTACGTGATATCAAAGGGTGCATAATTATCAAGACCACCCAGATCTGGCAATCTTGAAAATTCCCGGTTAGTAGCAATAGGTACTCCTACATCTGGTACGGAAAATTAGCGAAACGTAGGCGAGTATTCCTCAGCCTACCCCTTCTGGGAAACCGGCGGTGATAATTTGTGTAAGTAATCTCAAGTATTTAATTAAGTATTCAACAATAACATTACTGAATTCCTACATTGCTACACGAATTATAGCTCCAAAATTAATATAAGTTACAAAGTTTAGTTTAATAGGATCAAATATGTCTACACCTTTACTCAGCCACATATTCGTTGGGCGAGACATATGGTTGGGATCGGCAAGTTTGTGCCGGGTCAGGGGACTTGGAATTCGGGACTCGCGGACACTTTTTCGGATTGACGCGTCCAGCGTTAGGTACGCAACCCACTTTAGTGGACAGGTGAGTATATTAGTTAATAGTTTACTATATATTCTAATGATGTGGCACTTCTTTATTTGGAACTAGCTGTTGCCCGCAGTTCCGCCTGCGTGTTACTTTAGATCTACATAACTTTTTTATTTATGAAGCGATTGAAAACCAAACCGCAAATTCAAATAAAAAAATCAAATCGTTTCTGAGATTCAGAACATCATAAAACATTCAGACAAACAGACAAAAGTTCTAAAAAACATTATTTTGTATTTTATTGCGTTCATATAGCCCCCCTACGCCAGTTTATCTATTATATCTTCTATTATATTTTCTACTACCTCGGTGGCACAATGGTACTATGTACGGACTGCCACACTCGAGGTCTCGGGTTCGATTCCCGGGTCTGGTGGATAATGTATAATTCTCTTTAGAATTTTATCTAGATAATTATCCCAGAGTCTGGAACTTTTGCCCGGTAGATGGCAATAGGCTCGCCCCCTATTACATGGGACCTAACATAGCTGGCGAGATGTGGGTGTGTTTGCACACCTCTGCCGTGATGCTATGTTATGTTTTATGTTATTATATTTTCTATTTTACCATAAAAATTAATCTTTGTTACGAAAATATGAAATAAAAAAAAAAATCACCTAAAACCTACGACAAACTTATTATTTGCGGTTGGTACAGTACTCGGGTCTAGGGATCGAACCGCAAAATTAAGTTTGTTTTTTATTGTATATACTTTTCCGGGATAAAAAGTACCCAGTGTGGTGCCCAGGATATTAAAAAATAATTTTACCAAGTTTCATCGTAATCGAACCGGTAGTTTTTGCGTGATGCCTGAACAGACAGACATACAAAAAAAAAATTAATAAATAATAAATAAATAAATATATTAGGACAATGCACACAACGCCATCTAGTCTCAAACTAAGCAGAGCTTGTGATATGAGTACTAGATAAACTGATATAAATACTTATATACATTTTTTTTTTGTAAATACATACATATTATACATAGGAAACATCCAGACTTCGGTACAAACGCATATGTCATCACACAAAGTTTGTCCCGACCGGGAATCGAACCCGAGACTCCGGCGTCGAAAGCCGATGCACTACCGACCACGCCACCGAAGCATTTGAAGTCGATGAAGAAGAGTAATCACATATTTGCGTTCTGTGTCGGTCTAGTAACACCCCCTGCCATTTATTTTTTTGATATTTTCAATGTACAGAATTTTCACTTCTACAGATTTATTATAAGTATAGATATAGATCTGACGGAGGAAGCAGTCTCGCAGGGTAAGGTGGTGGTGGCGGTGTTTCTTGACATCGCCAACGCGTTCAACACCTTGCCATGGAGCTGCGTTAGGGAGGCGCTCGTGTATCACGAAACGCCTCTCTACCTCCGTCGTATTGTCGGGGCCTATCTCTCGGAGAGGGCCATAGCTTTCCCCAGCTGGCTCGGGCCAGCTCGGCGAGATGTGTCGTGCGGTGTTCCGCAGGGGTCGGTCCTGGGGCCGCTTCTGTGGAACATCGGCTACGACTGGGTGCTGCGGAGTGCGTTGCCTAGGGGTGTCGGCGTAACGTGCTACGCCGACGATACCCTCGTCACGGCGCGGGGTGCAACGTACCAGGAGGCAGCACTCAAGGTCACGACGGGTGTTGCTCGAGTCGTGGGTCGGATACGGCAGCTGGGACTGGAGGTGGCCTTGCACAAGTCCGAGGTTCTGTGTTTTCACAGACCTCGGAACGGTCCACCCGAAGGTTCCAGTGAAGTACCTAGGGATCGTACTTGATAGCCGATGGAACTTCGGACCACATTTCCGAAGTTTGGTCACCAAGGTGACGCAGGCATCGGTCGCGCTTTCGCGACTGATGCCCAACCTAAAGGGACCCAACGCCTCCTGCAGGAGACTGTACCTGGGGATCGTGCGGAGTATGGCCCTATACGGGGCTCCCGTATGGGCGGATAGGTTGGCGGTCAAGGGGAACGTGACTCTGTTAAACAGACCACTTAGAACCTTGGCCGTCAGAACCATACGGGGGTACCGCACGATCTCCGGAGAGGCTGCATGTCTCCTAGCCGGGACCCCTCCATGGGACCTGGAAGCGAGAGCCCTTGCGTCATTGTTCCAATGGTGCAAGGAGGCGCTGGAGCGGGACCACAGGCCTGCGTCTCGAGAAATCGAGGACCAGCGGTCCCAACTCCGCCAGGATCTCATGGAGTCATGGAGGGTGCGACTTGAGCAACCCAAGGGGGGTGCCATCTTCATCGCGGCGGTGAGACCGATCATGGACGATTGGCTGCAGAGGCAGCATGGTGACCTCACGTACCGTGCGACGCAGATCGTTGCCGGGCATGGATGCTTCGGTAGCTATCTGTTTCGCATGCATCGTGAGGTCACACCCCGGTATCAACACTGCGAGGTTTCCGACGACGACACCGCACTCCACACGTTGGTGGAGTGCTCAGCGTGGGCGAGTCAGCGCCGGGACCTCGTAGTGGGTCTGGGCGTGGATACCCTCTCGCTGGGGACCATGCTTCAAGCCATGGTATCCAGCGGGAGTAGGTGGAACGCGGCCGTGTCCTTCTGCGAGCAAGTCATGCTCGCGAAGGAGGCGGCCGGGAGGGAGAGGGATCGTACCCTCCCCGCCGAGTTCCGTAGTCGGCGGCCAGGCCGCCCCAGACTACGCGACTACGCCCAAGACTATCGTCCTCCATGATCGGGGCCTGAGGACGGCGGGATCGCCACCCACCGTCCTTACAGAAGCAGGTTAGAAGGGTTGCGTGCTGCGGGGCCTTTGCCCCATAGCACGCAACCAGATTCACTCACTGACGCGGGATAAAACCCGACCCCAATGACGCGGGATTCTCGTCCCGACCAAACACCCGCAGAGACCACAGAGGTGGTCAAAGTCCGCCGGGCGCCACTGGATATACCCTCTGCTAGTAATTAGAGACGCCCGGCAACGGACGTTAGAGCGGCCGCGGCCTTGGGCCGCGGAATTAAAAAAAAAAAAAGGTATAGATATAGATAAAACATTTGATTTCAAACAATTGCTTGGTTATTATGACAAGCTTATTGCCGTAGTATAGAAAATCCATAACCATTCTTGTAATTTAAACTAAAATTCGCCAGGAGAGATGTTTCATACCACTAAGTAGATTCTCTGCAGACCCAACAACTGCAGTCAGCGCATTACAAAACAAACTGATATCAAATGTCATCACTCATCCACCGAGACTTTTTACCAACTCAGTTAAGGCCGACTTTCCAGTCTTACTGTGATGCGGCTCAAGTTCGATATTTTCCTTGAAGTGAATGCCATCTGACCTTATACACCCATGGGCGATATCAAAAGTCTGTAGTTAGAACAGTCAAATTTTGTTTTCTTGGCTCCAAATACACGTAACTACTGCCATAGATGTTCGAATGACTACCGGGATCGACTTACCGTGTGATATCTGAGCCACGGAGGGGTCTCAATGTCTTAAGAAATAGTCAACCATAGCACAGAATAGGGACAAGTTTGTCTAGTACTCATATATCACAAGCTCTGTTTAGTTTGAAACTAGATGGCGTGTGTGAATTATCCTAACATATTTATTTTACTAGGTATGCAATGCATGCTACTAATTGCAAATATTGAGCGGAGCAAATTTTCTTAATTTTTTTATGCTCTATTTTCATGATTTCAGAGATATGCACTCCCGGGTATGATGTCAACCAGCATGCCAAATTTGGTCAAAATCGGTCGAGCCGTTTCGGATGAGTTGGCACACAAACAATTTACACTTGTCGTCTAAAGGCTGCACACAGTGCCGGCGGCAGTACCGCCGGCCATGCCCCCGCTAACCCGGCGGCTTACAAAGCCGCCGGCATGGTCGCCGGGCTGTGCCGGCGGGTTGCGTGGGGTGCCGGCGTCATTTCATACATACATGACTGTCACAACCGGACTATGCGCAGCCTAAGCCGGCGGCAGTGCCGCTCGGCATAAACCCGGCGGCACTGCCGCCGGCACTGTGTGTAGCAGCTTTAAGAATGAGCTCCGCTTCGCTCCGCTGAAAGATGTTGTTTAACTTTTGCAATAAGCTACTCTGTTACCACTTAGTCACGAGTCATGAAAATAGATGTCACTGTTTGATTTAAATTCAAGCTAAAATTATTTTCAAGCAGTATGACTAATATTACTAAAACCTTAAAACCAGAGGTGTGCAGGATCGTATCAACTGTCAATGATACCCCTTGGATTCTCAAATAGGAGTTATAATTAAATACTCGAAAGTTTTTGTAGTTTCAGCTTGAAAAGGCTGAAACGGATAAGATAATTTATTATATATTTTACAAAAATACCTGTTCGATTTATTTATTTTTAAATATTATTTCAATAAAAGCTGTTGTCCACGGCTCCGCTCGCCTGGAATAGCTTTCTCGATTCTTATTTATACAGAAGCCCATCACTGGTAAAAGTAATGTTTTCGATAGTCAAGGTTCAAGTTTACCCCCCGGATAAAGAACCTATAGAAAAACAGGAGAGCGCGATAATCAAGCAAAATTTTGGTAAATATGGGCGAAAACGCCACCATTATGCAACACTAGCCGATCAGTGAGGCATCGCCTACGTGATATAGTTTTCTCGTTCCTGAAGGAACACACTACTGGGATTAAAAGTAACCAATGTCACTCATACCAAGGATAATGTGGCTCTATCAGTAAAATATTTTTTTGAATGTTTTTATAATATTTTTTGTGACGTTTTGTGAACAAGGCCTAAATGCGTGTAGGTTTGATGATTGAAAATGCAAACAACCACACCGACTTTTAAACCACTCTTCTGTCCTTGGGAAAATAAAAAGTAGGTAGTATCTAACTGAAATACTAGCCATGCTTTGTATTTCAAATCAAGTTCTGACAAGTACTTTCCTTATTATGTCTCCTACTCGTACTAAATAATACCAGATTGTCGAGAGATATATTTTCAAAGTCTAAGTATTTTTTTTTGCTTGACGTATGTTTCAAGCGTCCATTTGTCAAGACTCTCAGTCATAACACTCATCTTCAGTTCGGCGTGGCCCCTGTCCAATGAGCCCATAATTAGGGCCAACTTACGTAATACTTCTTTAAATAACTGGCCCTCTGAATGAGACGGCGAACGCTTCACTGACGGACAGACGGTAATAGATACAGTAAAGATAATCTGAAGTTTGTTAAAGCTATTTATCTGGTTATGTTTGTTTATTGTTTGACTACCAATACTGGCTAATTGTGGGTGTTTGATACACATATACCTGTCTCCTAAGGGATTTAGGTGTGATTATAATGATGTTTTTGTTTGAACCCAAGTTATTTATCTCATCGCACGCAGTGCTCGTGCTGACAGACAGCACATACTCTGGCAAATATATCAAGGTTAGCTTCATGACAGGAGCAAGAAAACTGGCAAAATGTGAGTGTATATAACTAAAAATATATATCATCTGTTAAGGGACCCCTCTGGGATTATAGATGAGACTTTACGCTTTTTTAGGGTTCTGTATCCAAAGGGTAAAATGGGACCGTATTATTAAGACGCCGCTGTCCGTCCGTCCGTCCGTCTGCCCGGACCAGGCTGTATCTTACGAGTCATGATAATTTGACAGTTAATATTTTCACAGATGATGTACTTCTGTACATTATCCTGTAAGTTGAAAGAAAGTGTGTATGGGTGGAAAATGAATGAACTGACCATCAAATGCCTTCTATATGCTGATGACCAGGTAATACTTGCATCATCATCGGTGGAGTTGCAGATGTCCTTAGAAGCAGGCTAAAACCCAGCCCCAACGACTCGCGGAATTAAAGAAAAAAAAACAAGGTAAGGTTTTATTTTAAAACCTGAAATCACTATTTCAAAACCTTTTGCCTAGCAACTTGTACTGTTTAGTAAATTAACATTGCTACAGTAACAACTCGTTATAAATAGCAGCTATTAGTAAACAAATCTGTATTAGGCCACCGCACCAACAGTTCTGATAAGTTTCTTGTTAGCCCGCGACGAATATTCTTTTAAATTATTTTATCCATTTTCAATTAACTTTTAACGCGTCGTGGGTTTTTATAAAATTTGTTATGTTATATACTGCAACGCCCTCTAGTGGGGTAAACTACATCAAACCAGTACTTTTGGTTTTGTACAAACAAATGTTTACTGCAGCGCCCCCTGGTGCATTGTCATCGTAACACCTATCTAAGAACATGCACCAATGAAAACTGCCTCAAAATCGGACTAGTAGTTTTGGAGAAAAATGGCAACATAGGTTTGCACAAACACAAAAACAATCTCTCACCCCAAAGGCATATACCGTCTCTGTCCATCGTGGGTAAAAATCTAGGAAGATTTGGTGATCAAGGTACTTACGACTATATTCCGTTCATGTATATTAGTATTAAACCCTAGATTAGGTACCAAATTAGGTACACTATCAACAACTAACTTAACAAGTGACCTTGCGAGTGAAGCGTCTCCATTTCCTGTCTGCCTGTATGTGTTCTGGGCTATCAGGTTTTCCCTGATTTTTTCAGCGTTTGCTTTTTTTTGATATTCCTCCCTATCATTGATGCAAAAAGCTCAAAAATAATGTTGTGAGTTCTATCATTCGACCAATAGTTTAAAATAGGTAACCGTTTCATGTACACACAGTACAGCATATAAAATAATTGAGATAGGATAAGTTACAAATGTATACAAAGGCGCTACTTAGCTCTAAAGATGAGTCTTAAAATTTATAAGAAAATAAAACAGTAATTCATTAATTTGCCCTTAAATTACTCCTCCATGACCTACACACGACGTTGAAGAGTTTGTATCGAACACTTGCTGTAAATTTGCAGTTTACTTTACAACGATACCGTTTATTTTATAATCGACTTATAACTATAAAAACAATGATAATTCTCAGTCAATCCTTGTCAGACGTGCAAATTCAGTTCGATTCAACAACTTAATTAAGTTTCAGCGCAGAATAGTACGATAAGGTTCTGAATGTCAGTCACGTGTCGAAGTGCAAACTGAGACACCTGCGCACTCAATTCCAATCAAAACTGTCAACACGAGAAACAAGCCATGTATTAAAGTCAACTGAGCTTACTTGGCTCTAAATTACTAAAATACCAACGGCATTGCAAGCCTCATTCTGGATTTTGAGACGCATCCCATTAACGGAACATCTAATTCCGAAGTTTCGTACGAAACGTATAAACAGAGCCCGCACCTCATTAAGACATGTTTATTTTCGCATTATACAAATATAAACTGTGCTAAAGCAAAACTTACGTCTTTGATGTCGTTTAACACGAGACAGGGTTGGAGTTTTAGGTGGTTTCGTCTTTACGTTTCGACTGTAACAGTACTGTGGTTCCTCTTTAGCAGATTTTTGTTTTAGAATTGGTAGTTTGAAGTTTGAGAACATTTCAAATTCATCACTACACTCTCACTTGTAAAAAAAACACACGTCACTGTCACTTTTGAGTAGAATCCATTTTTGAATTTGTCTTTAGAACACACACGTTTCGTAGAAGCGTGCGTCTGCGCGTCGCTCCTAAATATTGTGGGTTGTTGTTTTGTGAACACGCGGCTTGTTTAAATTTAGAATACACGCGTCTGGTCTGCTCTGGGCGTCCGTTATACATTTTTTTAATAAATAAAACTCGATACAAATATTACCAGCAATAAAGTATTATAAATAGTTGAAGTTTGATGTACTCGTTTCTTTTATGTTTGCTTAATGGATTGCTTGCGCACGTGTATGATCGGATTTATTCAGTTTCAGACAGATGTTTGTTTGTTGATCTTAATATCGTGTACATTACATTTGATAATTATGTCATGTAAATGTAAGATTCAAATGGGATTAGATAACTTCTTTGTAATAAAAATGGTTATAATTAAAGAAGAGTAAGTAAATCGAAATAAACTAAAAACCGGCCAAGTGGAAGTCGTACTCGCGCACAAAGGGTTCCGTAGCAAAACGGCAAAAAAAATCACGTATGTTGTATAGGAGCCACCTTCAATCTTTACTGTGTTCTATTTTTTAGTATTTGTTTTTATAGCGGCAACAGAAATACATCATCTGTGAAAATTTCAACTTTCTAACTATCACGGTTCATGAGATACAGCGTGGAGACAGCTGGAGAGGCGGACGGAGGTACGGAATCCTAAACAAGAGTGAATTTTGTTGCAGTTATAATAATCTATATCCATTAACTCGTGGTCATGATATTCATGTGCACTCGTTGATCCGTCAACGATAAATTGACTAGAACGATCTAAAGTGTACTTAGTCTATGGGTGAGTGACCACAAAATAGAATTGTATCAGAGCATGATGGCCGAGTATCAGAGGTACTAATAGTAGGTCTCGGTCATTCTATAGACGTTGGGCGAAGGTAAACATCTGGAGTAAGACCTAAATAACTCACTATACGATGTATAGCTCTCAAGAAGACTGTGGTCATTACCTGAAACAAACCAAAATGAGAAGTTTATGAAAGAGTTATTTAAAGAAAAATATGAAAGTACCTTACCTAAGAAGTACTACAAGAAAGTGAGATACTTTGAAACAAAAAAAACTTTCTTAAAGCTATGTTAATTTGAACTGAAATAATAAACAAATTGCTGAAATAATTAAAAAAACATTCAGCAGTGGCCACAATACATGTTGACTGGAGTTCTCGGCACGAGCAGATTCTCCATGTTGCTGATGTAAACGTCAGGCCAAACATAAGTTGATCTGGCAAGATGTTGCTTAACCTTTGCAATGTGTTATCCTAGTCGGCTACCACAAGGGCACGAGCCCCGGCAATATACGTTAGGGCAGAAATTTAAAAGAACACTTCATGCCTTTGTGTCTGTTTTATCCATATCCTATCTTTCACTTTCTTGACTTTCAAACTATCTTTATAACAAACATCACTTACCATATAAAAAAATACTAGCATGACTCATTATAATGAGTTTACCAAACTTCCTTTACTATTAATGACTCAACTGAGTAGGTACCTACATAAGATGTTAAACTAATATCATAACTATATTTGTAAAATAAGGAGACAGAAATATTATGAATATTGAGTTAGATACCTTCCCAATGAATCTATCAAAAGTTCCCTGTCGATGGTACCAGGTAGCTCGCTCCTTAAAATGGAAATATTTGTAAAATTTTAATTCCTGTAGCTATATTAAATCTCAAAAATAAGAATCCTAAACCTGGCCAATAACATATAAACGTTAAATTGTGTCAAAATTTACTTCTTACACATTCTTGCACACACTTTCGTATACTTATTTCTTGTATTGGAAGTAGTAGTTGGAATTAAGATATTTTGGAAAATGTGATGGTTTATTCCATTTTGTGCACCCAGGTGATACCATCTGGGTGAAAAGTTCCACATAGTTTTCATTAACCTAATTTGTTTCCTCAAATCACCCGGCGGATCAAAATACACACGAGTTCAATTAATTTTCTATTGTTTCCTCTATCTACCTGGGTGATCAAAGTCCAAAAGGATTTAATTTTATTGTTTTGTTTCCTTAAATCACCCGAGTGATCTACCTACATAGCAAAGGTCATGTAGTTTGTAAACGTAATACAAACAAATAATAGTAACCAGTAACAGATAATTTATGACTTTAACCAGCACTAATTCCAAACAACTACGGGCACCCGCCAACACAAGCCAACAGACGTCGAATGACGTCACAGGTAAAACAAATTACGCATGACGATAACATACATACATGTTATAACATACGCCACCGAGACGGTTATTAGAGGCAGATATTTTTTACACGTATTAAGTGGGTACTCACCTAATTCTTATACCTAGTACAAAACTATGGTTTTGAGAGGTTTAGATAGCGATGTGATCTAACGTCAGCATTTCTAGTCATAGTAAACATATCTATTAAGAGGTTAAATACTTGACATATTTTTTTAAGAGTCTGTCTGACTGACGCATTTCCAATATGGCCGACTTCCTGTAAAGCCAGACACTATACTGATTATTTTCAGACTATTTTTCAACGGTGACGTGGTCCTTGGCATCATTTTTTAAGATGACACTGGAGTATGATATCGTGCCAAAGTGGTTCTGACTTTTATTTTGTGTAAATGTGAATATTATTTTCTAATATTATATAAATTATTTAATATAAATCAAATATCACACACGTAGGGTTACTCAGAAAGATCAAGGTAATTAAATAACTAGAAATCTTTTTATGGTTCGAACTACAAATGGCCATGCAAATAGATGGTATGTCCACTAAATTTACTATTGAATCTATTTTACAGGGACTTTCACTAGCATTATAGCCGATATTAAAACGAGCAACTAAGAGACCTGAGCGACCTACTTTTACGTTTACATAGAAAAAACTAGGAAACAAAACATTTGCAGATCGTAGAAATATTTGACCCGACCCAGTGATCGAACCTGAGACCTCTGGGGAAGCTTACTTAAACGGGTACGTCCAACTGACTACGCAATAGAGGCAGCAATAGTAGCTACCGAACAGCTAACTTTAACGCGAACATTTTAAGACAATGTGACTGAAGCAGTTATAAATTGCCTGCAAACAAGACCTTATTAACCATCTCTCCCATTTACTGCCACACTCGTAAAACCTGTTATTTTATTCTGTTGTTTTTGCACAACATGTTACCAAAAATAACATAAAACATAATTAAGGTTTTATTCACGAAACTTTAACGAACGTTCTTTAGGAACACTTCTTCTATTGCTAAAATCTGTATGAAAATCTGTTGGATATTTTTTAAATTTATGTTCAAGTTACTTCTAAATAATAAAGGATAACTTCAGAGAAACACATGTTTCTGTAACAATAGTAAATTATGACGAAATTGTGTTTCATGAAGTATTGTAGAAACGATATCACAGAAATTAAGCAATTTTACTTTTCGTATAAAATAATCACTAGCGACTCAGGGGTGGTACAACACCTACTCATGGTGGTACAACAACCTCAACATTAAACTGTGGTAGATTATATTTCCGGGAAGAAGAAATAAGTTAATTCACTGAAACAATATTTCGGTGATCATTTAATAATATTTGTAAATAAAATCGGTTCACCGAGTAAAAAAAAATGTTTCATACGAGGTAACAAACATAAAAAGCGTACAGTTGAGATACTCCTTTGGAAGTCGATTAGAAATGTGATGTTTTTGAGTTTATCCCGTTGATGACTGATGTCGCGGAATGAAATAAGACTCTTATTGCAAGAGAAATAGGTTTTACTGAGAAACGCAAACTCTAGTCGTCAAATGTGTGAGTGGAGAGTGGAATGGAGAAACAAAGGCATTCAACTGTTTTGTTGGCGAATACCTCTTGGGTTGGATATCAGCCTCAGAACAAATATTTGTGTATGTAACATACATATTGTACCGGAGTTAGAGTATTTTCTATGTATGAAACAGCGTCCCCGACTTCAGAGGCGGTAAGTAAAATTGGTCCTGTCTGTTGGAATTTAGGTTCAGATTAAAAAATAGTCATTGACTTTATATTACAACCTCTTATTTTTTTAATTGGCTCAGGCCTCGGCCGCTCCTACATTGCCAAACGTTTCTGGTTAGCACTAGTAAGAATTTCGGCGCCTGGCTGGTATTACCACCACTGCCTTAGCCCTTGGGATATAGTCCTGATTATATTATGTAAAAGACCAAGTCAAGAATACCCATAACCGGAGAGCGTGCATGAAAATAGGTATGAAAGTGGAAGAAGCAAAAGAAGTATGCCAGGATCGTAGCAAGTGGAATTGAATAGTCTCTACCAACCGAAATGGGAAAGAGGCGTGACAGTATGTATGTATGTGTATGTAAACAATAAATATTTGTTTGTAAGAATATTATTGTAAAGTTGTATCAGTTATCCAGTTTTCCTAGCACAAGTTCAATATTTATTTATTAATGAAAATGTTGTAATTTTCGCATCATATTTATATAGAACTTACTGATTATGGTATAATGTTGTGAGTCTCCAATATATCCTTACACCAATTATATTCCCATACCTGTCTTTATTTTCTGAAGTCCGCCGTTACTAATCGGACAATAGGGATCAGAAATACACGAATATCCTCAAGTTTACAGAACCCTTAATTACGTTCTAACGAGTACAATGTACGGTTATTGCTTATACTGTTGGACGGTCATTATACTGCCGCAGCATGTACAGAGGACAGGTAGAAATGGTTAAAGTTTGTATGTATCTGTTGTTTATGTTTTTGTTCTCGGATGTACTTGTACATTTGGATGTAATATGACGATTCTTTATGATTATAACTTGGTTTTGTAATTTTGTTAAATAATACCTTTACACAATCAATCATGATGGGCAATCAAAGATTGACGTCATCGTATACGCTCGTAATACATTCCATGTCGTCGCCGATCATAGGCCATTACAGACAATTACTATGCCCACTATACTACAACTACGTCCATTATAGCCGATTGTATAGTAGGTACTTAGATTCGTAATTCCCGAGTAGCACATAGCATCAGATGTGTACATCTGAGGCATCTCTAGGCAAGTTGTTGTATATGCGTGGGGATTGTTTTTATAGACTTGACATCTTAACTTGTTTTTAACAAATTTCCTTTAAAATTAACCAAAGCATGCCTTCAATATTATCATTATTGTGTCTTGTTAATAATTTAAGGATAAAAGCCTCCCAACCAATTAGTTATATTTAAATATTGCCAAAAATGTATCCAGCGGACTGTAACCTAATTTAAATGTTCATAATCGGTCGGAATTCCACGAAATTAGACTAAGCGAAAAGCCCAATCCATCTCAACTAGTAAAATTAATCTCAAAACTGGAGTTACCGCTGTAAATCACTGAAGTAAGCCCACTGAGACAACTTTAATTAACTCTTAGAAGTTATTACTTCGGGACTTGTATCAATGCTGCTGAATTTTACCTAAAAATTTACATAAAATGGCTTCTTACAGCCCAAAGAATATTATAGACTTGAGTCAGGATTTGTGGTGAATGGTGTATCCCACTTGGACAGGTTCATTCGAACTACTAACCTAGGTACGCAACCATTTGATAAACGCCTACCAGGTTCGCTAGTTTCGGTTTATTTGCTAAAACATTGTATACATTTATTTTAACGTGTAAATCATGTAGGAAAAAGAGAAATAAAAGCTGGTAAAATGGACAAAGGATAGGCAAGAAAGCTGAGTGAATCACAGTTTAAGCCATTGGACGTCGACACCAATAAAATTAAAGTTTGTAAAGATAATCCAGGAAACTGACTGAATCACGTCAAAATGAATTAAGAGGGTGGTATTTACCTGGTCGAGTCGGTCCATTCACATAGCAAAAAAATGGTTTTATCGTAAGTATGTAAAAACTTACGTGTATTCTTAATCCACTGATTTTATATTGCCTATGAACCTGATGCGCCTTGCGGTTTTATCAAAGATATTCTACTACACTGTATTACTATACTATATTTACCTCAAAGGTATTTAATTAAGAGTGCAAATTTATAGTGAATTAGGTACTTGATGGGTCAAGTGTCAGCAATCTAAAAAAAAATACAATAATACTATCATAACAATAACTATTTCGTCACAAAGGCTTTGTCTAGTATAATGCTAGCGAAAAATTGACGTGAATAAAATGTACTAAACTCCAACTGAGTCATATATTATGTCAACCATTTTAATATTAGCTCAATGCAAAATGCCAAAAACTTTGAATTGCTAAACAATATCCATCCGAAACTTGGCTGTTCTTTAAAACGATTCATGTCTATGTTTGCTGCCAGAGCAACTTTTCTTGTCAGAGATAAGTTTCCATGCCGTTTAGAAATTCTAACCAAGTATGAACAATAGGCAAATAGAAACGACAACTTACTAGGATAGTACACAAGAAACAAACACATAAATAGAGAAAAATAAAAAGGAAACATATGTAGCGGTACAGTGACAAAATGTGATATTTTAGGGAAACACTGCGCTGAACTATTGTCTTTCTTTTAGTTCTTTATTGGGTATGTTTTACCCTGGCCGTAATAAAGAGTACAATTTTTTCTACCCATAGGTTGCTAAAAGAGCTTCTTATTAATTTTTTTTCAACCTGAGTATTGAACCCGGTATTATGCACCAAACCAAACTTATGCAAACCACTTTATGCTTCGATGGTCTTATGAAAAATACCATGGAACCTTTATGTTTCTAAGGATCCCTTGGGTCCACGGAAGAACAGCTTTTACTGGGACCCACTTTTACCCCAGTTAGAAAAAAAACTTTGAACTAAAGTTTGCCAGGAAATCTTTGGAGGGAAAAAAGATTCTTAAATTTTTTGAACCGTTCTTACAAAACTACTAAATCATTATTCGTTTTGTACTTAAATTCTTATTTTCAGACATCAAAAATTTTGCCAAATTACTGATTCCTTTTAGTTACTGTTACATGTCACAAGTCAGACTTTGGCTCACCCCTATATAAGTCTGATTTATGCGAACAAAACCGGAGCCAAACTTGTTTAGTACAATGTGCTTTACATACGTTTGTTATAAATACTACTATGTTACGAACATGATAGTTTTAATTTCTTAAGTGTGTTTAAATATTTTGTGCGTGCACTTAGCGTGCACGGCCCGCGCGAGCAAGACGTCTACACTATGGGAACTGCTTCATTGCGTAAATGTGAACACACCTTTAACCCTAGAAAGATAACCATGCATCACTTCGACTCCCATGTGCATATTGGCTTATATCATATTATAATATATAATGTTTTATAATGAGTAGAGTTGGACTGTAGATAATTTTAGGTAACAAATAAAACGCATTTATATATACTTTCTGTATTTTTATTAATTTTAAATAACAATATTCTGATTTTTTGTATTACAAAAACCATCTTAATTCAGAATAATTATTTAGTATTACAAACTTTATAAAATGAACTTATTATGAAATCTTAGTATTAGGAATAAAAGAAAACATTAAAAAAATGTCATATACGGCTCTGAGGCACTTATGGCATGACCTCGATTTGCCACCATTTGACTCACGGTCTGGTGGATATCTACGAAAATAAGACACCAATGCGATACATGTGCCACCTGCAAGCTCCACGTGCCTACTGAGTTGGCTAAAGCGGAAAGCGTAAAGTTGCGAAAAATACGCGAAATATAGAAGTTATAAAAAATTTAAGGAGTCGATTTGACGTACGTTATCTATCTAGATAGATAACGTACGTCAAATCGACTCATTCTGTTAAATATATCCTGCGCCTCGCAATTTTCTAGCTCTTACCATCACCATCGAAAGTGGCAACGTTGCCACCATGGATGGCGTGGACTTTTACACGAATTTCTGTAGGTAGGTATAAAGTACTTCTTATAATATCTCTATGGTAAGTACTAACACACCTATTGTTTTGTATTGTGTAAGTAAAATTCTCTTTAAAAAAGTTAATCGATGGAAATTACTCCCTCTGGTGTACTTTTCAGTCAGTGTGATGAATTTCTAAAATTCCTTGACAGTTGAATAGATAAGTAATTGATGGATCGTGTTCCATTCCAATAGTCGAGGAAGAATATTTATTTATACTGTCACACCTTTCGCCTGAGGGATTAAGTATTACCGCATTACACTTCGTCATTTGCCATTTTGTTGAGTAAATAGAGGCAGGCCAATTATAAAACTATAATAATTTTGTAACAGAACCAATTCTGAATTTGATTTCATAATAATCCCTTTAGAGTTCAACAATGGTTTGGAGATTATAATATGTATGTAATAAGCGTGATAGACCTTTGATAATCCTGTAAGACGAATCCAGTCAGCTTTTCGTAATAAACCAGTTGAATAATTGTACAATTATGTGTGTTCATAATTTATTCTCACTCATATTTATTTATATAATATAATGTATAATTCTCTTTAGAATTTTATCCAGATAATTATCCCAGAGTCTGGAACTTGTACCCGGTAGATGGCAATAGGCTCGCCCCCTATTACATGGGACCTAACATAGCTGGCGAGATGTGGGTGTGTTTGCACACCTCTGCCTACCCCTTCGGGGAAAAAGGCGTGATGCTATGTTATGTTTTATGTTCATATTTATTTATATTTGATATTATAACTTTCATATTTATTTATTAAAATAGTTAAATCATACGGAGTACAGTACAGTATAACAGTTTTGTTTATTAAATTATATATATGTATTTAGCCTAGAAATTATTTGTAACACATAGCTATATCTCGTTTAGTCAGCATAATGCACATGTTTAATGTTCACAAAAATGTTGGCAAATAAAAGGATAAAATATGATAGCATATTATATTATATTTGAAGGTAATAAATAGCTAAAACCGGTCAAAATTGTTTTAAAAGAAGATCGCATAACACCAATAAAGAACACGTCATATTACCGCAACGTTATACTCGTATAGCTTCACAAATTGCCAGTAAATTCAGTTAAACTTTTGCGGTATAAAGCTTCAGAGTTCGACGCGAAAAATGCCTGCGCCCTAAATCATTATTAAAAAGTTATTAAGCCGATCTCTGAAGCGTTTCGTCAATTTATTGCAAGAGAAATTCTTGAGGAATGCTAGATCATAGTTTATTGGTGTAAAGATAGTATCGGAGATTTATGAATTTTGTTTTGAACTTGGAAATTTTGACAACTAACTTGATGATAGAAGATGATTAATATGCTAATTCAAAAATTGCTAAAACTAAAGTTTTTACTTGGATACAGTTTTCGTGACTGTTTATCCTTATTTTTAACGAGAAAAGTCTTTATTTCAGGCTCTGCGCCTATTCCACGTGTACCTATTATTATTAACAGACATTTCAAAACATAATTCTAACAACATTATAAGTAGCATAAATTTATTCTATGCAGGAAAGTGCCTCGCTGTAGCTTAATTGTACTTTAGTATAATATGTACCGTGTGACATCACGGGATCAATTGAACGTTTGCCGCTGGAAATATTGGTGGTTACCTAACCGTCACTCTGGAGGTTTAGTTGAGCACCTAATTGGGCAGACATATACAGCGAGCGACATCAACATAGAGAATATTCTATGACACATTAACTAAGTGACATATTAACTGGTGAACAATATTCGCTTCAAATTTTACTGTTTAAAATACACGTCAAAAATTGACACAGTAACCGACTTCAAACTACCGAAATGGGACCAAATAGTTGTCCGAATGGGATCAAATTAAAATGGGGCCACTTGGGAATTAGTAACACATTCATACTTTGCACTTTTCTTACCATGTTACTTTTCTCTCTTCTCATAACATGTCCATACCATGACTGCCGCTCACTTCTACACTTTTTAATTCATTTTTTATTATGCTCGTTCCTTCGCGCACATAATAATATGTGTGATTGAATGTTATGTATAATATTTTGACCATAAACCCTTACAAATCGATTACTTAAGTATTTGTCAAATACGGTTACGCAAGTTCCCCGGATGTGGCGCAAGTAAAGCAAATATGGCGGGAGGAAGCGGGCCGTAAGTCACGCCACAAATACCCGACCCACTTCCGGCTACTGATATACAGAATCAGGCGAGACGTTAGTTTGTTTGTTTGTCACGGTACAGTTAACTCATTGATTAATGATTAGTTGTTTTATTAGCATTTGTTATATGTTAATGTATTGAATAGTATTCGTGTACCTTAATTTATTTAGTGTTTTTTATATGGACCTTTAGGAAACACTTGTGAAACAAATAAATAAAACTCATTGGTCTGTTTGTAATTTTTAATTAACAGCATTGACATAATAGTCTGTTTATATTTATGAAAGTAATAGCTAACGCCCGCGGCTTCGCCCGTTGACAAATAATACACAAACACGTTCCTCGAGAACCACTCTATCCATTGGTGAAAACTGCATCAAAATCCGTTGCGTAGTTTTAAAGATCTAAGCATACATACGGAACGGGCGACTTTGTTTCATAACATGAGTGATAGTGATATACCTACGGCAGAAATATAAAAAAAGAAATTTTCACGATTCATCATGAAGCAAACTGTTATTTTTACGATTCATCATTTTACCAAACTGTAGTTTTTTTACGATTCGTCATTTTAGCAAAAATCTACTATTTTTCGCTAAATGATGAATCGTAAAACGTAATATAAGAAACGTAACACAATGTACAAAAACACGACATAAACCATTTGAAATTAGTTTTGGATGAGAAAGGTGTTTTTTTCTTCAAATAAATCATCATCCACCGAGCCTTTTCCCAACTCAGTTGTGGTCGGCTTTGCAGTCTAACTGCGATTCGGCTGAACTACGATATTTTCCGTGAAGCGACTGCGATCTGATCTCCACAACCCATGGGCGATATCGAAGTTCTGTAGTTAGCCCGGTCGGATTTTTAATTTAAATAATAATAATAATAAATATTTTTGGACATTCTCACACAACGTCATCTAGCCCAAATTAAGTAAGCTAATATAAGCTTGTGTTCTAGACAACTGATAAACATACTTATATATTTCTAAATATATACATATTATACATAGAAAATACCCAAACTCCGAAACAAACATTTGTGGATCACACAAATAATTCGATTCTACCCGGAATTGAACCTGGGACCTCAGGGGCGGCAGTCGCATACTCATACCACTGAGCCACCGAGGCAGTCTTCTTCTTCGGTATTCAGTATTCTTCTTCTCAGAATTTAGAGCTCCAACTACCCCTAACGACTGCCATAGATGTTCGTATGACAACCGGGACTGACGGCTTAACGTGCTCTCCGAGGCACGGAGGGGTCTCAATGTCTTAAGAAATGGTCACACATCCTAAGACTGGCCTGAGTCGATGTTGCTTAACCTTTGCAATGTGTTAACATTGTCGGTTACCACTAGACTACTAGCCCTACTTTTTTTTTTCAAATAAATACCTAAATTAAATTAGTTTTATTTTATGGACCGAGCGAGCGAAGCGTCTCAGTTTTAACTCGAGGACTGGCCGATTTGGCGTTGTTGGTATGTGTGTCAGTTCCGGTCTACAGGCCGCATTCTTCAGTCGATTTTCATGAAATTTGGCACTAGTGTTCTTTGTTGCAAGGTGCAACTTTCATCGAAGGGATTTTTTGTTTGGGGGGGAAAATGGGGGAAAAATACATTTTTTAGCCGATTTTCATGAAATTTGGCACAAGTGTTCTTTGTTGCAAGGCGCAACTTTTGTCGAAGGGTCATAATAACTAACCTAATCATTTCAAAAAAAACATTTTGAAGTAATATGTCTTAACAAATTAATCTTATTTATCAACATAGAATCTTATAGAACAACATTTTGTTAATTACTAAAGTCCCTCTAATACCACAGACTACACAAGACGATCCCTCACTCATTTCTAACTCCCTCCTATCTTGCCTCTTTTACCTCATATCACTGAACTAGCCATTAGTCTAATAACGTATACACAAACATGTACACTATTAATTTAATAAAGTGTGAGATATTTGACTTACTATGACGACTTTATGACTTTAGTTAAAGATAGGTCTTTAACTTAAGTTATATCACACTTTATTGTTAAATAATTTTAAAACCGGCCAAGTGCGTGTCGGGCCACGCTTAATATATGGTTCCGTAGTTACCCATTATATGCTCTATAACTCCTAAGCTAACAAATTCATCTGGTCCGTTATAGTTTCCCTTCTAAGTTCAGTATATGGACTACCATCATGAATTTTCAGATTCTTCGACCGTTGCTTTTATAAAAAAATGCGCTTTAAAGTTGAATATCTCGCAAACGAACCACTAAATCAAAAAAATGCCTTAGCACCACCAAATGTTTAAAAACCACATATCTAATGATACTCCACACGATGTTGTTGACGCTAGAAAAAAAATCTTCCTTACTTTACTTCCCTAACCCAGAATTTTTTTTTCATAATTTTATTGTAGTACTTTGTCGAAATAGTAAATACACAATATATCGGTGCAAAATTTTATCTTTCTAGCACTAACCGTTTTTGAGGAAAGCCGAGGATGGACGGAAGGACATGACGAAACTATAAGGGTTCCGAGATTTTTACTACGGAACCCAAAAATTTACTTAATCTACTCAGAATGGGACTAAATTAAAATGGGACCACACGTAAGGCATTCAATTTAAAATTTAATAAAAAAAAGCATCAAAATCGGTTCACCCTATCAACCGTATCAGGTAACAAACACAAAAAGCATACAGTCGAATTGAGAACCTTCTCATTTTTGTAGTCGGTTATAAAATTAACTATTCTTTTTTTTTCGATGCGTCTTAGATTGGCATGTCAGTCTCAATACTCGTATAATTTAAACAACTTATAACAATCATGTATTTTGAATGTTTTCACAAATAATTGCCAAAGTAGTTAGCCTTTTCTGACGAAGGATAAGTCAACAACCCCAAGTATTACCCAACGTGTAGGTGTTCAGTTAATTAACCTATCAATTGCCTTTCGTTCAACTAACCCCAAAGTTGCTCTAAACCTACTTTATTTCATATCAGATTTAATAATTAAGTAATAATAACTTTAAAGTCATCCCATGGGCATTCTTGATTTGACATTAAGGGATTAACATGGGGTTGTACCTTAGAGACAAAACCTGGGGCGTCGGGTAATTAAAAAAGGTATAAGAGCAGGGTATATTTGTTACGTAGCGCTACGCGTAGTGCTACGCGAGTGTAGACCTTAGACGTGAGACCTATAATATTATATTCTCGTAGCGTGTTTTGCTACGGCGTAGATCTTATAACGTCATAATGATACCAGATGCAGTTATAGGTAACTAGGTATGCAATGCATGCTGCTAATTGCAAATGTTGAGCGGAGCAAATGTTTTTATTACATATCAGAATCGAATACTTAAATTAATTAATCGAATGAAAAAAAAAAATCTATTTTCATCCTTATACTTGGTCCACACATGGTCACGTACTGCCCTTGCCCTCTTTTTATAATATGAGAATAAAAAGAGTGGCCATGAGTTTTTCTTGCCAGGTTCTTACCTCACAGGCTCTACCTATTGCCTTGCGAATCTGGCGGTAAATGTAAATGTAGAAGCATTTTCTTTTTTTGACGTTCATAAGTGTTACTTTGTGACCTACACGAATAAAGATGTTTTGATTTTGATTTTTGATTGTTGACGCACGTGTTTCCATGGCAACCATTTAGTCATCTGGTTTTTCGGTGATGTTCAGGACATTTTCGGTGATTATTCCTCCGTGGTCTATTTTCATGGTTTCAGTTATGCACTTCCGGGTATGATGTCGACCAGCATGCCAAATTTGGTCAAAATCGGTCGAGCCGTTTCGGAGGTGTAGGCACACAAACGATTTACACTTGTCGCCTAAGATTGAGCTCCACTTCACTCCGCTCAATCATGATGATAACTGACCTATAGACTCTTTTCAACCGACTTCCAAAAAGGAGGAGTTTTTCAATTAGATTTTGTTTTTTTTTTCTTTTTTTTTAATGTTTGTTACCTCATATCATCATTTGTTACCTCTCTGGACTGGGTGAACGTATTTTGTTTTTTTTTTTAAATTAAACCTACTTCCGAAGCATTTCAAGTTTTGACGTGTATTTTGTTGTCTTTATGTTAACACATTCCCACAAAATCACCTCCTTAAATCTGTATGGGTGGACAGTGGCGTTCAATAAGACCACATTTCAGCAGTCACTATGTTATTTCCAAGTACTAGGAGCTAGTCTATTGCTGTGTCTGGGTACTTGAGGTGTTTTGACGGAACCTCGTCCGTATGTCAACATAAACATGACTTCGGTCCTAGAGATGATAATAGGAGCCCTTAGCATTATTATACGGAGTTTTTTCGTCTCTCTTCATTATTTTTATTCACAATAAATTATCACTCTAATTATTAACACTTCACTAATCACATAAATATTTTTGTTTAAAATCAATCAACTTTATTCGTAACATGACAAAGGGATTTACTGAAGCTGTTTATGATATTAACAATAATGTACTCACATGGAAAATGTCGCCGATGACGGCGGTAAATTTACACGAAAAATGTTATTAGGGAGAACAAAGAAGTTATAAATTTTCTATTACGTGGGATCGACAAGGTAGACTGTCGGTGAAACAAGTCTGATATATAAATGTATGTAAGATTGTATGTATTATTATGTATCTATACTAATATTACAAAGCTAAAGAGTTTGTTTGTTGAACGTTCTAATCCCAGTAACTACAGATTCGTGTTCAAAAAATATATTGAGGTGGACAGTCCATTACGCGCAAAACGAAGAAAGACTACGAGAAGAATTGACAGGATTAGAAATACAGACAAAAAAGAAACCACCAAATTCAACGATGAATAATGACAAATGGGTAAATAGAAGAAAGAAAGAAATAAATAAAGATTTATTATTCCACAAACAAAAAACAAAAGACTTCCACAGGTTACAAAGGAAGAAAATACAAAAGCTAAAAAATAAATATAATAAAAAGAAAATTAACCAATGTACACTTATAAATAACGTGGAATAAACGGCCGTCCCCCAGCGTAATGCAGTCTGCGTGGTGGTGCAAGTCAGACAGCGCTGGTTTTCAGGGACGGCCGGAAAATAAATAAATAAAATAATTACATGGTCAGGACCGCAGGGTAAACGAACCAGAGGTACGGTTTGCCACCTAGTTGGTACGTGGGGCCAACACAACTACTGACAAAGCCTGGGTGTATATTATACTTCTGCCGACTCTCTTTAGGGTATAGGCGTGATTAACTGTAACCACTAGTCAATAATAAACAAAATTATAATGAAAGTAGATCCATGATAAATAATCTGTCTGACCTTGAAGGCTAAAGCGAAAACTTCCAACAGATTTATGAAGTAGTAACATAAGACATTGATTTACAATGTTTTGGAAACTGTTACACTGTCGATGAGATATTTCAAACTTTACTGAAGATTTTAGTCTGATTGAGAGGTTACAGGCAATTAACCAGGAAAGGAGTGTCAAACTGTCAAACAAATTGAGTAAAGTTATCTTTTCGTTAATAATAGAGTGTATTGAAGTAATACCTGCTTTTTTTTTTTTTTTAGTTCCGCGGCCCAAGGCCACCGCCACTCTAACGTCCGTTGCCGGGCGTCTCTGGTTACAAGCAGAACGTATTTCCAGTGGCGCCCGGCGGACTTTGACCACCCCTTTGGTCTCTGCGGGGGTTGGGTCGGGATGAGAATCCCGCGTCGTTGGGGTAGGGTTTTATCCCGCGTCAGTGAGTGAATCTGGTTGCGTGATATGGGGCAAAGGCCCCGCAGCACGCAACCCTTCTAGCCTGCTTCTGTAAGGACGACGGGTGGCGATCCCGCCGTCCTCAGGCCCCGATCATGGAGGTCGATGGTCTTGGGCGTAGATGAGTCTGCGGCGGCCTCGCCGCTGACTACGGAACTCGGCGGGGAGGGTACGCTCCCTCTCCCTCTCGGCCGCCTCCTTCGAGGGCGCGACTTGCTCGCAGAAGGACAAGGCCGCGTTCCACCTACTCCCGCTAAAGACCATGGCTTAAAGCATGGTCTCCAGCGAGAGGGTATCCACGCCCAGAGCCACTACGAGGTCCCGGCGCTGACTCGCCCACGCTGAGCACTCCACCAACGTGTGGAGTGCGGTGTCGTCGTCGGAAACCTCGCAGTGTTGACACCGGGGTGTGACCTCACGACGAATGCGAAACAGATAGCTACCGAAGCATCCATGCCCGGTAACGATCTGCGTCGCACGATACGTGAGGTCACTATGCTGCCTCTGCAGCCAATCGTCTATGATCGGTCTCACCGCCGCGATGATGGTGGTACCCCACTTGGGTTGCTCAAGTCGCACCCTCCATGACTCCATAAGATCCTGGCGGAGTTGGGACCGCTGGTCATCGATTTCTCGAGAGGCAGGCCTGTGGTCCCGCTCCAGTGCCTCCTTGCGCCATTGGAACAATGACGCAAGGGCTCTCGCTTCCAGGTCCCATGGAGGGGCTAGGAGACATGCAGCCTCTCCGGAGATCGTGCGGTAGCCCCTTATTGTTTTGACGGCCAACGTCCTCAACGGTCTGTTAAGGAGCGTTGAATTGTTGGCCGTCAACCGCGCCGCCCATACGGGAGCCCCGTATAGGGCCATACTCCGCACGATCCCCAGGTACAGTCTCCTGCAGGAAGCGTTGGGTCCCTTTAGGTTGGGCATCAGTCGCGAATGCGCGACCTATGCCTGTGTCACCTTGGGGACCAAACTTCGGAAATGTGGTCCGAAGTTCCATCGGCTATCAAGTACGATCCCTAGATACTTCATCGAGGGCTTGGCCGCCGTCTTGGCCCGCTTTATTGTCTCCTGGAGATTACCTTTAGCCTACCTGTAAGCCTGATAAAGCTCCGCCTCTCGGGTTGCCTCGTCGTCTGGGCGGCGATGCCTCCGGCAAAACCTGAGTAATACCTGCTAAACTAAACTTGTAATGTTTAAAAAAAAACTTGATATGATACACTGGAGTAATACGCCAAAGAGTACCATTGATTTAATTTATATAAAGGACTAACCAAAATATTTTCATAAATAGCTTATATACAATACAATACAATACAAATACTCTTTATTGTACACAAAAAAGAAAACATACAATTAGGAGACTTAACTTAAAGATAGTACAAAAGGCGGCCTTATCGTTAGAAGCGATCTCTTCCAGACAACCTTTGGATGGATAGCGAGTTAAAGAAATTAAAAGGGTAGTGTACAATACGTGAAAGAGAAAAGAAAAATAAAGCTTAGTAAATAATAAAATAAAGATAAGAGAGACTAGGATAACAATATAAATGAACTAATAAACTTACCCAGGTAGTAATAATATCATAGGAAAAGAAAGAATACTTACATAAATACTTAAAATACACAAAATACATAAACATTCTAAATATTGGTTAGAGAAAGGTAGTAAACAGTTAACATATTTTTGAAAGAAGTAAGAGACTGCACACGTCTGATGTGAAGTGGCAAAGCATTCCACAAACGAACCGCCCTGACCGTGAAAGATTTGTCTGCGTAAGTAGACGAGTGTGCTGGCATTTCCAGCATCAAATTTGCCCATGACCTCAAAGATCTTGAATGTGTATCATGAAGGAACCTAAACCGTTCTCTAAGATATTGGGGAGTGCGAGGATTGAAGAGTATACTATATAGCAGTGAAAGAATGTGTGTATTTCGGCGAAGGCGAATTGGGAGCCACTTGAGCGTTTTCCGAAATTCAGACACATGATCATACTTGCGTAGGCCAAATATAAATCTAATACAGACATTTTGAAGGCGCTCAAGCTTATCAAGGTGCTCCACCGTGAGGTCAAGATAGCTGACGTCGACATAATCGAGAAGTGGGAGCAATAGAGACTGTGCCAGCGTAACTTTAGTAGCTGTTGGAAGAAGATTTCGCAGCCTGCGCAGTGAGCCATTTGATGCAAAGATTTATATTCTGCCATCCAATTTTTATGAAACAAAGCTGCATCAAAATCTGTTTAGTAGCTTCGGAGATGAGCGTGTACATACCGACACAATTATGAAAAATATATAAAAATCGGCTACGCTCATTTTTTCCACTGTATTTATATTATTTAAAGTACACTTAATTTTATAAAATTATAAAAGAAATCTGGGTCTCTACATCTTTCTGGGTCAATTATAAAAAAGTAAAAACGTATTTAAAAGGCAAATAATATTACAACACTATTGCAGATATAATTTCCTTGAAAAGCTATTTTATGAAGTCTTTATTTTAACCACTGAGTACTTTGCTTAGGCGCTATAAAAATAGGGAAAATAGTGGTGAAGCAAAGAGGCCATAACATCTAACTTAACGACGGGCTTTGACGATAAAGTGACGCCCATGTATAAACCAAAATAACATTTATTGCATGTTGTATTACTGTCCCAATTAGCTAACCACTTACAAGTATTAACTATTAATCTCTTAAGTACGCCATAATTTTTAAAACGTTACACTATGTTATTTGTGGGTATCGATGAATTTTGAGGTTATGAATACCGTTCCGTATGTATGCTTAGATGTTTAAAACTACGCAACGAATTTTGATGCGGTTTTCACCAATGGATAGAGTAGTTTTCGAGGAAGGTTTTTGTGTATATAATTTGTCAAGCGGGCGAAGCCGCGGGCGTCTGCTATTAATATTCTAGAGCCGGTTCTGCACACTTGATGAGGCTCTCTCGCCATTACTCGCCAAAAGTCTGGCCGGTCTGAGTGTCTAGTACCAGTTCCTTACGTTAATTTGCTTGAAATACGTTTTCGTATTCCTCTATACATTTCGCACAGTTCCCTGACGGTACCGCTAGGGGCGCTGGTGTGATATGTATGGGGAATACGAAAAAGTATTTCGAGCAAATAGAGAGCATTTCGACAATAGTTCACCATCTACACGACGACTGTGTAGATGAGGACCGCTTTGAAAAATACATTAACTTAAATAGTAACAATAAAAACTAACACAAATTAAATTACTTATGTACGAAAAAAAATCTTTATTCATGTGGGTCACATAAAACACATAAACTTCAAGATTCTCCTAGTTTTACTTGTACTAACTGATTCGCAAGGCAATAGGTAAAAAAAATAAACTTGTCGCAAATATCTTAAAAAGTTGATATAAAATACAAATTTTCAAAATTAATAAAATGTTAGTACCGAAATAGTCTCTATAATTGGGAACAAAAAAACCAACATCCTGTGGTCTTGTTAATGATAAAAGAGAAATTATGACATTAATGACATTAATGACATTATTATTATCTTCTCTATATATAAAAATGAATCCCTATTTCCCTTGGTCAAGACATCACGCGTGAACGGCTGGACCCATTTCACTTATTCTTTTTTTGTTGTGTTCGTAATTATCAGGAGAAGGATCTTATGGAAGAAAAAAAAGTTATGCGGATCATTAGAAAAATGAATGCGGTACGAAGTTCGCCGGGACAGCTTGTATTAAATATTTTAAGCAATTACATCTTTGTCCAAGTCCAATAAGGGTCTGGGATTACCATAAGTATTGGGAAACGGTAATTGACTCTAATACTAGGGAGAAATAGAGGGATTGGTGAAATGTGTATTGTATTAGCGCCAGAACAGTAAATCCCAAACAAAGGCTGAGACTCTTAGTCTAAAGTCTTCAAATCGTTTCCAACGGTTCTTTTCATGTTAGCAAGGGTATGCAAAAACGTCGTAATATTTTATTGTTATTGCAAAAGAAATTGCGTTGCTCAGTTCAATATAAATGTCTTTATGAGGAAAATGTTGAAGGTCAACATTTTACGAGTACTTCCATGTTGAGAGGGATTGGGACGAGATTTATTGTCGGTATACTAACAGCTTTGTTTTAACATCTCAATTTGTGCATTGGGTTGGCTCCAGATGGCTGCAGCGGCGCTTGCTTGTACATGTAAGCCAGTCCTACTTTTGTTGCTATTTTTATTACTATTAATTTCTTTTATTAGATTTTAACTTTCTTTTTTTATCGTTTTGTCTTTGTTTCTCTTTAGTTTTGTACGGAATTGTGTACTTTATGCATTTTTTTCTTTTATTTTAAATTGTTATTTTATTTTTATGTTAAATTTAATCCAAACACTTCCAGCCGTCCTGGTCTTATTGATAGTAAAACTTTTGGATTGATAATATGAAGATACATATACAAAAAACAAGTTCAATACAAGAGATAAAATATTCAACAACAACTTTCCAAAGTTATTTACCGAAGTTTTATTGGAATATAAATTAAATTGCTTTTTAAAAAAAAATTGTACTTATGTTTAAGTCTTTGTACATAAATTAGAGTAGTTATAGGAAAATTACTAGTATTTTTTTTTTTTTTTTTTTTTTATTTTTATATTTGGTTCGCCAAATTGACGCCGCCCGCCTGGTGGTAAGTCGTGACGACGTCTAGCGATTGTGGGCCACTCTCACAGCACACATTACTATTGAGAGTGGCCCTCAACTTGACGACCTACTGATGTGCCTCTTCACGCTCCGCTTAAAGAACCCAGGATTATATGTGGGAGGAAACACGTGCACAGGCAGGGCGTTCCAGGCCACTATCGTTCGGCAGAGAAACGAACGTTTAAAACGTTCGGTTCTCGCGAACATGCTATCCACTGTGTGGGGGTGGCATCTCTGCCCGGCACGAGTCGTTCGGGATCGGAAGGAAGAGGGTGGGATCAGATTGAAGAGCTCTTCAGAACACTCGCCGTGGTAAATACGGTAGAATGCGGCCAAGGAAGCTATTGTTCGGCGCTGAGCTAGCGGCTCAAGGCTTCCCGTTACCTCTGGACAACCAATAATACGGATAGCCCGTCGCTGCATAGCGTCGAGAGCGTCCAGCAGATACTTCGCGGAGCCGTCCCAGAGGTGAGAGCAGTATTCGACGCAGGGTCTAATCTGCGTCTTGTACAGCAGACACCTCTGGTCCGGTGTAAAGAATCTCTTTACCTTATTCAGTATTCCTAGTTTCCGCGAAGCTAGCCCTATACATCTTTCGATGTAGTTTTTATTATTGAGCTCTCGACGAACGTCTATGCCAAGGATATCAAGGTTGTCCTTCATTGGTAATAATGCATTCTGAAGAGAGGGTAGGGGAAGGAAAGGGGATTTCTTCGCAGTAAATGCACACGCCTGTGTTTTGCGGGCATTGAACTCGACCAGGTTCTCGGTACCCCATTGAGAGATACTGTCGAGGTTACGGTCGAGATCAGCCACGAGTCGTCGTCTCTCCTCCTCAATCTCAGATCGCCCCGCCGTCGGACGAACCGAGTAACTCCCGTGCAGTGTGCTGTCATCTGCATAGCAATGAATGTTCCCGAGGGATAGCATATCATTGATATGCAGAAGAAAGAGAGTTGGTGATAGTACGGACCCCTGCGGTACCCCGGCATTCACTTGCAAGAAGCGAGAAGCCTGGCCATCGCAGAGGACCCGCACTCGGCGCTCGTTTAAAAAGCTGGCAATCCAGCTGCACAGTTGAGGAGGTAGACCATATGCCGGAAGCTTGGAAAGGAGCGAAGCATGCCAGACCCTATCGAAGGCTTTGGCGATGTCCAGGCTAATAGCCAAGGACTCGCCGTGCCTTTCCATAGCCCCACCCCAGACATGCGTTACGAATGCCAGAAGATCACCCGTTGATCGCTTTGGCCTGAAGCCGTATTGTCGATCATTGATTAGCGAGTGATCCTCTAGGAATTGCATGAGCTGCTTATTTATAAGGAGCTCAAGCACCTTGCAAATGACTGAGGTGACAGCTATGGGTCGATAGTTGCCTGGATCAGACCGATCCCCTTTCTTGGGGATCGGTTGTACGTTCGCCTCCTTCCAGACCTCCGGCACGAGCCCTGAAGAGTATGACAGGCGGTACAGACGCGTTAATACTGGAGACAACTCAGCTGCACATTTTCGTAGCACCACCGCCGGAATGCCGTCAGGGCCACTGGCTTTCCGCGTGTCGAGTGACCGCAGCACTGCCCGTACATCACATTGCCTGATAACAATATCAGGCATTGTGTGGCCACAGTTGGCGATGGCGGGGGGCTGCAGGCCACGGTCGTCGACCCGGGAATTAGCCGCAAAGAGGTCTGCGAGCATATCCGCTTTCTCTTGGGCTTCGTGAGCCAGTGTTCCATCTGGGTAACGCAGCGGTGGCAGCGAGGGCTGACAAAAGTTAGATTGCACGGCTTTGGCCAGTTGCCAGAATCCACGGCTGCTCGTGGGATGGGAAGTGAGCTCCTGACCAAGCCGCGCGACGCGCTGGGCATCCGCTCTCTTAAAGGCCCTCTTACTCGACTTTGTGGCCCGGTTGTACGCTGCTTTGAGGTGGCCCACGTTTGGGTCGCGCACAGCCCGGGCCCTGATCCAGGCGCGATATGCCGACTGTTTTTGTCGAACAGCTTTGGCACAATCTCGCCCGAACCAGGGACGGGCTCTGCGGATACTGGCGACATCAGTGAAAGGGATGTAATAATCCATCCCTAAACTGATCTCGCCAGCAATAGCAGAAGCACTATCCGAAGGAGCCTTTCCTACAAAGCAGCGCTGGCTCCAGGGGACGGACGCAAAATAATCGCGTAGACCGTCCCAATCCGCTGACGAGTAGTGCCATAGTCGTCGTGACGTTTGCACAGGACGTGCAGGAGGTGACACCTTCAAAAAGTAACCGCGTGGAATTGTTTCAATTTCTAGTTCTGATTAGAGAAGAAATATAAAGACGAAGAAAATATTTTAAAATTAGTTTTATGAAAGTATATGCTTTGAGTAAAATACTATTAATATGAATGTCGAACGCTTAGTCTGAATTTCAGATCGTTTCAGGCTGTATGTTTGTAAGGGTTTGCTAAAACCCCGTTATATTTTATTGTTATTACACTATGAAATTGCGTTGGCCAGATCAATATGAACGGACTGTAAGGTTGGTAACGGCTCTGCTTTAACCTTTTGTTATGTAGAAAATAAATCATTCTAAAAAAAATTTTAAAAATGATGTCAGTGATATTTTTTACATCTAAACACAGAATCAAGTCTGTATAAGTAAATGTCATCATCATTTACCTGGCCTTTTCGCAATTATTTGGGGTCTGCGCAACAAGTCTTTCTCCTCCACACATCCCTGTCAGACGTCGTCACTTCAGTCACTCCTCTCCTTGTCATATCCTCTTTCACACATTCTATCCATCTTTTCTTTGGAATACCTCTACTTCTTAAATAGTGCCTTTGACCTACCGCCATTTTATTCAACCTGCGTGTGCACAACCAGTGTTGACACGTGGGTGTGACCTCACGATGCATGCGAACAAATAAACACCGAAGTTTCCGTACCCGGTGATGATCTGTGTCGCACGATACGTGAGGCCACCGTGCTGCCTCTGCAGCCAGTCCTCCATGATCGGTCTCACCGCCGCGATGGTGGTGGTTCCCCACTTAGGTCACTCAAGTGGCAACCTTACATGTCTCCATGAGATCCTGGCGGAGTTGGGACCACTGGGCTCCGATTTCTCAAGACGCAGGCCTGTGGTCCCGCTCCAGCGCCTCCTTGTGCCATTGAAACAACGACTACGAATACCTAGCCCGCCCAAGCGAACTGGAAGAGACGCTTGGACCCAGGCTCGGTCATAATGTATACATGTATAAGTATATATATATATATATATATATATATATATATATATATATATATATATATATATATATATATATATATATATATATATATATATATATTTATATATATATATAAATAAATGTATATAAGTATTTATAAACATGTTAATATTTATCTGGGTAGACTCAATAACATTACACACAGCATTACTATATAACTTTTAGTCGTCAACTTTTTTTTGAAGAAGTTTTGTCTTATTCTTTTGAAATGATTTTTGTTTTTTTTTAATCCATTTAGATACGTTTATACTATGATTTATTTGATAGGCTAGATCAGATAGGTATTTGATAACGTCTCAAGTTTAAGAAATAAAATGTTTTTTTTTTATGAATGGAACGCTGATATATTAAGGCCTTTGATGATCTATAAAAACAAAGACCGCCAAGGGCCTTGAGCTCGAAGATTACATCGATCTGGGCAAGAGAAAGAGAGAGATTTCCTTTAATACTTCTATTCAATTTATCCGTCAGTAGTAGGCATAACAGAAAAAAAAATACGAGTACATTAGTTTGTGTACCTATTTAAACGATAAACTGAGTACAGCAATCTCAAGTATACTCGTAATAGGACCCGTTAACAGTTGGTTTTCTATCGTCATTAAGTGAGCCAAAGACCTGGGTGGATGGGAAAGGATTAGACAAAGCATGGTACCAAATGAAGTTATTATAACATAGTTTAAAACAAATCGCTTCGCGCTGTTTGTCTGTCCCTATGTATGCTTAGATCTTTAAAACTAGGCAACGGATTTTAATGCGATTTTCACCAATGGATAAAGTGGTCCTCGAGGAAGATTTTACTATGCAATTGTCAAGTAAAGCTGTGGGCGTCCGCTAGTTAATAATAATATGTACCGGTAATTGGAAAAATAGTAAGAAATTCAAATACTTAGTCATCTTTATTGTATTTATTTTATTCGTTAATTGAATCATTAGTTGCTTATTTTTGATAATACCTACGAATAAGTGACGTCATAGTTGACATGTAAACCAGGAGGTTTACCTTATTGTTCTGACAATAAATAAAACGTAGGTGATTTGATTCCGCCGGGCGCCACTGGAAATCCCTCTCTGGACCTCCTAGTGCGTACCTGAGACGCCCGGCAATATACCTATGACAAAGGTGATTTGATTTGATAGGTAAGTATCTAACCTATTAAGGAATACGTACACACCATTAATTCATTTTCAAGTTCTCTTTTTGAATCTAAATTTAAAAACCAATAATAAATAATACTTATTTTTTTTTTTAATTCCGCGGCCCAAGGCCGCGGCCGCTCTAACGTCCATTGCCGGGCGTCTCTGGTTACTAGCAGAGGGTATGTCCAGTGGCGCCCGGCGGACTTTGACCACCTCTGTGGTCTCTGCGGGTGTTTGGTCGGGACGAGAATCCCGCGTCGTTGGGGTCGGGTTTTATCCCGCGTCAGTGAGTGAATCTGGTTGCGTGCTATGGGGCAAAGGCCCCGCAGCACGCAACCCTTCTAGCCTGCTTCTGTAAGGACGGCGGATGGCGATCCCGCCGTCCTCAGGCCGCGATCATGGAGGTCGATAGTCTTGGGCGTAGCCGCGGAGTCTGGGGCGCCCTGGCCGCCGACTACGGAACTCGGCGGGGAGGGTACGCTCCCTCTCCCTTCCAGCCGCCTCCTTCGCGAGCATGACTTGCTCGCAGAAGGACACGGCCGCGTTCCACCTACTCCGGGTGGAGACCATGGCTTGAAGCATAGTCTCCAGCGAGAGGGTAATAAATAATACTTAATATTATTTTATAAGCAATGAAGTACGCTAACTTTTTCTCATATAATTTTACAATATGAATCACAAAAACTGTAGACTTGAACCAGCGACTGTTCGCTTTCCAGGAGGAGCGTTCTACCAACTGACCAAGTCACAAGTAGAGTCCGGCCCTAGACTATAGTTTTTGTGGTTCATATTATTATTGTAAAATTATATGATATAAATAATACTTCCTTAAAATGTAACACCGGAACCAACTAACATAACAAAAACACTTTAACGCGTTATAATGTGAAAACTTGAATTTCCGTCGGTCATAAATCTCTATTAAACGCTCCAAAACCCCGTATCACAATTTTCCAACTTGCAATTTTAAAAATGTTATTTGTCGCAAGATTGGCAGTGGCACCGCCCCTAGCTGCTCAAGGATAGTGCAAAAATATTTGTGCAAGAATACATCCCTTAGAAATGCGAGCTTTTACACTGAAAATAAATATTATCTACGTTTTAAAATTCCCAAGAAATATTACGAGTGCCTATGTCAAGCAAAATGGCCCTAGTATGTTTTAGAATTTATTTATGTCTGTAACTATGCCTTATTTGGTTAATCGCTGCTAAGGGGCTAAGCGTACCAATAAATTGGTAGTACTGAAAATTATACCGAGTCCGAGACGCCCAGGACTTTAATTGGCTGTGCCACAGCGGCTGGCACGTAAGATTTTGTTACCTTTCATCAACATTTCATCGTAAGGCAACTGGTTTCAAATTTAGTTTTCAAAATTATAATATACCTCATTTTATTAAATTAATTCGGCCATTTTGCACATAACCCACTTTCTAAAGTACCCGGTGACGGCAATAGGCTTGCTCCCTATTACGTGGGACTAAAAAAACTTGCAAATTGTGGGTGTATAATGCGCCCATGCCTACCCCTTCGGGGATATAGCCGTGATATGTGTGTGTGTGTATGTGTATGTGTGGAAATCATACATTAAGTGCGAGGATATTGCAATATCCGAGCCAATAAGTTACCGGTTCTAACTAACCCGCAGCAGGATTCGTCCTGACCTGTGCACTGGGCGCAATTGGAGACGGAAACACCTCTATCCTGTTTTAACGTAGTTTTATTAATTGAAACCCGCAACTTATATGCATTACTTATATATTCTTATAATATTATAATGTTTATTTTTTTTTATAGTGTTTACTTTTAGTTCCTTACACTCATCCATACTGACATACATACTGATACACAATCACATGATGTCACACATCCCTATACATTCTACATAATATTATAAGCACGCGATGAACTGTATTTCTACCAAGTAATTGTATAATTGGGGAACCTGGAGTTCTTAGGCTTAGTTTTGACTCCAAATCTCCTATAAATTTAATATTTTGTAAATATAACCTTTATACCTGTTTGCCTGTTACTGAAAAATTGTAATTTATGAAGATAAATAAACTAGGTATGCAATGCATGCTGCTAATTGCAAATGTTGAGCGGAATAAATGTTTTTATTACATATCAGAATCAGAATCGAACACTTAAATTAATTAATCGAATGAAAAAAAAATCTATTTTCATTCTGGTTTTTTGGTGATGGCATTTTCGGTGATTATTCCTCCGTGGTCAGCTCTATTTTCATGATTTCAGAGATTTCAGAGACTCCCGGGTATGATGTCGACCAGCATGCCATGGTTAAAGTCGTTCGAGCCGTTTCAGAGGAGTTGGCACACAAACGATTTACACTTGTCGTCGCCTAAGATAGAGCTTCGCTTCGCTCCGCTCAATAAATACTTACTTACTTACCCCTTTGGGGCTAAAAACGATTTTGTGTTTGTAGTCATTTTACATGAAAAGTATTCAATGTAACATTCAGACAGTGACTATCATCGTCTAATGAGCCTTTGTCGTCAATTTATTTAACTGTGTGCGTAACTCTGAACCATGATGAGGGTGCTTTTGAGGGTTATTACCACACGGGTAATATATATGGACTACACAAGACACTCTGGCTATTACACCCGTGTAAGACTAGGTGTAGTGATTATCTTAATGTTAGTTCCCAGTTACAACGAAAATAATTATACTCTGGTACAAAATACAGAAAATGGAACTGAGAAAATTAAAGTGTAATGTTCCATCTTTCTTGATTTTCACTTAGTTGATTTATACTTACATTTTAATCTAAAGAGTGCTAAAGAACCCTTTGAACGTCTTCAAGGCCCACAAGTCAGCCTTACATGCGCGTGGTGAGCATGCTAACAGTCGGACGAGGCTCTGGTGGGAATATTCAAAGTATACGAAGGGGCAATAAGCTCGCCCTTTATTAATTGAGACAAGTGGTAACTGCAAGAATGTGGGCGTGATAAACACTTCTGTCTCCTCATTGGAGGAGAAATATGTGATTATGACTGTGCTGTTTATAAACTGAAACTAATTTTTACACCAAATATTGATCAGTTAGGTGACCTTTGAAGACTGTGTGCAATCTAGAATAGGTTTTAAGAAAAGCGCGGACTTAAAAAAATAAAAAAAATATCAAAATTTCGTTGATTAAATGAGACAATTTAATAATTAAAAAATAACATATTCATGGCTAGCAATAAACATCGTAAATCAAGTCTTAGTGTCACCATCAGCTAATAATGATTAAAAGCATCATTATGATGTTGTTAATCATTATTAGCCAACCTTAAGCTTTAAACAGTTAATTTACACCTCAAATCCCCTTTAAACAAAAGTAAGGTAATAAACAAATCAGCTGCGTTCACCTAATGACCGACAGTACCCTGGGTATTTCACCCAACTCAATGTCTGTCAATATTTCTGAATATACATTGTAAGAACAGAAGGGTGAATTTCGTTGATTTATTTTGTGAAATTCAGCCGGGAAGTATGTTTCATTTAACTTTCAAGTTTGTCTGTCAATAAGTAGTTTGTTAATAGATGAAGTTAAAATAAATATTCATATATAAAAGAAATATTATAACCTGTCAATAGTTATAAGGAACAAAAAATTTAAAAGAAAAATTTTCGTAGACATAACAAAAAGTTAAGAATTAAATATTAAAAAATGTATAAATCCTTCCCTATCTTAAAGAACGTTTCAAGTTCCTTAAGGACACACATTCTAGGTGCTTGAGATCATCAGAGAAATTATAAAAAACACGCACAGTCACTGACGTCCTTCAAATCCCTGGTGAAGGACCATTATTTATCGCTGGTTGTTTAAATTATAAGGGGGAGGGGCTCGTGGTCTAGTGGTAACCGACAATATTAATACATTGCAAAGGTTAAGCAACATCTGGTCAGGCCGGTCTTAGGATGGGTGACCATTTCTTAGGACACTGAGACCTCTCCGTGCCTCAGAGAGCAGGTTAAGCCGTCGGTCCCGGTTGTCATACGAACATCTATGGCAGTCGTTAGGGGTTGTTGGAGCCCTTAAAAATCCGACCGGTCTAACTACAGAACTTCGATATCGCCCATGGGTTGTGAAGGTCAGATGGCAGTCGCTTCACGGAAAATATCGAAGTTCAGCCGAATCGCAGTTAGACTGGAAAGCCGACCCCAACTGAGTTGGGAAAAGGCTCGGTGAATGATGATGAATAGTTATAAGGAAAAAAAAAATTAAAAGAAAAATGTTCGTAGACATAACAAAAAGTTAAGAATTAAATATTAAAAAATGTATAAATCCCTCCCTATCTTAAGAAACGTTTTAAGTTCCTTAAGGACACACATTCTGGGTACTTGAGACATCGGAGAATTTATATAAAACGCGCACAGTCACTGACGTCCTTCAAATCCCTGGTGAAGGATCATTATTTATCGCTGGTTGTTTAAATTATAACACTGCAGAGCTCATGGTTGCTCCGAGTACAATTGGTGAATCCTGTTAATTTGCTTCAGATTCGCAAATGATTACTGTTATTTATAATAATGTAGGTACACTACCTGTATATTATTAAGGTTTTTTTATTTTGTTTTACGATCCCTTCCACCCTAAGGTTGCCTGGAAGAGATCTGTTTTAGCGGTAAGGCCGCCCTTGTACATTTAGTAGTTATAAGTATGTTTTTAATGTATTTTCTAAATTGTGGTGTACAGTAAAGAATATTTATGTTATGTTATGTTATAAATAAACCTTCCCAAATAAAAGAACGAAAGGTAGAATAAAAGTGCGAGAATAATACATGCGAGAACTGGAATAATACATGCGAGAACTGGAATAATACATGCGAGAACTGGAATGTTACAAGGGGACTGAAATGAAAGATAGATAAGACTAGTCAAATAAGAAGGTGCCTTGAGTGGGCTATCGCCAAATTAATTAGATTAGACTAAAATAATGTTTAAAGAATAGGCTCAGCCAAAGGTAGAGGTAGAGATATAAAAAAAGCCGCCATTGCTGGTGAAAATATTTAGGTAAATATAAATTGAATTGGAATATTCAAAGGATAGGTACAGTGTATATCATTTACTAAAAGTAGAATCATGTTGTTCGGGATTTTCACTCAAACCAAACCACCCCTGAAAAGGCCACACGGGTGGCCAAAGTCCGCCGGGTGCCACTGGAAATTCCTCCACCGTTACTCCGTGGGTACCAGAGACGCACGGCAAGGACGTAGGAGCAGCCGCAGCCTTAAGCCTAATCCTGTAATAGTTAAAGTTACATACAAAAATTCTTAACTAAACGACGATGATGATGATTACTTAGCTAATAAGAAATACAAGAGAACAATGTCTCGGAAATCCGCTATTTCAGAACACGGAACAAGTAATTCGCGAAAGACGTCATATCCTACTAATTGCATAAGTACAACTTGCTCAAAAGCAGAAAACAAACTAAAATTAGCATACAAGTCGGAACGCACGAATGTTAGTGCAATATCTTAGCGAAACAGCCACGACACCGAACTAGACGACGGAACACTGATTAAAGTAAAGCCGATTACTCCTATATGCCGCTTGAACTATAGCACCGCTGCATGCAAACTTGCTTCACAAGATTTTGATTTTTTTTATGACGTGATAGATTTTCCTGCGGTATTATTGGTCAAAGTAATTAATAATTTCATCTACTTGTCTGTTTAGCTTTGTCCCTTGGTACATGCTTCACTTTCTTGGTTACGTTCTTCTCAACGTATTTTACTTTAATAATAAAAAAATTTTAATCAAGTGACCAGGACTCATTGATGTTAGTAAAAACTTATAATCTATGTTAGTATCCATATTTATATTGTAGGTAAAAAAACAGTGCCGCACTGTGACTCACTGTCGTACTATACCGTGTGATATAGCACTGCAGTGATTCATGTATGTACAGTCTAGGCGGCTTGCAATCATCTTTAGAATACTGTTGGAGCTACCCCGCACCCTGGACACCAGAGACGCACACCTCTTACGCATAGTTGCGTAGAAACAGTTTACCTGTGCGTCGGCAAACTTTCCCGATGCGCTACAGAAGCGGGGCAGCCCCACCAACATCCTAAATGGGTTATTATACTGAACGCGGAGCGCGCTGTATGCCCTCTGCGTATACTTGGCCCACAGGCTGCACGTGTAGAATGTTGTGCAGTAGGCCCGAAAGAGCGTAATTTTTACTTTGAGTGAGCAACGTGCAAATCTGCGGACCAACATATTCGCCCGTACAGACAGCGCCCTCCGCTCACGCTCGATGTCAAGGTCATCGTTAAGGTTAGGTGTTAATATATGTCCAAGATATTTAAAGGTAATAACCCGTTTAAGTGGCAACCCGCTCAGCGTTAATAGTGTTCAATTAACTTTTTCAGCACACAAAATTATGTTTCAAATAATCAAAATAAAGGCAGAGACATAAAAATAATATATTACATATACCTAGAGAAATTACTTCAAGGTTTAGTCCCGTACAACACCGTCGTAGATCAAGTCTTAGTAATCCTCACCGGGTCACTGTACATTTACAAAATATCCAGAATCCGCAATAGGCTTGCCTACAATTACAAGTCACAAACCAAAGAATTGATGCAATAGTCCTTCAAAGAAAACAAAAGTGATCACATGAATCGACTCCTTCAAAAATCAAGGGCTTTTTATCTGAATGTCAAAGAAGTCAACGCAATGAAATTCAAACTTCTAAATGTACCTAATGTCATTCGTCTAGAATAGACAATAATGAAAATAGCTAAGGGACAATTCTTTAAAAAGCGTCCACAAGATATCTTTTTGTTAGAAAAAACAACACAGAACAAAGCAGACTCATTTCACATTAATGAAATTAAGATTCGTTGTTTTTTCTTAAACAACAACAAGTTTTTCAATTAAAGCAACTGAAGTGTATTTTTTATGTGTTAGAGCGTTTATCTAAGGTTATTCAATCTTCGTTTCACCTCATTTGTTTAATCTTCAAAGTGTGTTTTAATTTATTTTATTGTTTTGCACTTTGTCTTGTCTTTGAAAAAAGATTCTTATGCTAAGAGAACTTATGCTAATCAGAGTCTGTCTTAGATTACTTTAATTGAGATAAATAAATTCAATGGATTTGCTTTCTTCCCCTCGGTAGAACTAAATTAAGTGTGAGCCGCACAATTTTGTACCAGACTTTAGATTTCGTTGTCGTAAGTCATGGTCGCAGAGTTTGTTATCGAACTTTATTTAGTAGTTCTGAGAGGAGGTCGCAGACTGATTTTTAAATTATTATATCGGCTCAGAAGTAGACGTGGGACAGACCAGGTAGTATTTATTTCATATAAAACATTTTCAAAAATATTCTTTAATTTTGCATAATTCTTGTTTTGTAATTAAACGAATAAGAATCTGATAAGTAACTCTTAAAAAAATCCGCATTCAATACCTACCAAAGTGTTCTCATGCCCGATATACTTAGGGATAATCTTGCAAAGATACCCACTTCTTTGACTTAATCCACCTACAAATAAGATAAAACCATTCAGTTAGAAAGGAATCAAATAGACTGAATATCGAATTACTCGTTAAACTATTTTAATTCTTCAATCTAATTCCAGTATTTGGGGACCACTCATTATAAAAACTTTTAGGCAGAGACTATAAATGCAGGCAACGTTTTAAAAAATGTAGTAGAGTTTATACCGAGAAATGCATAAAGCTTCTTTAATATAACTTATAGGGAGTGACCAGCGAACTTTTACTGTTTCAGGGCACTTTAGTATGACAGCAGGTGCATTGCGCAGCTACGGATAGCTTGCGCCCCAGAGAAGGGCCCTTAGTACGCTTTCTTTTAAAATACCTTCCCCGGAATACCCTCAGAAGGAAATCCCCAGGGCCTTTAGTATGCTAAAGAAGTATCTCGTGCCCAGAAAAAAAGAACTGCATTTATATCGTATAAATTCACACAAATTCTGACGTCTACGGTTGATTTGTGGCTGCGGGAATCCACTATAAATCTTCACGTACTTCTTATCCGGTTCAAGTTATAAGCGTAGCGAATTCAATTCAAGTGGTATTCGTCCGCAATGACAATAATAATATCATGTTACAATAGTGTACTGTAGTGGGTTCATTATTTATCTTTATTTCTTACAATTATCATTATTAACTTGCTTTTACCCCTGAATTTTCATTGCATAGATATTCTGACAAAAAAAACACATTGTTGCTCTGTAGTACCGCCCATTTCAATATTGGTTCGGTAGGAATTTCTTATATACTCGTATTATCTTCGTATACCCGTAGTATTTTTTGTAAATATGAACAAATAAATATACATAGAAAACAGTCTGAAGTGCTCGGATTAAATGAATCGTGTAATTCTTTAAACTTATGCCACGTCCTAGAAAGGTTATTCCTTTTGTTTCGTGCCCGAGTATATTATTAAAATGTTATTAGGAAGCAGAGTGGATACAGCCATAGCTTATGACTTGGCAGATACTGTGTATGACTTTTTTCAGTTTATTTCGAAATGAAAGTCTTTTCCGCTAGACTAGTCTCCTAGGAGACTTAGCTTAACAAACCAGTGTTTTGGTTTATTAGTTTGTTACAATAAATAATACAGCTCGCAGTTGGTGCCAAGTGTACACGATATTTATTTTAATTGTTTTGGCATTTGAAGTTACTTTATTTGACTATGACTCTCCTAGTCACCAGAATTTTCATAACAGTGATTTGTCTTTTAACTTCATAGGGTACTACCATGTATCTACTCTAGTAGCAGATGCTAACGTTACCGCTCGCGTCGTATGTTTTTCGACCGATCATGGAGGTCGATGATCTTGGGCGTAGATGAATCTGCAGCGCCGTCGTCGCTGACTACGGAACTCGGTGGGGAGGGTACGCTCCCTCTCCCAGCATGACCTGCTCGCAGAATGACACGACCGCGTTCCACCCACTCCCGCTAGAGACCATGGCTTGAAGCATCCACGAGGGTATCCATGCCCAGACCCACTACGAGGTCACGATGGATGCGAAAAAGATACCTACCGAATCTACCGAAGCATCCATGCCCGGTAACGATCTGCGTCACACGATACGTGAGTTCACCATGCTGCCTCTGCAGCCAGTCGTCCATAATCGGTCTCACCGCTGCGATGATGGTGGTTTCCCTCTTGGGTTGCTCAAGTCGCACCGTCCATGACTCCATGAGATCTCGAGCCGCAGGCCTGTGGTCCCGCTCCAGCGCCTCCTTGCGCCATTGGAACAAGGACGCAAGGGCTCTCGCTTCCAGGTCCCATGGAGGGATCCCGGCATTCTCAATACCTACAGAAATCTATCATCCTGGAAAAGAGTATCTTACTATCCCCTCAAGGTCTCAAATAATCTCTGTCCCAAATTTAATCTGATCAGATTCAAATTTTTTTTATCAGTGGCCTGTCAAACAAACACAAAATTCATACTCTGCCACCCTATCTACCCTGAAGAGGTGAGCAGAGGCATATTTCATATCATATTTCGCCAGTTATTTTTCCTTAGCACGTAGTTGCTTGCAAGCGTATTGTCGACAATATCAATAACAACAATACAGCCGAGCAACAACTTTAAGCAAATTGGTAGAGGACTATCTAGTCTAGATTCAAAGTCAAAGTCAAATATTTACCAATTCATTTTTATTATAAAACAACGCTTAATAAAGCCAGCAGAATTTACATTTAAATGCTTTGTAATTATTAAAAAAAGTTATACTGTAATATGCACATGGTAATGTGTCAAATAAGCACGTGTTAGAAGAATGAGCAGTAAAAAGAGCAGCAAAAAAAAGAAAATGTCAGTTGGTGAATATTAAACTTGTTTGTGTGGTGGAATGTTATGGGCGAGGATCCATCATTTATATGATGTGTAAGCGAATTTTTGCTTTTTAAATTTGGAACTCAGTCTATTTGCCGAATGGATGTTGATTCTGGAAATGCATTGAGGAAGTTTTACAAAAGCAGAGTTCATTATGTTGTTGTATTATCATACTTATGTCTATCGTTTCATTATTTATTACAATCTCACTGTGTAATGAAATGCTGCTACTTCCGTGGTACTAAAAATACTGGCAAACTGTGGGTGTGTAATGCACCTCTGTCCACCCCTTCGGAGATATATCGCCATGATATTTGACTGTGTGTGTATGTGTGTGTGTAATGGAAGAACAAAAAATGTTTAACCGATATTGAGGAAATAGTGTAAGAATGGATTCTTTATTATAAGTTCCACCAAGTGTCGTCGAAAGCATAAATAAATAGTGTATTTTTAAATTTTTACGATTTTTAATATGGACATGTTATCTATGTTCGTACTTACCTATATTTTTATCGTAGATAATCCCGTTTATGCAGGTTATCCTTACGAGGGCGAAACTGCGGGACGGCCTGCAATAGGCATGAGGGCGGATAAAAACTTACCAAGACTTAAACATACCAAGCGTGCAGAGAATAAAATCTTTGCAATAGCTAAACATAGATGTAAGAAACTAAACCACAAAGTTCTATTTGTCCTCCTTAATGAATACGTCTATGACGAACTCTGTTAGTGCCTTGTGGTCGTGAGCTTAAATGGGACTAGAAGAGCCAAACTTTGTTTTGGGAGCTTTGTCTTAGTAAGTAATTACGAGGTAGTTGAAAACCACTAGATTCAAAACTGTTCGATCTCAAAGAGTATTAAATAGCTTCTCATTTCACAAGCTAAAATTACGCATAAACAAATCCAAATTAATAAATCATACAAGTCATCCTCTAATGAGAGCCTTTTCCCAGGCCAGTTGATTTTGGCTTTCCAGTCTAACCATACCAGAATAGCCATATGTATTCATTGATTAACCCAGGTAAATTTCAATGTTGTGTTTAAAAGGTACAATATTTTGCCTCGCTATTACAATTTAACATTGTACCTCGCGCTAGTTCCCCTGTTTGTTTAGGTAATAGAATGAAATGGTTATTAGCCCTGCTGGCCGCTGAACTGGAAACGAGTACAAATGAATACTATTATTACCTACTCACAAACCTAAACTATACAGAGTTTGTATGAAAATGCAAAGATACCTACTTATATTTTTTATACGCATTGGGTATTTATTTACGATATAACATAAAAAGTCCCAGAAAGCGGCAAATACACCACACACTATTATATGCACCTACATGTCCTCTTCCACGAGTAATTTAAAAACCATTTTGACACGTTTTGACTTGGCCCATGGAGATGTAGATAGGGCCACTTAGCACTCCACAACACATAATAAACAACAAATAAAATCAACTTAAGACTTTTGATATTCTTACACAATAGAATCCTTATTACCCGTAGTTCCTGTTATCAAACAGTAGGACAAAACCTTGAATGCCTGCTCCAAGGACGCCGGCATCTAAAAATGCGGAACAGCTATCCATACATCTTTCGGACTGTCCCTTACTATACCTCATATAAAACTAAGGAAAAAAAAATGCGTAATCGAACTACCCACTCGTAACTATGGACCATCAGTTACAAGGGTTTTGGAACACGCCTTTGTAATCGGCCATACATTTTAGGACGTCAGTCTGACAACCTATTAACGTCTTTACGGTTGGACGATTTGAGATTTTGCTGTATCCTTTATGTCACGTACGCGCAATATATTTATCAAGTCCTATGATAGATTTTATTGTTCTTTAGATATACATAAGAAAGCTTGGTTTCAATCATTTCGATTATACGATGTTCTTATGATTTAAATTTCTTAATATAGGTTTACACAAAGGTTCAGGGTTTACACAAATATAGAAAATATAATTAAACAATGGGGTAAGATGTTGAATTTTTTATATAATTGCACCAATTTCGCTAAATAGAAGACATTATAAACAGACATATGTTTCACCTACTCACGAGGCATTCTCAAGACTGTCTCAGAGAGAACATATATAAATATAATTAAGTTCAAAATCTGAAAAGGAAAGTGATTAAGTAGTTAGACTGTTGACTATGAGGTGATAGAGTTATTCCAACCTAGTTTAACAGAGAAAAAAAAATCTTTGAATGAAAAATATTTACATCTTCGTCTATGTAATCTTGTACCTATATCAAACTTCAGTCAAATTGGTCCAGTGGACTGATTTCGATGAAACATTCAAAATTTTCTACAGAATAAATATGAAAAATAAAATCTCTATTGGTTATTGTCATAATATTATATTAGCTTGTAAGCCATAGCCTAGTTTAGTCTATGCTTAGATTATATCAATATTGTCTTGTCTATGTTGACTTCCTTTTTTCCTCACTTTGTAACATGGCCGACTGAAATACACGACACGTATTATTACGAGCTCCTGTCTTTTATTCCAAAAACCAACAAACATCAGGTGTGGTGTAAACTGGCGTGTCTTAGGAAGAACTGGATCAACCAAAAGAAAAAAATGGACGAATCTTCAACGTCGTCGGGTCGCCTCAAGCACATGGACGTTCATGCATCCAACATGCCGCTCACGTGGAAAAATTGGATCACCAAATTCAAAATATATCTCAAGGCATTTAAATATGATCAAGAAGGCGAGGATAGGCAAGTTGCACTTTTATTACATTATATAGGACCAGATTGCCTTCACATATTTTATTCTTTCAACCTAGATGTCGAAACGGTCGAGCTGCAAGTGTTGATCGACAGATTTGCAGGTTATTTCAGCCCAAAAGTCAATATAACCATGATAAGGCATAAACTTTTTAACAGAAAGCAACTGCAAAATGAACAGCTGGACAGTTATATAACAGATCTCAAAAATATAGCCCATCAGTGTAATTTTGGTGAATTGCAAGACGATTTACTAAAAGATATATTTAGTTGGAATCTAAATGATCAGAATCAATACATTAAAGAGAAAATTTTGCAAGAATTACCTACCACTTTAGATGCCACTATAAATATTGCTAAGTCACTAGAATCGTCCCGGAAAGAAGTTCAAATATTATCAGGCACAAATCCCAATTCATCTGTAGCTAGTATAAATGGTATACATAACAGAAGTAGTCAACGGTCCAGTAGAGGTCATTCACAACATGGTCAGTCGAGAAATCAGTCAAGATATCATGGTCGCAGTCAACAATCAAGGTGTAATCCGCAGTCACAGGATCGTCAATCAAGAATTCAGAGTCACAGTCAACAATCAAGGTATAATCCGCAGTCACAGGATCGTCAATCAAGAAGTCAGAGTCACAGTCAACAGTCAAGGTACAATCCTAACCAGTCATACAATACATCCCATTCATCGAGTTATAGCAGTCCCAATGGTTATAAAGGTAACAATCAGTCTATGAATAACTCAATGTGTCCAAAGTGTGGTCAAACACATCGTTTTAAATGTCCTGCTTTTGGTGCAAAATGTAATTTCTGTCAAAAACTTAATCATTATTCAAAGATGTGTAAGTCCAAGCAAAAATATGTTAATTATGTGCAAGAAGATTTTTCTAATGATGATCAAGCTTTTTTAGGTGCTGTGTATCAATGTAATTCTGTAAAATGTAGTAACCAATGGTCAATAACCCTAAGTATCTGTGGTCAATCTGTTTGCTTACTTATTGATTCAGGTGCGGATGTGAATTTGATGTCTAAGAAAGCATTTGAAAAACTAGCGTTGCGGGAGATAAATCTTATACAAACACCATTTAACTTGACAACATTTGCAGGTCGAAGTATACCTACAATCGGTTATTGTACATTGCCATGTAAGTATAATGACAAATCATACAACTTGTGTTTCCATATTACACAGTTAGATTGCAGAAATGTTCTGGGTAGACAGTCGTGTCAACAGTTAAGGGTCATAAAAAGAATACAGTCAGTAACCTTTGATGAAAATATATCTAGGCGCGGTCCAGACTACGCACTTGGTCAGCATAGCCAGAACAACAATTTACGGTCAATGTCAAGTCAGTCTAACAGTCAAGGTCAAGTCATATCACAGTCAATGTGTCACAAAGTCCCTACAGAGTCGAACAGTCTGTCAATACTAAAGAGGTATAGTGGGGTTTTTGATGGAATAGGAGCTCTTAAAAACTATAAATGTCATTTAACTCTCAACGAAAATGTCAAGCCGTCGGTAGACGCAAGTAGAAAAATTCCTTTTAAATTACAGGATAAAGTCAAGGCAGAACTTAATAAGTTAGAAGTGACTGGTATTATTGCTCGAGTTGATGAACCAACTGATTGGGTCAACTCTATGGTAATTGTCTCTAAAAAGGATGGAAGCATTAGATTATGTTTAGATCCTCGTAAGTTAAATAAAGCTATTAAACGTTCACATTACCCATTTCCACATATTGATGAAATTAAAGCAGAACTAAATGGTTCATGTTATTTTTCAAATTTGGACGCTGAGTCGGGCTTTTGGAATCTTGTCTTAGATGAAGAATCATCCAAACTATGTACTTTTATAAGCCCCTATGGCAGATTTCGTTTTTTAAGGCTACCGTTTGGTGTCAATGCATCTCCAGAAATCTTTCATAAAGAAATGATTTCCCGGTTTGGTGACATACAAGGCATTAAAATAATGATGGACGACTTTCTTATAATAATAATAATAATAAAAACTGGCAACTCTGGACATCTGTACATACGTCATTTTCATCAATAAAATATTTTAATATTTTTATCTCAAATATCTTCCTCAATTTTTAAAATTCTTACTGATTTCTAAATTATATCACCAAAAAATCCATAAATATTATATTTCACAATTTATTACAAGAATACCAAAGTCTGCAAATATGAAGCGAAGTTTTGACAAACGTCAACTATCAAAATATCAGAATGTTACGAGAAAATAAATTTTATGAATGATTATGGATAGCGATGATAACAAGAGCCAGGAGTAAAAATGCACAGATAACACCCCCGGACTCATCACTTAGCTCCGCCTCGCAAGCGCTGGACCGCACTCCTGCGACACAAGTGCTTGCTGAGGCGTCGAGTTCATCGTCAAGTGATGAGTATTTTTCCCCGCCGACGTCGCCAACACCTGTACGCCGGCGAGGGAGAGGCCGGCCGCCGAGCAGTTTGGGGCCCCGAAGCCTACCAGCTTCGAGTAGGGTCCCCACTACCGGTGGTATTGTGCACCGCATGCGATGGACTTCATCCATCAATGAAAACGTCATGCGGGCATATTATGAGGCTACAGAAGGGGAAACCAACCTGACTGCGTACCGTTCAAGGATGCTTCCTTTGTTTCAGGCTCTTGAACCAACAATGACCGTTGCCGTCCAGCGACTATCGGATCAAGTGCGGGCTATCCAACGATGCAAGTTGTTGGATCAACCTGTGCTTGATCGACTACGCCTGGAAGTGTTATCTACTCGACCAGCTCCAGCGTCAACGAGAGCACCGTCACCTGCTACACACACGGTTGCAACTAGTGCCACTTTAGTTGATACCGTGCTCGACGTGGGAGATGATACGAGTGATATATCTGTCCAGGTAAGCGAGCAATTAAGGAGTACTTTAGAGGATGTGATCTCTCAATATAGGTTTGCACCTAATTCTAGACCACGGCTACCACGCTTACCCATGCATAGACGAAATCTGGCGTTGATGGGAGCCCTGAATGCGTTGCTAGCTCCGTACTTACGGACTAGCAATGATTTGCTCGATACCCACTCGATTCTTTACTGTGGAGCTATTACCGCTTGTCGTGTTGCACGCGTTAAATTCCCTGAATTTAACCGTGCACCACGATCGGGTGGTGTGCCCGTATGGCAGGCAAGAATCGAGCGTCGTATCGGCACATTTAGGACTCTCATTGCGAAGCTTATCTGTTTTAGCCGGGGAAATAGTCGTCCCCGGGTCATGCGTTTCGTGAGTCAGGCATTCGCTGGGACCGGTATTCGTCCCCAGCAATACTTAACCAATGTCACGGAACGTATTGACTTTCTGAAACAGAAAGTGTATGCATGGGCAAGCCGTATCCGTCGTTATAGAGAGCGTGTAAATAGATACTGGCAGAATCGCATCTTCCAAAGTGACCAAAGGAAGGTGTACCGAGAGTGGGAGGGAACTGGACAACGTTTGAGCGACGGACAACTGCCAGATGCTCACACCATGAATCAATTTTGGCGTGACATATGGTCGGTGCCCGTCGAACATTCGGAGGGCGACTGGATCCGTGTCGTCGAGCGTGAATGCAGTATCATCGAACCCATGGAGTCTATTACCATAGACTCCGAAGATGTTAGTTGTGCAATTCGTAAGGCCCCGAACTGGAAAAGTCCTGGGCCGGATGGATTGCACAACTTTTGGATAAAGTGGGTTCAGAGCTCGCATGAACGCTTGGCAACACAGTATCAAGAAGCCCTCGAGTCTGGTTCCTTACCCGCTTTTATGACCACTGGCATCACCTTCCTGCTCCATAAATCAGGTAGTACCACGGAACCGAAAAACTATAGACCTATCACTTGCTTACCTACCATCTACAAGCTCCTTACATCCATTCTGAGAAGTAAATTAAATTCACACATAATGTCTAACAATATTTTAGATAACGCTCAGAATGGATGTAGGGCTGGGTCACGTGGTACTAAGGAGCTACTCCTTATTGACATGGCCATTAGCCAACAGGTCAAGCGGAGTAGGGGCGCCCTCTCTACTGCCTGGATTGACTACAAGAAGGCCTATGATTCGGTGCCTCATTCATGGCTGAGGAGGATTTTAGAGTTGTATAAAATTAATCCGACTCTTAAATCCTTCTTAGTCTCGTGTATGGGGCAGTGGACCACAGTCCTTCGTCAACCAGGTAGTGGTGGGTACGCCTCTGATTCGCATGACTTGATAAGGATTGAGCGTGGTATATTCCAGGGCGACAGTTTGAGTCCATTGTGGTTTTGTTTAGCACTGAATCCACTTAGCACATTGCTGAAGGATTCAGGGCTAGGCTATCGGTTTCGTAGAGGGGGTGAGGTTATTTCTCACCTGATGTATATGGATGACCTCAAACTATTCACACCGAAGCACCAAGATTTAGTGACATTATTAAAAACTACGGAAGTTTTTAGTAATGCCATTAAGATGGAGTTCGGTGTTGATAAGTGTGCGGTTATGCATGTACAGCGGGGGAAGGTTGTAAATTCACCGAATCTACAACTTTCTGAGATAATAACTCTCAGATCTCTCACCGAGACCGAAACATACAAATACCTAGGTATGTCAGAGTCATTGGGTATAGCGGTAGAGGATATTAAGAAATCGGTAAAAGAACGTTTTTTTGGCCGCCTGACAAAAGTTCTTAACAGTTCTTTGTCCGGTGGTAACAAAATGCGGGCTTTCAACGGTTGGGTGATACCTTTATTGTTGTACTCCTTTGGCATACTTAGGTGGACTCAAACGGAACTAGACGCCCTGGATAGGCGAGTCCGTCAACAACTGACATTGCATCGAATGTTACACCCACGATCGTCTGTCATGAGACTGTACATTCCACGGAAGTGGGGGGGTCGAGGCTTTTTGAATGCCAAGAACCTCCACAACCGTGAAGTGTGCAGTCTCAGGGATTACTTCCTACAGAATGGATGTGACATTCATTGCGATGTTGTGAAAGTTGACAAGGGCCTTACACCTCTTTCCTTGGCTAACGAGAACTGGCGTAAACCAAAGGTGTTAAGTACTGAAGACCGTAAGGACGTATGGAAGAGCAAGGAGCTACACGGGCGGTTCTACCGAGTCTTAACAGGACTCGATGTAGACCTACTCGCATCGGTGAACTGGCTGCGTTTTGGGGACCTCTTTGGGGAAACTGAAGGTTTTGCCTGTGCAATTGCAGATGAGGTTATCAAGACGAACAACTATCGGAAATACATCATGAAGGACGGTACGGTCGACATTTGTCGAGCATGCCACCGTCCTGGTGAATCACTTCGCCATATTATTTCCGGTTGTTCGTATCTTGCTAACACCGAGTACTTGCATAGGCACAATCAAGTAGCCAGGATCATCCACCAGCAACTTGCTCTTCAATATGACCTTATTGAGTCTGAAGTACCGTACTATAAGTACACACCAGTGCCAGTTCTTGAGAATGGTCGTGCATTGCTCTACTGGGACCGATCAATCATCACGGACAGGACTATTGTTGCCAATAGGCCCGATATCGTGTTGGTTGATCGGACCCAGCGTCGGGCAGTGCTCGTCGATGTCGCCGTCCCGCATGACGAGAATCTTGTTAAGGCAGAGAAGGACAAACTTAGTAAATACCTTGATCTGTCCTTCGAGATAACCGCCATGTGGAACGTAGACTCGACGATCATTGTCCCGATGGTCGTTTCGGCAAACGGACTAATAGCTAAGAGTTTCGATCAACACCTCAAGAGACTCTCGTTAGATTGTTGGATCAAGAGTTAGATTCAGAAGGCTGTTATCCTCGACACGTGCCGTATTGTTAGGAGGTTTCTCAGTCTGTAGCCTCCACCGCCGGTAGTTTGGGTCCTACTCCGCTACTGGTGGGACACTATTTTTTATATTTTTAAAAGTATTTGTGTTTTTTATAAATCTATTTAAAAATGTATAAAATAAGAATGTTATTGAATAAACGAAATAATAATAATAATAACTGGCAACTCTGAACATCTCATACATCATTTTCATTCTTAAAATATTTTAATATTTTTATTTACATATTATTGCCTAAATTTATACAATTACTTCAGATACCAAATTAATATAAGCAAAAAGTCAATAAATAAAGGATTTTATACTATTTTATAACAATAAACAAAGTCTACAAAATTAGCATAGAAGATTTGACACATGTCACATGAAATACCTACGAAAATATCAACAATATTATGGCTAAATTCAAAATGAAGTGATTGAGATGCAAACAAGAGCCAGAAGCAGAAATGCACAATTAACACCCCCGGACTCGTCACTAAACTCCGCCTCGCAGGCACCGGACCACATATCGACGCTGACACAGGTGCTCGCAGAGGCGTCGAGCTCTTCAAGTGACGAGTATTTCTATTATAATTTATTGTTCATTAACCTGTTTACATTATAAGAGTATTGACCGTGGTCACCTGTGGTCTTATACATGCTAAAACCATTCAAGAACATGATCAAATCCTAGAAAAAGTTCTTTGTCGTGCAAAAGATATAGGTCTAACATTTAATAGTAATAAATGTAACATTTGTCAAAGTGAAGTCAAGTATTTAGGTTTTATATTCAATAGAAATGGAGTTTCTGTAGATCCATCTAAAGTAAATTCAATTTGCAACATGCCACAGCCTAAGAATGTCACAGATGTCCAGAGATTCCTGGGCATGATTAATTTTCTTGGCTCATTCATAAAAAATTTATCAAAAGAAACATCAAACATAAGACAGTTAAATTAAAGTCTCTAATTAGTTCTTCACCAGTCTTAACTTACTTTGATCCTCAAAAACCACTTACTTTGTCAGTAGATGCTTCAAAAGATGCTTTAGGTGCTGTCATCTTACATAATATTAGTCCTATAGCATATGGCTCAGCTTCTTTGACAAAGTCTCAACAAAATTACTCTCAGATTGAAAAGGAACTCCTAGCAATTTTATTTGGTTGTACTAAGTTCCATCAATACATTTTTGGTAACAAAGTCCTAGTGGAAACAGATCACAAACCTATTGTCTCTTTATTTAGTAAACCTTTATTTAATATTCCACCAAGATTGCAACGAATAATGCTTCGTTTGCAACCCTATGATCTTATCGTTACTTATAAACCAGGTAAATACTTATATGTCGCAGACACATTGTCCCGTGCTGCATTACCAGAAAATGCATTAGTAGAATGGGATGAAGATATTAAACTTCATGTTAATTTACTCACTGCTAATTTGTCACTTAGTCCTTTCAAGTTACAACAAATTGAACAAGCTACCAGGTCTGACCAAGCTCTTCAAACTCTTATTGGTTACTGTAAAAATGGATTTCCGGATTCAAAGCATAAAGTAGAAGATTGTATTGAACCTTTATTTCCTGTTAAAGATGATATACATTATGCTAATAACCTTTTATTTTTGTCAGATAGAGTTATTATACCTGTTTCTTTAAGAAAGGATTTCTTAAAACTATTACATGAAGGTCATCAAGGCTTGAATAGTTGTAGAAATTTGGCAAGACATACAATTTACTGGCCTAATATTAGTCAAGATATAGATAATTACATCAGTGGTTGTGAAATTTGTCTCACTTTAAGAAAGAGTGGCACTAAAGAAAGTCTATTACCACATGATTACAAATACATTCCTTGGCATAAGGTTGGTATGGATTTCTTTGAGTTCAACAAGCATACATACTTAATTGTAGTCGATTATTTCTCAAAATATGTTGAGATAGCAATTTTAAGTAATGGTTACAGTGCAGACCAAGTCATAATCAAGTTAAAATCAATATTTGCTCGTCATGGTATTCCCCATACATTAATGTCAGATAATGGTCCACCGATGAATTCCAAATCTTTTCATGATTTCACACAAAATTTGAATATTCACCATGTCACTTCCGGTCCCTATCACGGCCGCTCTAATGGTATGGTAGAGCGGACAGTGGGCATAATTAAAAATATGCTTAGAAAATGTTTACTTGATAATACTGATCCATATTTAGCATTACTGCAATATCGCAATACTCCCAAAAACAATTTATGTTCACCAGCACAACTTTCCATGTCACGTAGACTTCGTACAAAGCTACCTATAGTAGAAAAACTTTTAAAACCAAAATTGTGTAACTATAGACGTCTTAAACAAGTCAATAATCAAAATTTGCATGGGATGAAAGAGTATTACAACAAAAAATTCCAAAGATCTTAAACCCTTGGAGGTAAATAGTCATGTTATGTTTCAAAAGCATCCACAATCGTCTTGGTTTCCAGGTATTATACAACAGGTTGGTCCTGAACCTAGGTCGTATATCATAAAAAGTAAATTTGGTACATATCGTCGCAATAGACAATACATAACACTTGGAACAAAGTCTCAATATTCTTTTCATTCACATAACACACAGACTAATAATTTTCACACTCAACCAGTCGGTTCCAATCAAACTTATATCAGTTATACTCCTTGTTATACAAATGATTACTCTAAAATTTCTCATAGTCAATCTCCTCAACGTACTAGCAGTCAACCAATTAAGAAATATTCTAGTTCAGGAAGAGAGATAAGGCAACCACAACGTCTTATAGACACAGTCTTATAAGCATTGTTTTGTATTCATTGTCATGTACTTAGTTATAAGTAATTAATTAGTAAACTAAAATGTTGTAAACCATTGTTTGTTTACATTTAGAAACAATCGTCGAATTGACAACGTCAAATTATGTCAACTGTCAGAATCTTTTAAAACGTCAAATTGTCTCGTGTCAAAACACTAAAATGCGTTTTGTTATTTTTATATAAGAATCTAAAATATAAGTTATAATAAAGTTAAAGGGAAGATGTCATAATATTATATTAGCTTGAAAGCCATAGCCTAGTTTAGTCTATGCTTAGATTATATCAATATTGTCTTGTCTATGTTGACTTCCTTTTTTCCTCACTTTGTAACATGGCCGACTGAAATACACGACACGAGCTCCTGTCTTTTATTCCAAAAACCAACAAACAGTTATAAATGGCTATATCTTTTAAAAATTAATTCAAATAACTCACTAACAAAGCATGACGCGGAAAAAAGTGGGTCTAGGAATGCTGTTGCACAGGCTAGCCTGTGATTCGTTAAGGCCACGCAAATGGACTACTAATTTATGATAACAACGAAAATTACTTTCGCAGAACCCGACGGTACGCTATGAATAAAATTTCGGTTATTCGACCGACACTTCACTTGGTTCGATTTAAATATTAAAGTACCAATAACGGGGCGTTGGTAATTGTCGATGCTTTATTTCGTGCTGAAGTAAATTATAAATTTGAATATTGCCAGGAAATAACTCTATATCCCCTAAGGACATTGGCGATTAATGATCCCATATTAGTCTCGTTTGTTTTACGTAATAGAATTATTATCCTCGTAGGGGTCAAGGCACACAGAGGCTTCTAATTATGCCCACATTTGCCAGTTACTTTAGTCCCACGTAATAAGATCCGCCTATTGCCGTTCCCTTTGCCATAGCCTCGTCCGTCTGTCAGCATTTGCACCGCGTGCATGTGAAGATGACTTAAAGTCTTTACAAAGAGGTTCATTAAGCCCCTGAGCACCCCCATCCACTTGAAAATAACAAACTATATCGGCTATCTATAAAAAAACATAACCGAGAATTCACAAAAATATCTCACGTAAAGTAGCAAATACTATATTTGTTGTGTGTTCTTTTGCCTCTTGCAAGATTTAATCACGCACAACTAAAAACCTTTAAAATCCAAATACACTTTCTATTGTGAATAAATCTATAACGTAACGAGAATATATGAAATACCATTACATTCGACATCAAAGTGTATTTCCCAAATACGACAGTAAATGCTCTGTGGAGGCTGCGAACCACAGATTACAAAATAAGAGGATGAGGGTGATAAACACCTCAATTTTTTTTATTTTTGGATTTGGTAGCTCTTATACTTGACTGTTTCGGTGGCGTGGTAAACCGGCTTTTGCGTCGTCGGAGAGATTACCAGTTGAGACAAACTACTCTGCTTAAATTGAGACTAAATGGCGTTGAGTGTATACCTTTTTTTTAAGTCCGCGACCAAAGTCTTGTTGAGTGTAGGTCTTACATATTTAATATTATATCATAATTTAAAAACTAAACTGAAGTCTCACTTTCTTAAAAATATGGATTACATGTATATTGATGGTATCGGTCGGTACTGGGAAATGTTTCTAAACAGCAACTAATGAATATTCAGTTTGGATGCTTAATTTACTTACTCATTGGTTTGTTTGTTCATAAGTACCTATTTAATATTACGAATAAGACAACACAATAAAACGCAATAGGTCTTATACTGTGTACCTACTTATTGTTATTGACATTATTTTGTTGACTACTGTAGCATTTACTGCAAACCTTCGTGGTTTATGAATGCTATTTGTAACCTAACTAATTTAGTGTGTTTTTCTATGGTAAATAAATAAAAAAATATTAACTAGCTAATCATCGCGGCTCATTTCTTCCAATAATGGATATCCAAACTAAAAATCCGCGGGCAAATAATAAATTCGCATACCAAAAGATACACTTAACGATAAACCCCGTAATCACATATCCACCTTCAGCTTAAACAATTCAATCAAAGTAAAACTTTCCAGGCTTTGAAAGGGGTAGCGAGGAATTAATATAAAAGTTTTTGATGAATGTAGTAGGGCAAAGTTCTCAAGTGCGTTTGATACAGGTAGGTACTTGGGTAGAGTAGATTAGTAATAAGTAATAACTCACACTTTCTATATACGAGTACCTTACGAGTTTCTAGTACGTATATAAACATAGATGGCGTTGTTTTTAAGATGCTGAGTCGCGATATAAAGAAGTTAGTTTGCTTTGCAAAATATTATTGATTGCATTGATCCAATGGAGAAATCACTAACAATTTCAATGGTTCAATATCAGTGAGAAACTTACATACACTAAGAAACTGCATATTCATTGATAGTGTAGCATACCTGAAACAATAAAAAATGTTCCTTTTTAGACACATAATATAAATGCAAATACAAGACCGATTAGAACTCACTTAACTATTGGAAGCCCGTGACTTCGTCTGCGCAAGATTAGTATTTAACTTGTGGAAAAGTATGAGTGTTTTTATCCAATAAATGACAAATGATAATAAAATCTGTGTACAATAATTTTTACATACCAACAAAAGCCAAAAATCAACCCATGACCAGTTGACACCACCATTATAAATAGACACCGTGTACCTACCATGAATCAACGTACACGATCATAAATCACGTTATTGTCTCAGGGTCTGACACAGACCCGCTTCAATCAATCAAATCGTCTTACAGATAACGAACAATATGTTTTCCTATCAATTCCACTTACGTTAAGTACGATAAAACTTGATACAATAGAATGATGTTATTTCACTTATCAGATTTTTATTCAACCACGAGTTATTTCTTAACTCAGTTAAACTGCGAGTCGGCTGAACTTCGATATTTTCCATGAAGTGACTGTCCTCTGAACTCGACAAATCATGGGCGATATCGCAGTTGTGTAGTTAGACCAGTCGATTTTGTTTTAGGGTTCTAACTACCTGTAACGACTGTTATAGATGTTCGTATGGCAACGACGACGGCTTAACGTGCTCTCCGAGGCACAGAGGAGTCTCAATATCTTAAGAAATGGTCACCCATCCTAAAACCGGCCCGCCTTGGCCTTTGTAATGTAATAACCTAATCGGTTACCACTTACCAACGAGCCCCTTTACAAATCAGATTTTCATTGTCTGTTTATAATTCTAAATTCATCCATAATTTAACTGTAAACAAACTTAACCCCAAAACAATAACTCGATCTGAATTTCAAATTCCCGACGTCCACCTTACGAAAATGTTTTTGGGTATTTTCGCTAATTCTTTTAAAAAGACATGTCTAAAATCACCTTTATTCTCTCATTTGTAGGATTCAGGTTTAGTGGTTCTTTTTAATTGGTTAAACGCTTGAATGGCATACATTTTCATTTTTACAAGTTGGAAGTGAAGCGGAGTGATTCGGCATACCGATAGCTATCGGCAACATCGGAATATTTATAAGTTAATAACATTACATATTAAAAGAGCCTTATCAGCTCTATACTATAAGTACTACAATACCCGTAAGTACTTACTATATTACTCCGTTTCACCCACTGTGGTAAACGTTAGACACGTCTTGGAGACATTATTCGGTGTCTAACACAATACCACATCCAACTTTAATGAACTTTTAACATAACATAACTTAAATATTGTTTATTGTAGGTACACCACAGTTTACAAAAATACATTAAAAACATACTTATAACAACTAAATGTACAAGGGAGGCCTTATCGCTAATAGAGATCTCTTCCAGGCAACCTTAGGATGGAAGGGATCGTAATACAAGATAAAAAAACTTAATATTATACAGGTAGCTGTCATCATCATCATTCACCGAGCCTTTTCCCAACTTAGTATGGGTCGGCTTTCCAGTCTAACTGCGATTCGGCTGAACTTCGATATTTTCCGTGAAGCGACTGCTATCTGACCTCCACAACCCATGGGCCTAAATTATTATGAAGAAGAGCAATCATTTGCGAATGTGAGACAAATGGACAGGTCACCGATGCACCGATTGCTTTTCCACTGCGAGGATCGTATTCAAGCACCACTTGTTCTAAAACGTATTCTTTAAGATCTTATCGCTTGTTAAACTGGATGAGACTGGATCTAACAACATCGATGTTAAAAGTGTAGCCTCGTTTATCGACGGGACCATTTAGAGCATTGGTCGCACTGAAATATTTACAGAGTTACTGCAATTGATATCGTTTTACGACCAGACTATATTGTATCAGTAAGGCAATCAGTTAGTTATTCAGTATACTGTTTGTTCTTTTTAGGGTTCCGTAAAAAAAGTTTCGGAACCTTTATAGTATGTTCGTCCGTCCGTCCGTCCGTCCTCGGCTTTGCTCCCAAACGGTTAATGCTAGAAACATGAAATTGTGCATGGATATGTATATTTTCTACACCGACAAAATGCTACAATAAAATTTTGAAAATATCTCCCCTACACGTAAAGTTGGGATGGTATTTTTTTTCTCGCGTCTACACCATGGTGTGGGGTATCATTAGATAGGTCTTTTAAATTCATCGCGAGGTTGCTAAACTAATTTTTTGATTTAAATATACGTTTGCGAGATATTTAGCTATAAAAAGCTTATTTTTGCGAAGACAGTGCGTCCCAATTTCTTAAATCTAAACGGCTAGCGTAAAGAACTTAAAAAAAATCATGATGTTAGTCCATCCAATGAACTTTAAAGGAAAACTATAACATGACATAACTTTGTTAGCTCAGGAGATATATTTCATGGATAACTACAGAACCCTATCTTATTCGTGGCCAGACATGCACTTGGCTGATTTTTTTGTCTATAAACACTAATGTTGCAGTAAATACAACAATAATCATAAATCAAAATCTTTTAATCAATTTCAGAAAATTTACTGTTTTTATTCAAATGTGTTTTATCTTCAACTAAAATTCTATGCAGTTTAAGTTTTAAAACACAACATGCCCAGACTTATGAAAATGTATTTACCACAACCAAATATTAAAACCGGTGTGAAGCAACACATGTCAATATTAGCAACCATAATTTAAAACATGAAAACAACTCGGCTTACAGTATTTGTGGCATCAGTTTGCCACTTGGAGCCGTCGTCTCTTTTGGCACGGTTATTACACGTGACACGGTACGTTAAACGTACATCCCAAGTCATCCCATAATTCTATTTAGCATATGAAATTTTATCCCCAACATGAACACATCAAAGGGAAGAACTCTTTGGAGTATAATAATATTTGTTATTTTGTCTCGTCGTCCTAATGAATTGTTTTTAGATGAGAAGTTCTTTAAGTGAATTTAATTTGGGTTTAAAAAATTAACTGCTCATAATTCTTGCATCATATAAAATATTTACCGCAAAACGTTTTATAAATATTACTATTTATATTCATAATAAATATATTTAAATTCATAAAACTTTTGTTTACAAAATGTAGAAAATTCGGAATTCATTCTGTTGAAAAATTTATTAAAAATATTTCATGACACTGTCGGAGAATTTGACCTGTAAATAGAGTGAACATTTTATCTGCATACAGAATGGTAGTAAAAGCTTACCCTGAGTAACAATGACAACACATTCTCATTTAGAAAATTCAAAACACAAAGATGGAAAGAAAATTGTTTTTGGTATAATCTTCTCAGTTGCTGCACTTTTGACAGTAACTTCTGATGAGATTGTAATACAGAGTGAAGGTTTGAATTTTTCATCTCTTTATGTTTGGTTGTAAGTTCCTATTTTGTTGCAAACTTGTATTATCCTTATCAACGTTTATCCTATATTAGATATAAAACTTTTTTTCCACTACGTGGTACAATTCGGGAGGCGTAAGCTGAGCATTGCATTTGTGTGAGTGCACGTACGTGAACGTATAATGTGACTTGTTTTGTGTCGTACACACAGCTCCACCCAACTATTTTACTCTACTTTTCGTGATCACTCACACAAATGCAAAGCTCAGCTTAGGCCTCCAAACTATACTAATCGCTGGATGAAATGTAGTATTAAAGTAGTTGATAATAATATAAAATGAGACCTTCATATAGAGTTACTGGAAAACAATAATGGCAAAATCTGCTCATACGGACGGCAAAAATTTGCGTGCGCGTTCATACATCTGGATTTAAGGGATATAGACAGGATCAATTATGACGAGAAGTGACTAAATGAACGTAGTCCTTTTAAGCTTTGAAAAATTAAAGTTTCAGAGGACCACTTCCTTATTAGTAAGCTTTTTTTTTGTCTTTTTTTGTCCGTTGCCGGGCGTCTCTGGTTCTTATTAGTAAGCTATACAAAACACAACTAAAGCTGTTTCGGTCGACCATTACCATCAAATTATAATATCGTGGGTCCAAGTCATGCTCACTTGTACGCTGTGAATATGCTAAATGACGGGCGACGCTCTTTCAAGATATATAACCTACACAAAGTGACCAAAAGCGTCACAATATCGGCGTACTCTTTGTTTGGATATTACGACGTAAAGATGCTAGTGGGTATTTGGAAATTTACAAATCCAAAGCCAGCAAAAGAAAATTGACATTAAAACTACAATGCGCACTCCCAAAGTGGACAACTTTATCAGAAATTCCAATGAGGACATCCGTTCGGTCGAGGTTCAATTCATGTTTTGTTTTCGCTTCCTAAAATGTAGAGGGTTTTAGTTTTCGTTGTCTTTGCCAATCCCTGGCAAGTGAAGTTAACATTGTAATAGCTTTTATCTTTGACATTTGGGTAAATTGAGAAACAGTTTGTTTGTTTTAGCTTAGTTGGTTAAATCCTATTGACATCAACATTGTAACAAGTGTAATTCCGTTCTTCTCATCTATTGTAGACATTGTAAGGAAACGACTTTGTATTTTTAATATACTAATTATAATTTGCAACAAGGTAAATTGTTTAGAATTGTTGCGTTTTAGAAGGGTATACCGCCGTTTGCCCGAATTTTATTTGCCCTAATTTCATTTGACATAATAGTCAACAGACATAATATTATATGACAAAATATTCATTTGCCCTACTCTTAGTTGCTATATTAGTCACGTGCTAGAAGCTTTGTTTCCCATAAAGTCTCTTACCATAATATCACTTGTCATAATCATTGTAAGCCCTAATTATCACATGCACTACTTATCTCATGCCCTAATTATCACATGCCCTAATTATCACATGACCTAATTATCACATGCCCTAATTATCACATGTCTTAATTATCACAAACCCTAATTATCACATGCCTTATTATCACATGCCCTAATTATCACATGACCTAATTATCACATGCCCTAATTATCACATGTCTTAATTATCACAAACCCTAATTATCACATGCCCTAATTATCACATGCCCTAATTATCACATGACCTAATTATCACATGCCCTAATTATCACATGTCTTAATTATCACAAACCCTAATTATCACATGCCCTAATTATCACATGACCTAATTATCACATGCCCTAATTATCACATGTCTTAATTATCACAAACCCTAATTATCACATGCCCTAATTATCACATGCCATAATTATCACATGCCCTACTTATCACATGTCAAAACATCAGTGAGGTTTAGTTTATGTTAGAACATGAAAGACAACGCAGGAGCCGAGCGAGCGAAGCGAGCGTGCCGCGGCAGCGGCCGGCGAAGTGCCACAATCAGTTGTCATAATCATAGCCCTTTTTTTTAAGTTGCCGCGCCTTGCCGGCCATACTGCGTCCATTACCGGACGCCTCTGGTAGTTGCGGTGGTATTTACCCAGTGGCGCCCGGCCGATAATCATAGCCCTAATTATCAGATTCCATAACATCATTTGCCATCGACATTGAGGTTTAGGTTAGGTTAGAACATGAAAGACAACGCACGAGCCGAGCGAGCCAGTAAGCTAATAAGTAGGTAGATATTAGAATTAAATCGCCTACAAATGTTTTGTCTACCCTCCAATGTATTTATAACGGGTTTGTAAATCATTTTAGAGCGCTTGTAGAAATAATATCATGAGCAAATGCATAGCTTGGAAGGAGATTAAAAAACAATTTATTATGGCGCTTAAATATCATGTGTAATGATTATTATGGCGTTTAAATATTATGTCTAATAATTATTATGGCATTTAAATATTATGTCTTATAATCATTATGGCGTTTAAATATTATATCTAATAATTATTATGGCAATAAAAAATATGAAAAACAATACGTATGGCACTCGTATCTTATGGTACTCGTATCTAAGTTTCGGGCAATTAAAAGTATGTCATATGTCTTTTAGGGCAAACAAAACATTCGGGCAAATGAAATTCGGGCAAAATAAATTCGGGAATATGATGATTATGGTATATAATCTTCGGGAAAACAATAGACAACCTTTTAGAAGTAGTCAAACGCCGATACTTTTTATCCGTATTCAAAGTCAACCAGCCATGGTCAGCTATTAGCTGTAAGTTGTAATCAACACTGTCAACGAATCAATATTTCCGCACATACATCATGATATTGTCTCGGACACTGACATATACCTGCTTCTATCAATCACATAGTTACGAAATAATATAAGTCCTTTTGAACCCATCTACGACAAATTATGTAGAAACCAGCACAAATAGTTCCAAAAAAAACCGACATGTGAGTGAAGAGAGCTGATTATCTTCAAAATTTATAGCTAAAAGTCTAAAAACCATCTCGATCACATCGTTTATCTGGCGAAAAAAATATCCGGATCAAAATTGGTTCATATTTTCGGTTCATTGCTCTATGATACCACGGACAGACCCTCGTTTTCTGTCCAGTTTAAAAAATACACATCAAAAATTGACACAGCAACCGACTTCAAACTACCGAAATGGGACCAAATAGTTGTCGGGATGGGACAAAATTGAAATGGGACCACTTGGGAAGTAGTAGCTTCCAATTAAAAATTTCAAAATGGGTCCACCCTATCCGAAGATTATCATAATCGTATACAGGATTTTTTTTTGAAAAAATCCATAATATAGTTTCGGATTTGTCTTAATCACAAATTATATGTTAATATTATGTTTTAATCACAAATTATAGGTTCGGATTTGGCCATGCAAGCCCTTTTCAAAAATTCAACCTGTATAAAAATTTAATAAAAAAAATTAAAAAGCAAACATACAGTCGAATTAAGAACCTCCTCCTTTTTGGAAGCCGGTTGAAAAGCTACTTGACTCTTACATTGCAATTAAATTTTTTCGTTGGTCTCACTTAATTGGCAGTAAAATTTATTGCGGAAAATTTTGTTCGCCCATCGTCAAAGGAACTGTCTGTATTATAATTGGACCTTTTTAATGAAATGAGGTTAATTCAGGTGTAGACCATTCTGAGTTTTTATTTTTCACTGTTATGAAATTAAAACTCCTCTATTAAAAACATTTGCTTGTCTATTAAAAACATTACACTATTATCGGATTACCTAAAGTTGTAGATATTATTATGTATTACGCGTCACTGTCGGATTCTATCAACAGTAAATGAAAATATTGACCATCCGAGCGTTTAGCCAATTACCGAGCAAAACATTTTCAACCTGAACCATATTACAGAGAATATAAAGGTGATTTTTGGTAGTTCTGTTTAAAGTGTTTGCGAGAGAAATAACATTTTCGTAACATGGACGTCTCCCATTTGAAATTCAGATGGAGTTTTTCAGGGCCAGTTTTGGGCAGACGCCAATGTTTTGCGGTTGAGTTTGCTTTCAGTTAATTTATGGATGAATTTAGAATTAAAAGCAGGTTATAAAAATACAATTTGTGGTGCAGCGCAGATTATTATTTCAATATTTTAATTGAGCATTTTGTTGTTTATTTATGAATCCACGAAACTGATTGAAACCCTTTGAAGTCTTAGTATAATATTAATAGAAGGCAACCGGCAATAAACCTTGACCAGCAAATCGTTCAGTTCATTATAGAACAGAAAAGCCAGTCCCAAGGGGCAGCGAAGATGCCATAGTGTTCATGTAGGACTAGTGCACGTGAATACGTGACTTATTTACCTGTTTTATTCAACGTTCGGACTTTCTTTTGTGCTTTTGTGAAGCACGAATGACTCGTGACTCGTGATCCGTAGTTCAAGTCTCGGAAATCTCATAGTCCCAAATAGCTAGTGTTAAAAACATGAAACTTTACGTAGTATTTGCTGGCGCGAAAATATGAAAAAATTAAGATAGTAGTTAATGTAATGTACCTAATTTAAAATAAATGTATTACATAAGTTTGATGGTTCAGGAGTTATGAGTATTATGTGTGATAACGGAATCTTATTTAAGGCTTTGCCCAACATGCGCTTGGCTGGTTTTTTTACTTACTTCATATCTGGTCTCCCAGTCATAATTGATTTATCTACATAATAAATAATACACATTACATTAATCTACATTACACCTATTGGAACTTTTTCATAAAATTCCAGGCGCTAGGGAACAGACTTAATAGGTATAAGTTTGATTATGATCGAACGGCCTCGTTGCTTTATGTGGAATGGGGCATATTATTGTTAGTTACGATAACCTTGAGCATTAATTAAGCACGCCAAACATTAATACTAAAATACACACACAATCACATCTGTATGACTGAAGTGGTAGAGAGATGTTTACACCCATCACTGGTTGCCACTGGAAATTCTTCATAGTGGTAACCAGAGGCGCTCGGCAATGGTTGTAGGTGCATCCGTAGGCCGTAGGTAAATAAAAAGGCTTACTCTCGCCAGCCACTTTGTTGGCCTCATCAATAGCAGGCGAACATAATACCTTTTCCGGGCGCTTCATATAATATTTATTCTTCCTTGGTAAAAACAACCACGTAGATATAATGATCATCACATTAACGACAGCATTATGTGTTACACACACGAGTTTAATAACTTTAACGCATTTATTTATATGCATGAGAGATGTTAGATTTGCATCGAATCAATTTGTGGCTACATACTTAATTTTGTTTTATTTGAAATTCATGAAAATTCTGTCGTATTACGAGTTATAAAAGGTTTTATGATGTGCGTACGCTTACCACGCGCTGATATACTGCGAGGATAGGATGAATAAATGTGATATCATCAGCCAACGTTGCATAAAACTGGCACTGTGTTAACGTTTAAAATATCTTAAATGCAGAAAAAAAATTAAAAAGCGACACTTAGTTCATTTATACGAATACAACGATCAACTCTCTGCAAAATATTTTAGTCAGATGTTGTGTTTCACTAGTTTATTTAACTTATTAAAATATTTTTTAGACTTTAAATCGCAGAATTTCAGATTTAAGGCAGAGTATTTACCACCGTCATCAGTTGTCTCGCCGACAAGACCACAGACAAAGATATGAAATGATTCCTTTTTATACATGATTCATGAAATGAATTTATTCAGATAGTTTTAGTATCAATCTTATTTATTTATTCCAAATTTATTTAATCTTAGAACACAGGTACATGATATATTATAGTAGCTTTATTATATTATTTATTATAGTAGTTGCTCAATGTTTCGATGTTTAACTAAGATGATCATTATACTAAACTAGTGGTTCTGTGAGCAGTAGACCTCGCGTTATTTTCGCATTTTCCCCCCATTTCTACCCCATTTTCCCCCCAATCGAAAAATCCCTTCGACAAAAGTTGCGCCTTGCAACAAAGAACACTTGTGCCAAGAATCATGAAAATTGGCTGAAAAATGCATTTTCCCCCCAAACAAAAAATCCCTTGAAAAATGCGGCCTGTAGACCGGCACTGACATGTATTCAGTATATTTATGAAATTTTATTGTATACCCACAAGAACAAAAGTAAATTTGTGAAAAATAGTGATAATCATAATCTAAATTTAAGAAATAAGGATAAACTGGCTGTTCCTAAATTTAGGCTTCATAAAGTGAGTAATTCTTTTGCGGGGAACTTTATTCGAATGTACAATACATTGCCAACCGAAATAGCAAATTTATCTGTTAATAAATTTAAAAAACTAATAAAACGTAAATTGTGCCATAAAGCTTATTATAGTATTAATGATTTCTTAGATGACAAGGCTGCCTGGTTGTAACACGAATTGCTCCTTTCTAAATAACTCTGTATTAGATTTAAGATGAAATATTTTGGAAAAAAGCCGAACTGAGTTTCTTGAGGGCTCTTCTCAGTCTCGTTGCATTTTGGAACCCTCGGTAAAGTCACACCAATTTTTGACGAATCTAAATAATATTCTAAAAAATTCAAAGATAATAAACGTTATTTTTTTATTTATTTTATTTTCATACCAACAACGCCAAATCGGCCAGTCCTCGAGTTAAAACTGAGACGCTTCGCTCGCTCGTCCAATTAACGATTTCGGGACTTAAACGCGTAATTTACCTTGTTTGGCCTGACGTTTGGACCGAAAGTTAAAAAAAATAATATAAGATGATCATTTACTTACAATATGTACCTATGTAACCTATTCATCTCTAAGTCGTTTTTCGTGTTAATTCCCGTGTTAAAAGTAAAATATAGATTATGAAGCGTGAAAGTTTAAAATGTAATACTCGTACTTACAATAGAATTATATCTTACAGTGGAATTGTACCTTACAATATAATTGTACCTTACTATATAATTGGAACTTACGTTTTACAACTTTTTACCTCCTCTACAACATCAATTAATCGATTTCTGCGCACAATTCCTTTTCCAACTATTTTCATATTCTACAAAATCAAGAACAAAGAAGGTAGCGATAGAATGAATGTATCAAGAGAAAACTTAGTCCTTCTCCTACCATTGTCGCTTCTAATAATTGTATTATTAGATCATAAAACGTAATGATTATTATTATCGTTTCAGATGATCGTTAAGTAGTTATTTCTATCTCACTCTATGTGTTCTTCAATGCACTCAAACTGGTTCCATTAAATTACAATGGGTACTTCTAATAAGCGTTTTCGAGAAACTAATAAAATATTCATGATAATCTTTGCTAACAGGAATTCTTATCACAACCGAACGGTTAGCGATCTATATTCTCTACTTGAGAGATAATACCCTATTTGCTTTAAACTTTTACATAGTATAAAATGATTTTGCGCGATGACAATGGCTGTGTGCATTTTGAACGTTCAATAATATGTGTCTAAACATAATTTTATTATAATCATATGATAATACAATATCGTTTCTCTGAGGTAATTTACCTGGTTGGATTAAAATCAATAAAAATATGGATACCACAAATTTTTAATATTTTAAACTTCAGTTAGTCTGAATCACAACTATTACTATTTTTCTAAAACAATTGGACGCGTCGTGGAGTTCTTGGTTTCCAGAATCTTTCATTTTATCTTATTACAATCTTATCTTTTAAATAAAATGAGTCCATATTTTCCATAGTGCTGGCAGTGCTGCACGCGTGAACGGCTTGACTAACTTCGCTTATTCTTTTTCTGTCGTGTAGGGATGTCAGAAGAAGGTTCTAATTTAGGAAAAGATGAAGATTGTTGCGTATATTTGACACAATGGTAATCTATCTGTCACTACAGTCATGTGGTAATTTGTACCAGTGGGCATTGGGAATCAGAAAACCAGACCACACAGGCAAAGACGAGTCAAATTCAAACCAGCAAAGGTTTGCTACCAGGGACAATATTCAAGCCAAGTGACCGAGATTCTTATGCCAGAGAATCATCATCAAAGAAGGAGGTTAGATAGAAATATTTATCCCTAAAAACTTTTTCAACATCCACCGCCAATATTCCAGTTCTTTCATGATCATGGCGCTTGCAACAGTGCTGAAATATCGAAAACTCAAACTAACCTTACATGGTAAATATTCTTATAATTCCAGTAGTTATCATGAAAGAATATGTCAGATTTTCCAAAAAAACAGACAATGCACATAAAAGAGAATGAAATACATTGAACTATGTAAGAATTCAACTGCACTGCCCATTCCCCAAGTAGACAAGCTTATCAGAAATTCCGATGAGTACATTTCGTTCGTACAGTGTTCGATTCATGTTTTCTTATCGCTCCCTAAACGTCGACGGTGTTAGTTTTCTTTTTGCGATCTCTGGATTTGAAGTTAGCTTTTATCTTAAATATTTGAGCGAATTGAAAAGCGTTTTGTTTGTTTTAGTTTACATGAAATTACTAGTAAATCCAAATTTCGATATTACTACTAACACTTTGAACTTTATTTGTCTGTTTGATCCGGATAACCTGTGAAGTGGCTAGACTGATTTTAACGGAACTGTCACCTGTCATTTGTCAATAGCTGACTTTATAAAAAATGACTTACGCTTCTATCCCGAAAATGCATTCCCGTGGGAATCAGGACCTAAAAATAATCCAAACAGGGGAAGCTGTGGGTATCTGCTAGTAGGTTTTTATTAAAAACACAGCTCTAGTTAGTGCATTGCAATATGTAATTAGATGAGCAGTAAAATTAACACGCAAACCGCTTTCAAAACCCAAACCCGAAACTATCGCGGTTACTCTTAAATCTAATTAGCAGAAATTCAGATTTATTTGTGTAGCAGTGTTGTTGATTATGCGCAGTGGCTTTAATATTACATGCGTTTAGTCTGCTGATGTTGTATGCAACATCAGTCCTGGGTGTTGGAAACCAGCAAAACTTTCAAAAACTTTGTTGCTCAAATGCTTGTGGAGCGTACTTAACGAATCTCTGCCGTCAAATGTAAGAAACGTTGTCTATCTGTCAGGTGTACTGTAAGCTTGTGAAAGTACTCGTAATTTCACCTCGAAGATTTTGATATGACCCCTTACCACCCTAAACAAAGGCGCTACCTATTTGTATTCGTTCCTTTTACAAAACCGAAACATTCTCCAAAAAAAAAATATTCGTTCTCTTGCTTGTAAAATTCAATTACTCCCTCAATTTGTCTTTCCATAAACTTTTTATCCCAATAGTAAATCAGCTGAAAATATTTTTCACAAGTTACAACCAACAAGCGCGGTTGAGTACAATGAATGGGAAGAACGTAATTTACGTCACTTTTGTAACTAAAGTGGCCCCGTGATGCGACTGCAGCTCGACAACTTGAGATATTCAAGCTTACACGATACCAAAGGACTTGTATAGAGCGGAGTTATAAGAATATAGTTATTCTTCAAGACCATGATTAAACCGTAAATGTGTGATGCATAAAAAAAATTGAAAATAAAAACCGGCCAAGTTGTTGTTCTGTAGCTCCTGAACTAACAGAGCCGAACTTTTTCAAAAAGTTCGGCTGAACATCTTTAAAGGGGTTTTTGAATAGCATGTTTTTGCAAAAATATCCTGTTCAAAGATAAATATCTCGCAAATGGATAGTTCAATCAAAAAGTCATCTTTGCAACCAATTAAAATACCTATCTAGTAATACTCCACACAATGGAGTAGACGCTAGAAAATATATCATCCTTACTTTACGTGTAGACGGAAGGACGAATATGACTAAACTATAAGAGTTTCGAGACTTTTACTACGAAACCCTAAAAAGACACAAAAAGTTAGTTATTTTTTATTTTGACGGGATGTGTTAGTAGCTACATGTATTTCACTCTGTACACATTTAACTCTCAATCTACTGATGTACAACGTCTCGGTTTTGTTCCGTTTAACATCGAATGTCAGGAAAAAGCATTCGTCATCGTTTTTGACAGTTGTAAAAAGTAAACTCGATTATCTGAAATGGACGCGAGTAGACGTACAGACACCAGCTAGGTACTTTATAATTTACTAGCTGATTGCCGCGGCTCCGCCCGTTGATATGGGCTTTTTTTTTAATTCCGCGAGACGGCGGCCGCTCTTATGTCCATTGCTGCGGGCGTTGTAAACACCAGAAGGTATTTCCAGTGGCGCCCGGCGGACTTTGACCACCTGTGTGGCCTCTTCGGGGGTTTGGTCGGAATGAAAATCCCGCGTCGTTGGGGTTGGGTTTTATCCGAGTCGGTGAGTGAATGGCGCTGTGGGGCTGTTGATATAGCCTAGGTAGGTTACTACAAAATCGGATCAGTAGTTACGGAGCATATACCTAGCTTCAAACAATCAATCAAGTCTTTCCTCCTTATAATATTAGAATAAATTTATTTATATTTAGATATACTTTATAACTTAAATTAATAATATTATAATCTTCCTCTTAAAATTTACGTAAGCACTTCAATAAAGATTCTACATTTTCAATATAATGTTCTTATCACTCATAGCTTAAAAATATGCAAAAATATAAAAATAAAATTTACCCGAATGATACGGCTCAGTAATGAATTGGTCCACTCAAAGGCTATTATGGGCTCGTATTAAATTTAATCTCCGCTTATTATATTAGAGTACCAAAATATTGAAAAACGATTAATGATTAGGTAGGTACCTAATTACGTAAAATTTTGTAGGTATTTAAAGAATCTATTCTTGTCTCTTGTGCATTAATCACTCTTTCACTTGGAACTGACTCCAAATAGTTTATGGCATATTTTGCACGGTAAATCAGTTTAGTACCTATAAACACAGAATTATATTATTATGTTTTATGGTGTAACTGAATAGTTACCTCATAACAATTTTCAATTTACCCTTGAGGCTAATAAGTAATTTAGATATAACTTAATTTGCTAAAGACTTACAATGAAAAGAATGTGTCCATTGGCACTTTCCTTAGTCTCTATGGAAAGATACTTTGTTCTTCAAGGGAAGCACTCATTGCACTCCGTAACACTAATTTCACTAAACTAACTGAAAAGGCTTAGTCCTTTTCAGTCTCCTTATTATGTCCGTGGTGTCAAGGAGCTGGATAGCCATTTACATGTTATATAACACAGAATAGTAAAAATATCTGTTACGACCCAGCAGACATTCCCTTCTACATACTACGCCTCCGTAGTCATAAAAGTCGAACAACCCACTCAACTGAAACCAACTAAATATAATTTTAAGTGCCGTTCAGATTTTAAATCCAGCCATTTAGTAAGCACGTTGAACCACATTCTTGTCGACACCGCCACCACCGCGACACCGCATCAAAGTTGAGGATCAAGGTACATTTGAAATTCTGATGTGGTTTTCTTGTTTACTCTACTAACGGCTACGTTGGCACGACCACCGGGTCGCATATAGACACAAGTCAGTGGAATAATGAACGTGTTTCACAAGAATTTGTTTCTGTGCTAAGCTATGTAACAAAAACAAAATATCCTTATTTAGTTTCCTTCTTTAGTAAAAAATTGGGAACGACAAATTTTCAACCGAATTCCAAAAAAAATGGATTTTATTATGTTTGCTACCACATTATCTTTGGACAGTGCGAACCGATATTGTTTTTTTTTTTAATTGAAATCTACTACTTGCCAAGAGGTCTCATTTCAATTTGGTCCCATTCCGACAATTATTTGGTCCCATTTCGGTAACTTAAAGTCGGTTGTTGTGTCAATTTTTTACTTAATAAATAATAAATTCTGAACTTGCACGGAACATGCAGGCAGTTACTAGGTATTAAGAAAGAAATTATATATAGATCACAAAAATGTCATCGGCGGGACTCGAACCCACGGCCTTTCCCCAACAGGGGGACTACTCTAACCAACTGAGCTACGATGACCACTACCGACGACATCGAATTTTTGCTTCATATCATATTCATTATTTCTACATCGCGCTATTAAGGTTAGCGTTGGACCCACCTACCGCAGTTCTACCGAACCGACTGACCAGTGTATCGTGTTACAACGATATTTAAACACTGAATTTTTAGATGAATCCTTACCAAATTCATATATTTTTTGTATTTCAAAGCAATGAGTTTGCTTAAACTAGGTAGTTACTTGTTTTTAAACAAAAATTCTGATTTTTGTTAAGTAATGCAACGTGAGACAACTTAAGTCAGCATCATTTGCATGTCCTTATCCCGTATTATAAAATAGTTTACCAAGGGAGCTAAGTCTGCCAACAAAGTGTTCTGCAGTTTGGTAGAAGAAGATGTAAGTTTAACATCACTGAAATCATTGATTGAATTCCTCAATCGCCTGAAAAAGAACATGGCGGCGTCAACGTTAGCACTATCTTACACTCTATAAATATCAAATCATTAGGATTTTTTACGAAAATAAACAGGGTATTATAAACGACCTCTACAGACCACTCAACCTAAACACACAAAGACAGTTAGACAACTTTCATAAAACGTCTAGGCCCCTTAGTAAGTGAATTCGCTGTTTTCAAATAGCTTTTACATAAAAACTTTATAATATTTCGCCTTGAAATTTTAAACATGTATTACCGAGCGTATGTGTGAGGATGACACGAATGACAGGAATGACAGTTTCCAAAACACGATTTTAAAACATTTGCTAGATAGAAAAATATCCAGAAGTTACCTCTAAAATCTTATGTAAATGGTCATTACGACCATTTACATACGACGATTACAATAAAAAATCCGGTAAAATCACAATCAGATAGGTATTTGATAAGACCTTTAAGTTTTTAATACTGTTTTACATTTCCAAAAAACTAAATATTTTTATTAACTTTTTGATAAAAATGTGAATGGCGCTTACGATGATTAGTTTCAAGCTCGTTGATTGTATTGAAAACGAGCTCGCAGTACTGCGGTGGTCAGTAATTCCTCAATCGCCTGAAAAAGAACATGGCGGCGTCAACGTTAGCACTATCTTACACTCTATAAATATCAAATCATTAGGTTTTTTTACGAAAATAAACAGGGTATTATAAACGACCTCTACAGACCACTCAACCTAAACACACAAAGACAGTTAGACAACTTTCATAAAACGTCTAGGCCCCTTAGTAAGTGAATTCGCTGTTTTCAAATAGCTTTTACATAAAAACTTTATAATATTTCGCCTTGAAATTTTAAACATGTATTACCGAGCGTATGTGTGAGGATGACACGAATGACAGGAATGACAGTTTCCAAAACACGATTTTAAAACATTTGCTAGATAGAAAAATATAAACACACAAAGACAGTTAGACAACTTTCATAAAACGTTAGGCCCCTTAGTAAGTGAATTCGCTGTTTTCAAATAGCTTTTACATAAAAACTTTATAATATTTCGCCTTGAAATTTTAAACATGTATTACCGAGCGTATGTGTGAGGATGACACGAATGACAGGAATGACAGTTTCCAAAACACGATTTTAAAACATTTGCTAGATAGAAAAATATCCAGAAGTTACCTCTAAAATCTTATGTAAATGGTCATTACGACCATTTACATACGACGATTACAATAAAAAATCCGGTAAAATCACAATCAGATAGGTATTTGATAAGACCTTTAAGTTTTTAATACTGTTTTACATTTCCAAAAAACTAAATATTTTTATTAACCTTTTGATAAAAATGTGAATGGCGCTTACGATGATTAGTTTCAAGCTCGTTGATTGTATAGAAAACGAGCTTGCAGTACTGCGGTGGTCAGTACCGCTTCGGCCTTCGCACGGAGGGGTTGTGTAGCTTTCTACGCTGAACGCGTAAAAATTATAAAATCTAATAATATAATTAATTTAATACAATAATATTTTTTTTTTGAATGTTTTTAGTGTTAGATAGTATAGTTTGTTTAGGTTTTCTTAGATTTAATTTTCCTGTTCCTTGTATAATATTCATAAAATGTGTTATTGTAAATAAAAGTTGTTGTCATAATATAATGGGAAATAAAAAAAAACACTCGAAATTCAGTGATTGCAATATTGAGGAAATGGTCGTCGGAATGAAGTGCTTTTTTATGGTTTCGTACCCAAAGGGTAATACCGGATCTCTATTACTGAGACTTCGCTGTCCGTCCTTCCGTCCGTCTATCTTGGGCTATATCTCATGAACCGTGATAGTTAGAAATTTGAGTTTTTACAGATGATGTATTTCTGTGGTTCTGTATTAAAACAGATAATTTAATCGACTCGCACTTTGCCCATATTTTGTTAGTCCTCTCTCTATGCCGGGCGCCACGGGAAAGCCGGGTGCCACTGGAAATACCTTCTGCGTGCGAGCGAGAGACGCCCAGCAACGTATGTGAGAGCTGCCGCGGACAAAAAAAGTCCTCTCTCTGGGTTTAGGTCGGGTTATCGTTATCGGTTATCGTTGAAGTCGGGTTATATCCCGCGTAGGTGAGCAATCCTTCTAGCCTGCTTGTGTAAGGATGGCGGGAGGCTAGCCCGCCGTCCTCAGGTCCCGATCATAGAGGTTGATGGTCTTGGGCGTAGATGAGTCTGTGGCACCCTGGCCGCTGACTGTGGAACTCAGCGGTAAGGGTACGTTCCCTCATTTTCTCGGCCGCCTTCTTCGCGAGCATGTGGAACGTGGCTGTGTTCTTCTGCGAGCAGGTCTCGCAGAAGAACACAGCCACGTTCCACCTATTACCGCTAGAGACCATGGCTTGAAACATGGACTTCATGGTTGGTAGGGGTAGGTACTATAAATAGTTATACGAGCAAACTCAAAAAATAAAAATAAAAAATCAAAATATCTTTATTCATGTAGGTCACAAAGTAACACTTATGAACGTCAAAAAAAAGAAAATGCTTCTACATTTACATTTACCGCCAGATTCACAAGGCAATAGGTAGAGCCTGTGAGGAAAGAACCTGGCAAGAAAAACTCACGGCCACTCTTTTTATTCGCCAGTAAATACAATGATTCTGTTACAACAATAAAAAGAGGGCAAGGGCAGTACGTGACCATGTGTGGACCAAGTGAACTTAAAAATTATGAATCTCTGTTATTCACAACAAAAAGTCAAATACTAGTTAAAGGTGCCACATAATCTCAAAGTACCCATACCTTACAATATCATAATAATAATAATTTAAGACGAACAACTATCGAAAATACATCATGAAGGACGGTACGGTCGTCGGTATCTTGCTAACAGCGAGTACTTGCATAGGCACAATCAAGTAGCCAGGATCATCCATCAGCAACTTGCTCTTCAATACGGCCTTATTGAGTTCGAGGTACCATATTATAAGTACACACCAATGCCAGTTCTCGAGAATGGTCGTGCGTTGCTCTACTGGGACCGATCAATCATCACGGACAGGACTATTGTTGCCAATAGGCCTTATATCGTGTTGGTTGATCGGACCCAGCGTCGGGCAGTGCTCGTCGATGTCGCCGTCCCGCATGACGAGAATCTCGTGAAGGCAGAGAAGGACAAACTTAGCAAGTACCTTGATCTGTCCTTCGAGATAACCGCCATGTGGGACGTAGACTCGACGATCATTGTGCCGATGGTCATTTCGGCTAACGGATTAATAGCGAAGAGTCTCGACCAACATCTCAAAAGACTCTCGTTAGATTGTTGGATCAAGAGTCAAATTCAGAAGGCTGTTATCCTCGTCACGTGCCGTATTGTTAGGAGGTTTCTCAGTCTGTAGCCTCCACCGCCGGTAGTTTGGGTCCTACTCCGCTACTGGTGGGTCACTATTTTTTATATTTTTATATGTATTTGTGTTTTTTATAAATCTATTTAAAAATGTATAAAATAAGAATGTTAATGAATAAACGAAAATAATTTAACAATAATAAGCGAGTTTCAGCAATAAAACAACATTTCAAACAGAAGTAGCCCCTATGTAGCTCGAGTGATGAGCAAGCAACTCATTGCCATTTCTCTGTATCGTTTAGATAATCTTTAATAGTATAATATGCCTTTTTTAGGAGGTGTGTCTTAACAGCCACTTTGAATTTATTCAAAGGAAGGTTCATAATGTTTAGTGGAATTTTGTTATAAAAACGCACACCAAATCCTGCAAAGGAGTCATGAACCTTCTGTAAACGATAATACGTCCCAACCAATTTATGCTTATTTCTAGTATTTATTGCATGTATGTCACTGTTCATACTGTATAAATGTATATTCTGTTTAACGAACATAATATTCGCATATTATATATATTGTGATGCAACTGTTAAAATGCCTATTTCTTTAAATCTTTCTCTAAGAAAAACTCGTGCATTCAGTTTATAAATCGCACGTATAGCTCGCTTTTGGAGTATAAAAATGATCTCTATATCAGCTGCCTTGCCCCACAGTAAAATTCCATACGACATGACACTGTGAAAATAGCTAAAATAAACCAGCCTGGCAGTTTCTACATTAATGAACTGTCTGACTTTACTAATAGCAAAAGCCGCAGAGCTAAGTTTCCCTGCAAGACCCGATATTTGGGCGTTCCACTGTAATTTACTGTCCAGAGTACTACCCAAAAATACGGTTGATTCTACAAGATTAAGGGTATCACCGTTCAAAATAATATTAGTACCCTAGTTCTGAACATTAGGCATACTAAATGTAACACACTTCGTCTCTTTTGCGTTCAGAAGTAAATTGTTGGTTGTAAACCAATCCAGAACTAGTGCAAGTGAACTATTTACTTCGTCAAAATTCCTCAGCTTGCGATCAACTTTAAAAATAAGTGATGTATCATCGGCGAATAGAACAATGTCGCACAAGTTATGTACATAGAACGGTAGATCATTAATGTAAACTAAAAATAGAAACGGACCTAGAATTGATCCTTCTGGCACGCCCATAGCCACAGAAGCCCCTAAATACCGACTACCATTGATAGCAACATGTTGTATTAAGGTATGAGGCAACTAGGTCCAGTGCCGAATCTCTGATACCATAATAATTGAGTTTCCGTAATAGGGTATTATGTTCAACACAATCAAAAGCTTTGGAGAGATCGCAAAATATACCAATGGCATCTTGCTTATTCTCCCAGGCATTTAAAATATGCTTCAGAAGCGTTACCCCTGCGTGAATGGTAGAACGACCTCTTGTGAATCCATACTGCTCATTATGTAGTAGCATATTTGAATTAAAATGTGATTGTAATTGCTGCAATATAATTTTTCAAAAATTTTACTAATGGCAGGTAGTATTGAAATTGGTCTAAAATTGGTGTTAAATTATAATTATTATTAGTTTTAAAATAAAGGCATCACTTTACTGTATTTCATGAGATCAGGAAACACTCCACTAATGATACATTTATTAAATATTGCAGCTAGATGTGGAGATATATTCACAATAATGGACTGAAGCAATTTTACAGAAATACCCCACAAGTCAGCTGTCTTTTTTGAGTTAAGCGACTTGAATACTTTTATAATATCATTGGGGTTTACATATTCAAAGCTAAATGAGACATGACACTGATTCACGCCGCTTTCCAGCATACGTTGAGCTTCAACTTCAACTACATAAGTATTTGTCGACTGTTTCGTTTCTTTGACTGCTTCGGTGGCGTGGTGGGTAGTACATCTGCTTTCGACGCCGGAGTCTCGGGTTCGATTCCCGGTCGGGACAAACTTTGTGTGAAGACAGGTACGTTTGTACCGAAGTCTGGGTGTTTCCTATGTATAATATGTATGTATTTACTAAAAAAATTGTAGTATTTATATCAGTTTCTCTAGTACTCATTACACAAGCTCTGCTTAGTTGCCGGGCGCAACTGGAAATACGTTCTGCTTGTAACCAGAGACGCCCAGCCACGGACTTTAGAGCGGCCGCGGCCTTAGGTCGCGTAATAAAAAACAAAAAAAAAAAAACTATGCTTAGTTTGAGACTACAGATGACGTTGTGTGATTTGTCCTAACATATTTATTTATTTATTATTTATCTATACTACTATTATAACGAGGAAAGATTTGTATTTTTGTATGTTTGTAATTAATAAACTCAAAATCTACTGTGCCGATTTCAAAAATTCTTTCACCATTGGAAAGCTACCTTCACCCTGAGTAACAGGCTACTTTTTATCCCGGTAATGTGTTCCCACGGGAACCGGGAACGAGTAAACTAAATCACAGAGGCGGAGCTGCGGCGATCAGCTAGTATTGGATAAAATTCTTGTACTTTTCTATTTATTTCATACCGACAGCGGTTTCGCCTCACGGCAACTACTGCTTAGTCTAACAATCTATAATACTGTGTATAGTAATCGCCAGAAGTCGCCACAGCTTACCATTAGGCGGGTGGCATCAATTTGGCATTGTTAGAGTACATAAAAAATCTCTGATGATGCCGTGAAACGATGCCGCAGTCAGTGTGACATCAATATACATATAATAAAATGGTAAGTGGTCGATGTCTGTACATCGAAGATATAATAGAGAAACTGTTGTTGGGGGCTTTATGAACGCAATAGTACCCAAAACAGTGGTTTTTTTAATTTTTGTCTGTTTGTCTGAATGTTTGAACACGCTAATCTCAGAAACGGCTTAACCGATTTGAATGCGGTTTTTAGTAATGCGTTGTGATTTATTTAACTTAACATTTAAGGTTATTTTATTTCAATCGGTTCATAAATAAAAAAGTTATGTCGATATAAAGTACCACCCAGGCGGAGCTGCGTGCAACAGCTATACATAATAAATCAGTAACTGGTGATCAAGAAAACTTTAATACGCAGGCGGAGCTGCAGGCGACAGCTAGTAAATAAATAAATTTGGAAAGTACAAGAGATTTATTCAATACATCGAGTTCTCTTTTATGAGGGTTGGACTTTGCAATAAAATTCCATTCTTAGACACTGGCTTAGATCCAAATGTAATGTATAAATTATTTTTTGATTCTTTTTACAACGAGTTCAACTCCATATTCAAGTCTAAGGAGGTCATGATTAGTGAAAGTCCTACTTTCAGTGAATGTGCCACTGAGGGTATACACAAAAGTAGACAAAAACTTTATGAACTATACTCAGAAAGACAGCTTAATAGATCAGTTGAATTTCTAGATTATGTTAAAACTTATTCAAAAAAGTTTAAAGCAGATTGTTTAGCAGCTAAATCAAAATATATAAGTGATAAAATTCTCAATAGTGCAGACAAAGTTAAATCTACTTGGAAAATTATAAACGCGGAAAGAGGTCAACAAAAATTAAATGATAATCATTTTAAACTTAATATAAATGGTAAAATAACTACATCAGACTTCGAGGTCGCTAACGAATTTGAAAATTTTTTCTCCCGAATTCCTGTAGATTTGACAAAAACCCTAGGCTCTTCAACCCCCATTGCAGAATCTTTGTTAAAAGCAAACGTTCCTTGTTGTAACGTTATATTTAAATTCAGTAAAGTTAACATAAACACTATCTTAAAAACTTTTAAATCTTTAAATATCAAGAAAACAGCTGACCTCTGGGGCATCTCTGTGTATTTAGTAAATTCTTTTATTGAAATGGTTGCTCCTGAACTAGTAATAATATTTAATAATTGTGTTGATAGTGGTGTGTTCCCTGATTTAATGAAATCTAGTAAATTAATTCCCCTGTTTAAATCGGGTAGTACTTCAGATCCGTCCAATTTCCGTCCCATTTCTGTACTACCTACATTTAGTAAAATTTTTGAAAAAATTATGCTTAATCAAATGCAAAATCACTTTAACGTTAATAAACTATTACATACAAAACAATTCGGTTTCACTCGTGGTCGGTCCACCACTGATGCCGCCGGTATTAAATTATTAGAGTGTATATACAGGGCCTGGGATGAGTCATATGATGCTTATGGTGTATTCTGTGACTTATCTAAGGCCTTCGATTGCGTTCAGCACCAGACTTTAATTAAGAAACTTGATCATTACGGAATCCGGGGGACGGCCTTGAATTTCGTCAATTCTTACTTAAGTGATAGGGTCCAGAAAGTAGTGATCAATGGTAAACAGTCACCTGGTTCTCCTGTAGCAATGGGGGTACCGCAGGGTTCAATTTTGGGACCTTTTCTTTTTCTAGTATATATTAATGATCTCCCTCACCTCATAAGAGACGACCACGAGGTAGTTTTGTTTGCTGATGACACTTCTTTAATATTTAAAGTTAAACGTGGACAGCGCGAACTTGACGATGTAAACATTGCCCTCTCTAGGATAGTCCACTGGTTTTGTGCTAATAATTTATTATTAAATGAAAATAAAACTAAATGTGTAAGATTCACCTTACCTAATGTAAGACTTGTTAAAACCAGTGTTAAGGTTAGGGATGATATAATAGAATTGGTCGATGACACTGTCTTTCTGGGCATAACGTTAGACTCCAAATTGCAATGGGGGCCTCATATCGGGAAAATTTCGGCCAGGCTTAGTTCAGCAGCCTATGCTGTCAAAAAGATCCGACAACTTACAGACATTAAAACGGCGCGTCTTGTCTACTTCAGCTACTTCCACAGTATCATGACATATGGCATACTACTGTGGGGTAACGCTGCCGATATTGAATGCATCTTTGTGTTGCAGAAGAGGGCTATCCGGACTATCTATGGAATGGGGTCTCGGGAGTCATTAAGAGATAAGTTTAAGCATATTAACATCCTTACAGTGTATTCACAGTATATTTATGAAATTTTATTGTATACCCACAAGAACAAAAGTAAATTTGTGAAAAATAGTGATAATCATAATCTAAACTTAAGAAATAAGGATAAACTGGCTGTTCCTAAATTTAGGCTTCATAAAGTGAGTAATTCTTTTGCGGGGAACTTTATTCGAATGTACAATACATTGCCAACCGAAATAGCAAATTTATCTGTCAATAAATTTAAAAAACTAATAAAAAGTAAATTGTGCCATAAAGCTTATTATAGTATTAATGATTTCTTAGATGACAAGGCGGCCTGGTTGTAACAACGTAACGAATTGCTCCTTTCTAAATAACTCTGTATTAGATTTAAGATGAAATATTTTGAAAAAAGCCGAGCTGAGTTTCTTGAGGGCTCTTCTCAGTCTCGTTGCATTTTGGAACCCTCGGTAGAGTCACACCAACTTCTGACGAATCTAAATAATTTTCTGAAAATTTCAAAGATAATAAACGTTATTTTATTTTATTTTATTTTTTTTATTTTGTTTTATCGGTTTTAATCCCGGTAATGTGTTCCCACGGGAACCGGGAACGAGTAAACTAAATCACGCGGGCGGAGCTGCGGCGATCAGCTAGTTTACTATATTTCTATACTTCGGTAAACTTCTATTGTTTATGCTTGTTTAAAAATAGGGTAAAATGCCCAATGGTGGGTCTAGTATTTTTGAAATATAGGTAGATGAGTAGTTATTTACTTATTCTTCATCTTTTTTTGTTTTATTACAACAGGGTAAATGCACCAACACTGGACATACAAGGGGATCTATGCAAATCGATCACACTACGTAAGTGTCTGCAAATTATAGGAACCTTAAATAAATAAGTACTAAGGTACTTTTATATTGGTTTAAAATTAGGGTAAATTGTTCTGTATTGGGTCTTTTTTTATACAACGTGCTTACGAGCTACGCCACACGCCTAGTGGGAAGCCGTTGGACGGACGTCTGGCAATTGTGGGCGACTCTCATAGTACACAAATAAGAGACTTTTTGAACATGGTGTTGTTATTGTTTGTGCTTACAGGGTTCCTCAAGTTGATAATTTTAGATGTATTTTTTAACAAGTTTGAAACAGTCTTACAGATATGCCATGGTTTTATCTTTTAATTCGTACATGTTGTATCTTTTTGACCTTCATGCACCAATAAAAACAAAGACGTTTCGAGCACCTCCTACACCGTGGATCACTGACAATATCCGTTTGTTGTTTCGACTGCGGGACCGGGCTAGAGCAAGGTATCATAGAACTGGATTGGAGCGGCACCGCAAGTACTATAAAGATTTCAAACACTTGGCAGACAGATCCTTACGTAATGAAAAGTCGGCTTACTTTAAAGACAAGATAAACTCACAGATTAAAGAACCTAAAGTATTGTGGCAAAACTTAAAGACTGACATCATACCAGATCACAAGGACAGACTACTGCCATCCTATTTTGATGATACCGATGCCGTCAACAAGGCTTTTTTGAGTGTGCCAGGGCAATCAACATTATCAATCTCGCAGCTGACATTTTTTGAGTATAATAAGTGCACTACGAAACAGTTTAGTCTAAGGACTGTGAGTAAGGAGGAGGTGCGTAGAATAATTAACAGCATCAGTACAAATGCGCTGGGCGTTGATGAGATCGGCCAGGGGATGCTCTCCATGGTACTTCCGTCGGCTTTGCAGGCCGTGACCGACATTGTCAACGCCTCCATTGTATCTCACAGGTTCCCCGATCAGTGGCGTTGCGCAATTGTTCGACCCATATCAAAGGTAAGTAATCCACAGCACTGCAAGGACTTGAGACCGATAAGCATTTTACCATGTTTATCCAAGGTTTTAGAAAGAGTGGTTCACACGCAGCTGTCGGAGTACCTGGAGACCAACAATCTGCTGCCTGAGTTGCAGTCAGGCCTCCGTAAGGGCCGGAGCACGGCCACGGCATTGATTGATGTAGTGGGCAACATCCTTGAGGCAAGGGATGATGGGGAGGGGTCTATCCTGGTACTCCTGGATTTTTCCCGCGCATTTGACACTATTGACTGTACACTGCTACTGTCAAAAATGTCCTACTACAGATTTAGCAGGGAAACGGTGGAGTGGTTCCACAGCTACCTATTCAATAGAACGCAGTGTGTGGAGATACAGAGGGAGGATGGTACACGGATTTCCTCCCTTCCCTGCCCGGTGTCCAAAGGTGTGCCACAGGGATCCATTTTGGGGCCTCTCCTGTATGTTTTGTATAGTGCAGACATTGTCCATTCTATCAGGAACTGCAAATACCACATTTATGCAGATGATACCCAGCTCTATAAGTCGTTCAAGCCCTCTGACGCAGCAGCTGCGTTAGCAGGTATAAACAAGGACTTGGCCACTGTGGTGACATGGGCGGGGCAGAACTCATTGACGCTGAACCCATCCAAGTCAAAATTCATGGTCCTGGGCTCAAAAAACCAGGTTAAGTCAATAATAGAAATGGACCCAATCATTACCATTCTGGGTGAGAGAATAGAGAGGGTTGATATTGCAACAAACCTGGGACTTATCATGGATTCAGAGTTACGCTTCGAGGCACATATAAGCAAATTAGTAAGTAACTGCTTCTATAGGTTAAAGGTTCTATATAACATCCGTCAGTTTTTAAGTGAGCCAGTAAGAAAACTTCTGGTTGAAAGCCTTGTATTGTCAAAGTTTAACTACTGCGACACCGTTTATGGCCCTTGTCTGCTTAATAGGACAAAGAACCTGATCCAGCGGGTCCAGAATGCTTGCTGCCGCTACTGCACGAATATCCCTAGACGTAGCCATGTAACTCCATATCTAAATAGTCTCAAGATCCTTAAGATGGCAGCGAGGAGAAATATCCACCTGGCCAGTTTGTTGTTTGGGGTGGTGACTTCACAGAAACCCGCTTACCTCTACAAAAAACTTAGCTGGAGACATGATAAACAGCGGTTCAGCAGAAGATCAAAGGTGCCCCCTCTGTCGTTGCCTAGGTACAGGACAGCTGCTTTCAGGGGCTGTTTCAGGCATGCCGCGACGCACTGTTGGAATGTCCTATCCCCACCAATCCGCAGTCTGAAAACGAAATTAACTTTTGTACGCCGACTCAAGAATTTATATATGGTGAAGCAGTTAAATCCAGTTTAGACATAAAGTAAACACATTTTTAAACTTACCTATTTATGTTGCCTGCGCGTCGGCGTCGCTCGGTAGTGGTGGATGATGCTAGGTAGATAAGTTTACACAAACGATTTTCACACGACACTGCCATCACTACACAACATGCGACTATGCGAGAAACTACACTTCGCATATTGTTTATTATTATTATTATTTTTTATTTTTATGTTTTTTACGTCGTTACTTTGTTTGTGGGTGTAAATCAATATTTATATGTTTATGTATTAAATAAGTAAAGTTGTATAAATTATCTATCAATACCTGTAGAATGTTCATGATTTGTTATTTTATATTTTGTTGCTTTTTCTTTTGTTTAATGTTCTCGTGTATAACGTATTGTACCTATGTTCACTTGACATTCAATTCTTTTTTACAATAACACCACCCGGCTGTCTCTGAATATCAGCGCTGTCTGCCTTGCACTACGCAGACAGCATTACGCTGAGAGACGGCCGTTTATTCCACTTCACTGTTGTTTATTTTAGTATTTATAATTTCTTTATTTTTTTTTTTAGTGTTTATTTGCCATATGTTGTCTATTTTTTTTACCATGTTTATTGTGGAGTAATAAATTATTTCTTTCTTTCTTTTCTTTCTATATTAAATAGAAGGTGTTATGAACACATTATTTTGGCTGGGGACTATAATAATAATATTCTAAATCAAAATTGCAATACTAGACTTTTCCAAGATATTTTATTAAACTATAACATGTCTTTTGCCATCAAGGTACCAACTAGGTTGGTGAGCGGGACCTGCATTGACAATATTGTATATAACTTTAAAAAAACGTGCGGGACGGAAGTGTTGGAGTTTGCATTGTCTGATCATACTGCGCAGATTGTGAAATTTCCTACTAAGAGGATTCCACTTAATAAAGTATGGCGAAAACGCACCCGTAAATTTTCACCTGAAAATATTGTCAAATTTTTAAAATGACATTTACAATTAATCTGACCCTAATAAAGCGTATAATTATTTTATAGAACACTTTAAATTTTTTTATGAACTTTGTTTCCCATACAGAACAGTAACTATAAGTGTTCATAGGAAACCTCGATGGGTAACGCGTGGTGTTAAGAAGTGTAGTGCTAAGAAGCGGCGTCTGTTGTTAAGATATAGGAAAAATCCTACTACTAAAGCCAAAAATGAGTATCAGACATTTTCAAAACGGTTTAAAAGAGTTATCAGACAAACTAAACGTGCTCAAAATAATTACAAAACTCAAACCTCAACAGATAAGTCTAAAAGTACCTGGGATATTATAAATAGCTCTAAAATGAATATTCCACGTGACTCCATATCTAGAATCAAGTTTAATGATAAAATTGTTGTAGATACAAATGAGATGGCCAATGCTTTTAATATGTTTTTTATTGATAAAATAGAACCAATACGGGGCTCAAGGAGTAACCTTAAAAATTATAGGCACGCAGAAATCGATCTTTATTTCTCCTTGCATACCTAGTGACATACAAAATATAATAACTGGAGTAAAAAACTCAAATAGTGTAGGAGCGGATGACATATGCACTAGAGTAATTAAAGCTTGTAATTTGAATATATGTGGACACTTAAGTTATATTTTCAATTTATGTATTACTAATTTGGCATTTATCCTGATAAATTAAAATTATCAATAGTGAAACCAGTTTTCAAAAAGGAAGACAGAGAAATGATGGATTATTATAGACCAATAACTCTAGTGTCAATCATGTCAAAGATTTTTGAAAAGTATGTGCATAGTAGAATCTATGCCTATTTCGAAAATAATCAGCTACTGTGTCCGGAGCAGAAGGGTTTTAGGAAAAATAAAAACACTGGCTCTGCTATTTATGATTTTTACAAAACCATACTTAGCAGTGTTGATTTAAGGTCCCCAATCTGCGCCATTTGCTGTGATATGACACAGGCGTTTGATTACGTAGATCATGCTATTTTGCTGAGGAAACTGGAAGCGTATGGCATTTGGGGTAAGGCTTGGGATCTGATCCGATCCTATTTGTCTGATAGATCGCAGGTCACTAGCATCACAGGAATTGATAAAGTAACTAAACATGAGCTGAAATATCAATCTCAATCACGAGCTATTACCTATGGTGTACCCCAGGGCAGTGTTTTGGGGCCGCTATTGTTCATCATTTATATTAACGACTTGCCAAGGTACACGGAACATCCGATGTCACTGTTTGCTGACGATAGTACGGTCTCGATTGGATGCAGGAATGTTGCTCGATATGAGGGTGACATAAATGACTGTCTATCAACTATAATCAGATGGCTTGACAACAATAATTTAAAAATTAATATCCTAAAAACTCAAATCATGCACTTCTCACAACGCCCCAAGCCACATAACATCAAAATTAAATATAACAATAGAGAGGTAATTGAAGTCCATACAGCGAAATTCTTGGGTCTAACCATTGATAGGCAGTTGAACTGGAAGGCACATATGGGCGAGCTGTGCAAAAAATTGGGCAGTTCGGCATATGCTCTGTTCAAGCTGGCTCCTACAGTAAACACCCAGACCCTTCTTGCTGCATACCATGGTCTTACGGCACCAATAATAAGGTATGGAATCATCTTCTGGGGAAACTCGACAGATACAGAAAAAGCCTTTAAAGCCCAAAAACGCTCTATTAGGGCAATGTTTAGTTTAACAACAACAGACAGCTGTAGGCCTTACTTCACAAGATTTAATATATTGACACTTCCGTCCCTGTACATCTATGAAGTTGCTTTGTTTGTGCACTGCAACCCTCACTTGTTTCCTCGATTATCTGATGCTATTAAGCGCAACCGACGTAACAATTATAATAATGACCGTAAACTGTGCCTACAAAGTGCAAACACCAGCCTTATGACCAAAAGCGTACTATGTACTACGCCTAAAATTTATAATAAACTTCCTGACTGTCTTAAAATGCAGTGTTGACATTTTTAAACTTAAATTGAGGAGACTTTTAATAAGCAAATGTTATTATAATTTGAATGAATTTTTTGATGATAATAATTTAGTAAGTGACATTTAACATTGACATTTTTAATTGATTCTATTACTGTTTGTTAGCTTTAAATTTTGACTTTACATTGTAACTTGACATCTGTATGAATACTATTATTGTTGTTATCATATTTATTTATTTTTTATTTGACATGTAATTTGACTTGACTTGTGCTTAGTATTCTTGTATTGCTGGCCCAATTTGGACATAATTTTTATACTTTCATATTTCTACCATGGCCTAATAATATTTTTTAATGTATGATATTAATAACTTTACAATTTTATACTGCATGTGTAAATTATCTACATACCATAATGCAATGGTAGAGTGTAAATGGGACATTATGTAATTTAACACCTATAACTGTACCTACATTCTGTAAATGAATAAATGAATATGAATATGAATATGAATATGAATATGAATAAGTGAATCGTAAATAACTGTACGAATGGACTAGGTGCCACCATGTAAAATATGCTTAAGGAATGCCTTCGGATAGGCAGAAACTGCTAAGCGACGGTGGCCCGGCAAAGGGGCGCTCGATTAAGCTCAACACCCAAACTCGCCCAAACAACATAGAAGCGACGCCCCCGAAACACATAAGGGGCGTCGGACTCCTCAGGGCCTTTCACGTGAGCGGTGGGCCCCCCGACCCACCGCCCACGGCCCTATCAGTCGGGGGCTTGGGCGTATGCAATACGCCGTTGCCCTCTGACTGGTGCCCGGCGGGGCGGAAGCGTGCGGCCTGCACGCTCCCGTTCCCGCAGGGCCTCTCTCTTTGCCGCCATCACCTCCCGAGCGAAGGAGGCGACGGCGGCCCAACATTCTTCGCTGCCGGCCATAGACAGAATGACGGCCGGCAGCGAACCTACACTGCCGATGATGCCCGTGAGGGCCAACCTCTGCGTGTCCCAGGTAGCGCACACAGCGAGCGTATGCTCCACCGTATCTACGGCGCCGCCTGCGCAGTGATGACAAACGGGCTCCGACAGGATCCCCACCACTTCCCACAGGAATTTGGCAAAACAGCCATGACCCGTGAGAAGTTGGGTGAGGAAGTAGGTCGGAGCCCCCTGCGCATGCTCCACCCACTGGCGGAGCACGGGACCGATGGCCCCCACGAGCACTTGGCTCGCGGTCGGAGCCGCACATCTCAAGGCCCATTGCCGGAACAGATCGTCGCGAGCCTCCTGTCTCCAGCGATCGACCTGCTCCGGCAATGGGCGACCTCCTACTTGTCGCACCAGGGCGTCCTCCTCGTAGACCCTCTTGAGGACCCCTGCTTCGAGATCCCACGGGGGACTTCGTGCCAACAAGCACGCCGCCTCAAAAGACACGGTGCGATACGCCCGTGCAGCCTTCTGCACCGCGTTCCGCTGCGGCTGTCGCAGCTGGACCACGTTCGCGGCGCCGAGGGCATCCGCCCAAATAGGCGCTCCATAGAGTGCCTTGGAGCGCACCACACCCTCGTAGAGGCTGAAATTATTTGAAATTGACATTGCTAAACGCCTAATCGATGCTTCTCAGGACCAGAGGCTGGCTATTTTCTAGCCCAAACGTGGCAACACAGCCAGCATTCTGAGAACCTTCCCAGTCGGCAAAGACGCGGAGGATTTTTTAAACGATATTTTGTAATGTAAATATTTTTAGTCTATAATTATGTTTATTTTGTATGTAATATAATTTGATTAAATATTATATTTGAAAATACTTATTTTATTGTAGCTGACTAATTTGACTGAACCTAATTTCATATATTTTTTTATATTTTGCCAACATTATTGGGTTTATGTAAGACCTAATAATGTTGTTTGTATCCAAATTTCAGACGGGTTCGATTATTGGGTCGTTTACCCTAGTATTATATACCTACCATCTTGACATTTTATAATGTATTTTTTTTTGCTTGAAAGATTTACCGTTTTACGTTCACCTACCTTCCTCTCGCTGGAGACCATGCTGCGAGCCATGGTCTCTAGCGGGAGCCAGTGGAACGCGGCCGTTTCCTTCTGCGAGCAGGTTATGCTCGTGAAGGAGGCGGCTGGGTGAGAGAGCGGACCCTTCCTGCTAAATTCTGAAGCGTATGGCGGGGACGCCGCAGTCGTGAATACGCGCAGGACCATCGACTTCCGTGATCGGGCCTGAGGACGACGGACTAGCAACTCACCATCCTTACAGAAGTAGGCTAGAAGGACTGCGTGCTGTTGGGACTCACCCCACGCACATCTTCACTCACTGCCGCGGGATAAACCCTGGCCCTAAAGATACGGGATGAAACCGCACAAAACCCCCGAAGAGGCCACACAGGTGGTCAAAGTCTGCCGGGCGCCACTGGAAATTCCCTGGGACTTCAACAGAGGCCCTCGGCAAAGGACGTAGGAGCGGCCGCGTCCTTGGGCCGTGGAACTTAAAAAAAAAGTTCACATATCCTATTTTCAACTTTTTTATGTGTAGGTATGTACCCACAGTATTTCAAGGGTATATTCAAGGTATTTCTAGGTACATAGGCAGACTATGTATATAAAGATAGTGAAATAAAACCTTTTATGTTAGGTACTAACTTTTATTTCTTATTATTTTGGTTTTTTTAACTTAGGTACCTACTAAGAGAATTAGAAGAGCTAAATGATTTCATACCAATTCACCATAACTTCCAGTACCTAAGTATGTGTATTTAGAAGACACTATAAGGAAGTCCCTACTTTGTATTGATATGTACCTATGATTTTTAGGTGAGCCATTTTTATTTGATGTAGACCTATTTATAGCCCACTGACAAGCTAATCTGCCCTTTGCTACATGACATGTAATGTTTATAATAATATACCTAATCAAAACGCAAAGAACGGTAGCGTGATGCGTCGTTGTCTAATAAAGTTGTACTCGCTCTGTCCCCGTCGCACACTCTCCGCGCGCCGCCTCTGGCCCCTCCGAATAATCACGCGAATCGGTACGAAATCTGAATTTTCGCTGACCGCCTAACCCCTCTTAAGGCCCTTGAACAAACTCTCTCACAAAACTATTCCCTTGAAAACATTAAGTATTCAAGTTTTATATTGTGTTGTAATTCAAAGTTAGAAACTTAGTTCACATACCCTCTGATTCCCTCAGATTATAAAAGAACATAAATATCCTTTTTTTTTTATTCCCGCGGCCTACGGCCGCAGCTACTCAAACGTTCGCTGCCGGGCGTCTCTGGTTGCAAGCAGGTATTTCCAGTGGCACCCGACGGACCTTGACCCCCTCTGTGGTCGCTGCGGGGTTTGGTCGGGATGAGAATCCCGCGTCGTTGGGGTAGGGTTTTATCCCGCGTCAGTGAGTGAATCTGGTTGTGTGCTATGGGGCAAAGGCCCCGCAGCATGCAACCTTTCTAGCCTGCTTCTGTTAGGACGGCGGGTGGCGATCCCGCTGTCCTCAGGCCCCGATCATGGAGGTCGATGGTCTTGGGCGTAGATGAGTCTGCGGCGCCCTCGCCGCTGACTACGGAACTCGGCGGGGAGGGTAAGTTCCCTCTCCCTCTCGGCCGCCTCCTTCGCGAGCATGACTTGCTCGCAGAAGGACACGGCCGCGTTCCACCTACTCCCGCTGGAGACCATGACTTGAAGCATGATCTCCAGCGAGAGGGTATCCACGCCAAGACCCACAACGAGGACCGCTGGTCCTCGATTTCTCGAGACGTAGGCCTATGGTCCCGCTCCAGCGCCTCCTTGTGACGTCGGTGTGTTACGTCACACCGCTGCAAGCGCGCACTGCCCGCCCCACTAGTCTGATGCGTCGTCCCGCGACAAGGGTGGCACTATATATGCGAAGGACAGGTGAAGTTGCTGTCTATCTTACAGCACTCGGCTCGGACCCTGAAACCTGTAACCGTTGCATTACTACTTGTTATTCGTTGTCTCAAACATTACATGTATAAATTCATTCTAATTATTTTTATTTAATATCATCCAGTGGAAACTACCTAATTGTGTTGGGGAAGCTACCCCCTACGTTACACCTTGCGCCATTGGAACAATGACGCAAGGGCTCTCGCTTTCAGGTCCCATGGAGGGGTCCCGGGTAGGAGACATGCAGCCTCTCCGGAGATCCTGCGGTACCCTCTTATTGTTTTGACGGCCAAGGTCCTCAACGGTCAAACGGAGCGCTGAGTTGTTGGCCGTCAACCGCGCCGCCCATACGGAAGCCCCGTATAGGGCCATATTCCGCACGATCCCCAGGAACAGTCTCCTGCAGGAGGCGTTGGGTCCCTTTAGGTTGGGCATGAGTCGCGAAAGCGCGACTGATGCCCCCGTCACTTTAGGGACCAAACTTCGGAAATATGGTCCGAAGTTCCATCGGCTATCAAGTACGATCCCTAGGTACTTCATCGAGGGCTTGATGCCGATGTTAACGCCTCCCACGTTTATGCTGGAACCTTCAGGTGGACCGTTCCGAGGTCTGTGGAAGCACAGAACCTCGGACTTGTGCAAGGCCACCTCCAGTCCGAGCCGCCGACATAAATATCCTATCCTATCCTAAACCTTTTTTGTGTTTGATTTTTTTTGTAAGCGCCCTCACCTATTTTGTGATAATTTCACACAATTCAACTACAGAAATCACGATTCTACTATTTTATTGTACTAGACAATGATTTTAAATACAATGGATTTCGGATCATCGCTCAAAAGTGTCCGAACTAAAAGAGAAACAAAACGCTAAAAGAGAAACAATCGCGCGCCAGTCTTGATTTTGACAACTGAACGACAACACGTTGCACAATGCCGTACTGTATTGTAAAAACGTGTAAAAACTACGAAAAAAAAGCAAATTGAAGACGGTGTATCATATTTTCAGTAAATAAGCTTTTGTTTTATTATTTGCAATTTATTATTTCACTTAAAATACAGTATTTCGTCGATAATAAATTAAAAGACAAAAGTAAATATTGCAATCCAGTCCAATACCGAAGTACCTATCTGTCTCTTTCGAACTCATCCCAAGCTCAGTAAAAAGAAAGAGACCATTTCATTTTCACTGAATAATGTACTAACAAAATGACCATTCAGATTTATTCGGATTACCGATAGCGATAAAACTATTTGGAACAAAGATTATAGTGGAGACGCCTTGGCTCTTTATGATTTTTTTTTCGTTATATGAACCAACATCTATTTCAGTTTTCCTCGGGATCCAGTACACTGTGCACAATGGAAAAATATTATTGCCCTAGCACGGCGAGAAGAATATTTTGATCCAAAAAATAACAATCTTGTTTGTTCGGCTCATTTTATGGACATAACAAAAAGAGGTCCGATCTTTATGAAACTTGTACAAGAATCCCTTGATTGAATGGAGGAGATAAGCCCAAAAATGTTTTTAATTTTCACAGGGTATCATTGTTTTGTCATAAATATAATTACACATGTCATTTTATTTCGTGTATGTACTGTTATTTTCTTTTTATTTGGATTCTCGGTAATGTATTCCCACGGGAATCGGGGCCGAGATAACTATATCTCGCGGGCGGAGTCACGGTGATCAGCTAGTAGCCAATAATTTCGTATCCCAAAAATTAACCATAAGATAAAAATAAATTAATGATGCGCAGTTTTAGCAACTAATTCAGTCACTTGAAACACGGCTATCTTGTAGTAGACGTAGCGACATAGCGTTATGAAAATAGTAATGAAAGCGGAAGAACTTTGACACCCGCAAGAAGTTTGGCATTTATAATATTATAATTAGTTAAATTCATTAATTCCCTTTTTGTTATTCATACACTACAGTTACTTATTATGAAACTGACTCGAAAAAAAAAATCTTTGTCAGTCGTTAATTAGTTTTTCAGCTTATTTCGTCTAACATAAACAAGTAATTACAATTTATAAGATTATGGAATTTATTGTAGTCTTACATTAATTATTACGCCTACGTAGGTACATATCATGGAATCCTTAAAAGACTTTAACAAAATAAAGCTACTCCATTGTTTCTATGTTCACGTAGTTCAAGTATACGCTGCATAAGGTGAATTAGTCAGGCGGACAGATAGAAGCTACGTAATGCGATAAATTAGTGCAAACAAAAGTGAACACTATTCCGTTGAATCAAGGTTTAAATTTTAATATGAAATTTGTTTATATCTATGTATGCCTATGTATAATGTATAGGTCGACTCGGGACATTATTTTCTTGCGATTTGTTCTAGATCCTATGTCCGTTGTATTATAAGGTCTTTGGTACTAGACCTACATTTTTAACCTGTCCTAGCGTTCACGCCTCAGATTCTGGCATGCATTTTCAATTTAACCATGTTAACGCTGCCTGGCACCTACGTTCGTTACGCAGGTGCCACAATAATACAGTTACCTGGCACCGTTCAGGACACTACTGTAATACACGATAGAGTCTTCTAATTGAATCACTGCACAAGAATAGTTGCTGTTTTAGTTTTAAAGTCCTATTTAATAGGTATTGTTAGGGCCTTGAAGCTATTTTTTATTAGTTTTTATTTCACTATATTTAAAAATATATATATAACTTATATATACGTGATAATGATTTTAAAATCATACACTGTACAGTGTGTTCGTCTGTCACCTAGCTATGACTAATAATATAGGTTCTAATGAAAGCATAAACTATATACTCGTACAAACTACATTAGGTGTAAGTCATGTATATGTATGCGGTTGATTAAAATAGATAAAATTTTAAGTTTAAACATACTTGGTAAGAACTAACCAAAGCAGCCCGCACTCCAACTAATAAGAGAGTTAGGACTTTATTTTTACTATGTTCCGAAACCACAAAGTAGAACAAACGGAACAGAGATTCAGCATACTAACGATGCGGAAAGTGATCTGACAACATGTTCATTTGTTTTTATTTTTGTCCAAATTAAAGAATAGCCAGTCCTCTTGGTGACGTGTTTAATTTAAGTTGGTTGGGTTTTACGGCCAAGGGTACAGCGGTTAAAATTTATTTTCCACTGTACCATCAAGGGAACAGCCAAGGGTACACAGGAAAACAAGCGGATCTGACAATGGACACAAAAAAGTGGACGTGGTTATACTGATCTGACAATGTACATATTGAAATCTGACCAAGGACACAAAAAAGTGGACGTTGTTAGACTGATCTGACAATGGACACAAAAGAGTGGACGTGGTTAGACTGATCTAACAATGCTATCTGACCACGGATACAGAAGGCACATACCACGCGTGCATGTAGTGAAGCGACCAATTTCGGTGTATGTTCGTATATTTTTCTACTCTGTGCCGAAACCAAAACTGTCCAAATGCGTATTTAACTAACAGTGAGCTAACTTTTTCACTGAAAGCCTCTTTTGAGAGCTGTGACGTGTTTACTAATGCCTCTGAGTACGGTTACTTATTTTGTGGTACTGTTCATTGATTCGCATTTTCCGACCAAGTACATTTTCTTAGAAATTTTCAGGACATTTTACGCTATTTACAACTTATAGCCATACATTATTTACATAAACAAATCTTTCTAGCAGGAGTAGACGATGCTTTTACGTCCAAGTATGTCGTTCATTTTATTGTCCAAACGTAATTGGCGACAGGGTTTCTCGAAACTTTATTCCTTTAGATGGTGAGTGGCCATTTGACATTATAATATAAACAAGTGGTTGTTAAATTTCCCCAAAATATCCAGAATACCAAAGTTACTTATTGTATTATGTGGAAAGATTTTTGAGGATCATTGTACGTTTGTTCCGCAATTCTACACCAATTTGAATAAATTCGTACCACCACCTCGCTGTCTTAATTAAATGGAAATAGTAGAGGAAAGATAACTAGGGATCTAAGTCTTGCGTAGTGTACCTACCAGTGTATGGTATTATGGTATGTATACCAAACTAAGAGCCGGTATATTATTATAACGAAATAATAGAATAGTTACTTCAGTTGAGCCTAATAATATTAGTGTTCTGAGTATTTGTACTGAGCAAAAATAACCGCAAAGACTCATCATCGTATTAATATTATGTTCCCATTGAACTGGCTTACTAAGTACTGAATATGATAACTACAATTTTACTACATCTAACACAATACGTTACAAATAGCAGCATCGAAAAGTAAAGATTTTTTCTGTACTTTTCATAACTTAACAACAGAAGTAAAAATGTCAAAATTAGAAATAAGTAAACAAATGTAACTATACCCTGATATCCCACCACAAAAGAGAAATAAAGTAACAGCGTGAAAGTGTAAGAGGAATGAAAGCACAAATGGTATGTAACTAGAGAATCAGAATGAAAGATGAAACTTAGAATAAGAATAGTTAATGAAGAAGGAGCCCTGTGAGGGATATCGCTCCCAGTTAGTTGCAGAAAAGACTTTGCCATTGGCAAAGGTGCATTAATAAATTAAAAAAAAAAAACGCCAGTAGTAAAACTTTGAAAACATATTTAAAACTTCAATCTCAAAGATTAACTAACACTCATGAAGTTAAGAGGAGAATTCACACAAAGAAAATTAACTAAGAACAACAAAGTTTGACGCGTGGCAGCGGGCGTTGCAACATGTAGGTACTTAACAGTAGATACTATAATGCATCGTACTGAATGTAGTTGTTAGGGTTGGCACCTAGGAAAAGTCTGATAAGTACCTCAACTTGGTTTTTGAAATTTTCTAATAATTAAGTACACACACACACACATATCACGCTTATGTCCCCAAAAGGGTAGGCAGAGGTACATTACACATCTACAATTTGCCAGTATTTTAGTCCCACGTAATAGGGGGCAAACCGATTGCCTTCACCGGGCACACTTGTAATGGGTTATGTCCAAAATGGCTGAATAAATTTAATAAAAAAGTAGCAGCTGTATTGTAATTTTGAAAAAAAAATTTGAAAGCTGTTGCCTTGCGATGAAATGTTGATGAAAGGCAACAAAGTCTTACGTGCCAGCCGATATGGCACAGCCAATTAAAGTCCTGGGTGTAAAACTAAAAAACCAGTATTTCTTTTAGCTCCGTGGTCACAGTTGCCCGTCCTGTGGTCTATAGCCAAAGTAAACTATACGCTTGTGTTAGATCTAGATAAGACCTAATTAACGAACTACTAGTAGGTACTCTTGACAGAAAGTTCAAAAATTCCTATATCATTCCTAAATCATTCGCCACTGCACCACTTTGTGATCCACAAATACTTGTTTCGGAATGGAGGTGTTTTTTATGTACCATAGTTATCTATCTATCTATGTTTTAAGAAATATATAAGTATGTTTATCAGTCGTCTGGATTCCATAGTACAAGCTTATTAGCTTAATTGAGCTATATAAAATTACTTTATGTAAGAATGTCTAAAAATACATTTTTTTTATGTTTAGTATTTATTTAATGGCACTTCAAATCCCAGCATATTAATGTACACAATTTTCCTGTTACGATTACATAGATTTTGACATTTTCTTTAGCTAAATATAATTTATTAAAGAGAGTGCTATTATAAATCAAGTTGAGAGTAGCATCCCTGGGATGCATAGCTGGCTGGAAACGGTTGAAACTAGTTTAAACTGGTATTATGGCGATAAGACGGCGGGTGGGCTTTTGTTCATGAAGAGAAACCACTACGTGTGAAGTGTTCCAGTGAGATGGTCATACATCGGTATAGTACAGGATGAGTATGCTATTAGGTATAATTCATATTTCAGTATCTAGTAAATACTACGTATATAGCATATATTATATTACTGTTTAGGTAAGTATCTAGGTAACTTTATTGTCTGGCGTTTCGAGCAGATTAAAGTGGCTGTTACGACAGGCTTTACGTCGCCTTTAACCACGCCATATTAGCGCTTATTTCCTTGAGATAGTAAAATAAATATTAAATAAATATTTTTGGAGATTTTCACACAACGTCATCTAGCCCAAATTAAGCTGATATAAGCTTGTGCTATGGGATGTAGACGACTGATAAACATACTTATATATTTCTAAATACATACATATTATACATAGAAGACAAACTCCGAAAACAAATATTTGTGGATCACACAAATATTTGATTCGACCCGGAATCGAACCTGGGACCTCAGGGACGGCAGTCGCATACTTATACCACTGCGCCACCAAAGCAGTTTAATAAAGTTTAATAAAACTAATTGTTAAAAATTATAGAAAAAAAATTTGTAATTATTAAAATAATATTTTAGGGCAATGAAACTCGTAGGTACCTAAAGTAGGTAGGTACTAGGTGAAACGCGTAGGTACCTAAAGTAGGTAGGTACCAGGTGTCTGATGTAGGAGGAGGACCAGTGTCCTAGTAAATAAACAGAGTATTTGATGTCTGATGTAGTTTACAAGTTACCGCAGTATCGTTTAGCTAACTTATTGTACACATGAAACTAATATTTGAGACGTAACGACCAATATCCATCCAACGCTTTGTTAATTAACCCTTTGTAAGTTGTTGTTTATTGTGTGCACAGAACATTCCCCAATGTTGTCTGCGTAATGAATAGTAGCGAAAATACACATTCAAAAGTTTACAACATACTTACATAGTTGAAAAAGTATCTTTACTTTTCTTAAAAGGATTGTCATAAGCGTTCAAAATCATTTTATTCTCATTTACAGAGTACTATTGTACATAACAGAGATCCATAATTTTTGAGTTCACTTGGTCCACACATGGTCACGTACTGCCCTTGCCCTCTTTTTATTGTTGTAACAGAATCATTGTATTTACTGGCGAAAAAAAAGAGTGGCCGTGAGTTTTTCTTGCCAGGTTCTTTCCTCACAGGCTCTACCTATTGCCTTGCGAATCTGGCGGTAAATGTAAATGTAGAAGCATTTTCTTCATCTTTCTTTTTTGACGTTCATCAAATTCATTCATTCAAAGTGTTACTTTGTGACCTACATGAATAAAGATATTTTGATTTTGATTTTAGAGTTCATAATTGTCACAAATAAGAGACAATGTGACTGATAGATACCTGAGACGGAGGATACCTTCTAAAGTATGCTGAATCTTCGGAAACCTGTCGGGAATTATAGTAACAATGTCAAGCAGGTATTTTTAGTAACTTACTTATATTATTTATCAACCAACTTCCAAAAAAGGATAGGGTTCTCAATTGGACTATTGGTTTTTTTATTGGAAGCTACCAATTAAAAAATGGTCCCATTTTGGTAGTTTGAAGTCGGTTGCTGTGTTAATTTTTGACGTGTATTTTATTTTGTTAAAACACACGATTATTACAGAGTTTTGTCTGATACCTTTTACTTCAGAGACGCCCGGCAACGGACGATAGAGCGGCCGCGGCCCTGGGCCGCGGAACTAGAAAAAAAATACCTTTTACTTATAAAGTGTCAGTAAATCCGCGGCACTTCTTTTTGACCGTCTTTGTACAAAGTAAATTGGACTTGTGCAGCAAATTCACAAATCTACTTTGACGCTCAGTGAAGCTTAGGTCTGAATTAAACTCCATTTAGATATCTGCGATTCGCTGACTGATCGAAATAGTTCATGAAGTGGTTTTACTTATTTCCAACAAAATTTGATTCAAATCGAGTCTTAAGCTATATATAAAATCAAGTTTTCCCGAATGAGTAGATATAGACAGAGCCAATAGGGTTAGCCTTTGTTGCCGTTTCTAAGTACTTATCTGGGTAAATTTACCAGAGTACCGCCTGTATGTCAACAGGTGCAGTGTGTGCAGATAACTTGGGCCCCAGAGATGTTAAAAGGGATATAGAAGTAGAAAACGGTCATTCATTTATACCTGTAACACAGCTTAAGACATTTACGCTAGTGTTAATAAAGGGAAAGTAAAGTTTGTCAGTTCTTAAAAGTACTCCAGCGGCTGGGCCAACGTTAAAAAAAACCGGGAATGTGCACCTATCGGATACAGGAACATGTATGTAGGTACCTAGATATCTGCCTTTTGAATATTATGATAACGTTCCCGTCGGCTGTCTGAGAACAAATCTTGCAAGTTAATTTTTTTTATTTTCTATTAAAGCATTGTGTTTTCGGAGAAGTCTTCTTCGAACTCCTGCTCATGCCTCTAGTTGTTATGACAATTCATTTACAATTCAGGCTGTCAGATTATGGAACTCACTACCACATGATATCCGTGCTAGTCGTTCATTGGACATTTTTAAGAAAAGGGTAAAGGAGCATTTCCTCTCCCAACTATGATTTTCCATAATTATTCTTTTGACTTTCATTTGTATCATATTATCTCCTTCTTATTTAGTAAGTATATTTACATCTGTATGTAGCATGTAGGTATTTAGCTTTAGTCTTATATTATTAAGTTCTTATGTGTATGTATTTGATTTCTGTTATATGTATTACATTTATTAGTTTAATTTTCTTCTTGTATTATATGTAATGTTGTATGTGTACGTGTTTACACTTTCCTCTTCTCTGTTTAGTATTATTTATCTCCTCTATACCTCTAAGGTCTGCTGGAAGAAAAGCCATTACTGGCTTAAGCACGCCTTTGTACATATTGTTAATGTTTGTTTTGTGTTTTGTAAATCTGTACAATAAAGAATAAAAAAAAAAAAAAAAAAGAAGTCTACTGATGAAGTTGGTGTTTTAATACGAGCTAGGTGTGTTCGTACAATAGTCGAGGGGTAATTGAAATGACTAAACTGTTTACTTTGAATATTTTAATATTTTATGCACATGTATGTATTATTAATTATAATTGAAAAACGCGACAGACGGAGAGACAGACAAATTGTCGTTTTAAATATATAGATGATCAAACTACTGAACTGATTTAACTGAAACCATACTAATTTCCTTTTTCTCTTCCTCTCTCGTTCATTATCATTCACCGAGCCTTTTCCCAACGCAATGTAATTGGGGTCAGCTTTCCAGTCTTACTGCATTTCGGATGAACTTCGATATTTTCCGTGAAGCGACTGCCATCTGACCTCCACAACCCATGGGCGATATCGAAGCTCTGTAGTTAGACCAATCGGATTTTTGACTTAGGGCTAAAACTACCCCTAACGATTGCCAACGGCTTAACGTGCTCTCCGAGGCACGGAGAGGTCTCAATGTCTTAGGAAATGCTCTCTCATCCTAAGACCAGCCTGACTCGATGGTGCTTAACCTTTGCAATGTGTTAACAGTGTTTATTACCTCTCTCGCTATTGATACAAAACAATAATGTAAAAATAATTAGATTCTCGAAACAAAGTTGATCAAAATGAAGTCTATTCACAAAGAATCGCCTTTGCTCGACATAAACACGAAACATAAGACGCATAACGTTTAAACAAGTTTAATTGTTTCAAGAACCGAACTTGTCTAAGTGTAGCCGGAAGCGGCACGTGCTGTGTGCGTTTGTTGAACAACTTTCTTGAATTTGACAGTCTAATTTAAATGTTTTTGCAATCTTTGAATACCTACAGAAATAAATGAAATATTATTGGTTTATATTTATTTACGATTATAATTAAAATTAATAATTATGTACTAAAAATATTTACGATGTAAGTACCAACATGTATAAAAATTTCGTTTCTCAGCGTAATTGCCGACTGGAAAGGTTTCGAGAATGATGAGTTGCCACGTTGGATGGCAATACTTATTCTTTGGGCCGAAAAATAGCCAGTGTTCTGGTCCTAAGAAGCAACAATTAGGCGTTTTGCAATGTCTATTTAAATAGACATTGCAAATAGTGTCTCAACCCCAAAACGGCTGAAATATATGTAATCAACTGCTAGGTTAGATCTTTGAAATTTTTAAGAAATATTTCATGGATGTACCTAAGCATTTCATACTTCAAATCGCGCATGTTTCCTCGAAGGAGTTAGAGACTTGATATACGGCCACTTATTACCAGTAACTTTATCCCACGGGACAATTATATCGTTTACTCGAATACATGTTTGAGTTGTTAGAATTAACATCATACCTAGTACTGAAAATGAAATAGATGAAATCCTTCTAGTATTATGAATAATATGAAGAGGTGTGAAAATTTTTACCTATTTCGAAGTCAATCACGAATAAACCGTGGCACAGATTCGAATGAAAATTAACACATTTTTTTTATATGCCTAGACTTTGACTGCTCAAAATATTTAGGTATATTGGTACCTAACTATAAGTCAGATGGCAGTCGCTTCACGGAAAATATCGAAGTTTAGCCGAATCGTAGTTAGACTGGAAAGCCAACCCCAACAGAGTTGGGAAAAAGGCTCGGTGAATGATGATTGGTACCTAACTACTATTTGCATCCACTATCGTCGACGGCTGTGATCGAACTAGCGCGGTAGCGGTCTTTTCTTAACAGGGGATTACCCATTTGATCACTGAGCTACTGAACCTGTCGGTAACATTCTATTTTATATTACATATTATTATGTTTATTTTTCTATAGACTCTGACTGGCATAACACATTACCTAAAACTATATTATTGCAGCAATGGAACCGCGGGTATATAGATAGGCAGGTACTTATAGGGATTATTGACATTTATCAATCTTCGGCGACAAGTGTAAATCTTTTCTGCGTCTACTCCTCCGAAACGGCTCGATCGATTTTGACCAAATTTGGCATGCTGTTCGATATCATACCCGGGAGAGCATATATCTGAAATCATGAAAATAGAGCGGACCCGGGAGGAATAATCACCGAAAAACCAATGATTAAATGGTTGCCATGGAAACACGTGCGTCAACATTGGAAATATATTTTTTTTTTCGTTCGATTAATTAATTTAAGTGTTCGATTCTGATTCTGATATGTAATAAAAACATTTGCTGCGCTCAACATTTGCAATTAGCAGCATGCATTGCATACCTAGTATCAATTTTTTGGGATAATTTATTGTAAGACTTGTCTAATAGGTGAAATAAATTAAAGTTAATTCGTCCTGTCTCATTAGTGAGAGCTTATTTATAAAAGCAGTTACAGGCCTGAAGCAACTCGTGACGAACCGTTTCGTCACGCAGCTAACTCTGAAATAACGCTGAGTTTAGAATTCTATCTTAATTTTTTTGTACTCTTACTCTGTGTACTCTAGAGTAAAGAGTTTTCATAGAAATGCTCTTTATAAATTGGAAAAAACATAGTCTTTAATGTAAGATAAGATATTAATAAAATAAGTAGGTGAGTAATTAATTATAAGATAAAGAATAACATACCTAACTCTGTGTCTAGAACAATGCTTACTTTTAAACTTTCGCGTTTGTGCTTTAATTAACTGTTTAAGTCTATTAAGTATCTCAATGTATGTTCGACACAAATGTTATGTCAAAATACAACGGTCTTTACTAAAGTAAAGATTCTTTAATCTCCACTGCATCTATTGGTGACCTACATTGCATCTATTGGAGAACTGCTTTGTGAGATGTGGTTTTATTAAAGTATGAAATATATTAAAAATAGTGGTAAAATACAAGTTTTTGTCCAATATGACATGTAGCAGATTTGACCAAATGCCATCAATCGACATGATACACTACATATATTGGGAAATATGTAAATAACAGTAGCTAGGGAAGTAGCCGTAATATAATTTTGCGTAAAAGCGACCCCATTTTATTATAATGCGATGGGACATCTTTGTAGTAATATAGTGTTCTTTTATGTGATGTTTGTTACAAAATGAAATATTATAGGAGATTTTGTTATCAACGTTAATAATCATAATTAACGTAGGAAGTCGTTATCAAGCTACGAGACAACAAGAGAGACGTTACCTTCTAAATTGTATGAAAGTAATTAACGTAGGTACCTCCCGTTAACTGAGGTGCTTGCGGTGCTCTAGTGTGAAGTATTCAAAGCGTTTTTGTTCAGGATTTGACAGGTTTGTCTTCAGGATATTGCAATTTGTTGTTTTTGAATTTTAAGCAATATTGTCGTGCAAGTATGTAAGTTTAGAATTTTAGATTGTGTTACATTTAACAAAGTTAACAAAATGTGTGTTGGCTTAATGAGTGCGCGTTTTATAAAGATTAACAAAATAAAAACAGGTATTATTTCAAATAAGATTTAGTGTATGTTTTAAGCAAATGGGAGCTTGCTTACTTTTTCACCATCCCAAGACTATAATATTAAGTATTTGTCCTTTCATGTCTATATGGCCACGTTGTAAGAAGTTATGGAATGGATTACCGTACGGTTTCCACAAATTGACTTAACTCAAATTTGGGCAATACTCGTATTATATAAGCTTTGTTTTATCAAAAGCGTATAGTAGAAAAAAAGCAATTCCACACGAGTAGAGCTGCGAGCATCAGCTAGTATATAGGAGTTCTCGTCTCGCCAATAATATCTTCTAATATTATACTAAGAGTTATACTTCATTTAACCGTAACAAGTAATAATAACCCTTTGAAGTGGTCGACGGAAGTGTCGCAGGCAATAAATATCTGGTTAATGGTCTACCGTGACCAATGAAGTAACTACGTAAAATATACATAGTTTTCCGCAATATGCCTAAGAAACTAATTAAGAAGTCACTTTAGCTGGTCAAATTTAGATGAACTGAATCAAACCAATTTTTAAAACAAGATTGCACACGGTGAGTTGAGGTTTTGCCAGTAATATTTTTAGTCCTATTTAATAGACCGCGAGCTTATTCACACTAACTGGGAAAGTAGCTGGAAACTAGAAAACATTTATTTGAACACAGGGAGAAACCTGGACAAACACAATACATAGAAAATACAGGGTACACAATCCCACCATAACCAAGACAGAAAAGAATCAAAGACAAAACGAACAAAAAATTAAAAACAAAAAAGTATATATATCTATATATAGTAGTAGTAACTTATAGTAATAATATATTGTTGTATTTCAAAGCAATGAGTTTGGCTTAAACTATTCTTAAAATATTAAGATAGAAATCACAAAACGCTACCTTTTTAGCGCGATCTAGAATATTACGATATGAAGCAAAAATTTGAAGTTGTTGGTATTGGTCATCGTAGCTCAAGGGTCAGAGCATTCCCACTGTTACGGAAATGCCGTGGGTTCGAGTCCTACTGATGACATCAGTTTTTGTGATTTATTTATAATTTATATCTTAATATTTACAAAAAAATAAAAATAGACATGGCAATGATATTTATAAAGAAATAGAAACTAAAACTTGCTAGAACCCTATAAGTCAGTGTGTTAGAGCCTGGAATCTAATTATAAAATCTTAGTGGGCTCCATCCCAATTTTGACCAATTTCTTCATTGAATCACGCTTTTTCCCCGTAGGAATGACCAAAACTAGTAAACAAGAAGTATTGCCCAGTTCAAGATGGACGATATTAATTTAGACACATACATTCGTGTACGAGAACGGCGAAATACAGAAACGGATTTTAATATTATGCACACAAAATCGAAAGCTATCAAAAGAAAGAAAACAAAAATACATTGAACGCAGCCAGATGGTGGAAACAATCCCAGTTGCAACAAATAACGAAACTCAATATTCGAAATGACAATATACTGTTGGCTCACTTTTAGGTTTCACTTAATTTCACAGTGGTCAAAGTAAGTGGGTTTCACAGGGTACACGGCTTGGCCCAATATAATATAAATTGCACCAACCGTAGCTAGTCAATTTATAACCTTATGTTGAGTAGCGCGGTAGCTTATGACCTGGAATCAGACAAATACAAGTCCAAAATTGAGACAGCAACCGACTTTAAACTACCGAAATGTGACCTAATAGTTGTCGGAATGGCACCAAATTGAAATAGGACAACTTGGACAGCAGTAGCTTCCAATTAAAAAAATGATAAAATCAGTTCACCAATTCCGAAGCCATGAGGTAACAAACATAAAAATAAAAAAAAAACAAATAAAACATACAGTCGAATTGAGAACCTCCTCCTTTTTGGAAGTCGGTAAAAAGGTTTTCATCCAGAAGCTAACTTGAATAAGGACGGTTAAATTAAACCATATAAGCTACGATAATAGATATTTATTTAAAGATAAATATAAAAATAGAAACGGTAAAAACGTTGAACAAGGAAAAAAAATGTCATATTTAGATTTCAATAATAAAAGAAAGTAGGTACCTACTCTACTTTTCGTTATTCAAATTACATTACTCAAAGAAATGGAGTCCCATTTTGTTGAAAATAAAAATATCGTCTATGCTAATGTTTGAATTAAGAAAAATACTCTCAGTGATAATGTTATTCGAAATAATATATATCTATATATATAAAAGAAAGTCGTGTTTGTTACAACACTTATAACTCGAGAACGGCTGGACCGATTGCCATGGTTTTTGATTTGTTGGATTTGTTTCCGTCACGAATAGCAGAATACATCTTAAAAACAATGAAATAGATGCTGATTTGTTTATTACATGTAAAACATTAGTTGTACAATCCTGTCAAATAGTGCAACAATTTTTTTTTTTTTTGGAGCTTATGGCCTGGTTGCTGAGAACTTTAAGCAAAAAATTTTTTTTTTTCTGAAGACATCATGTGTGCGTTCAGAAATTTATTTTTTGTAAAATGTCTACAAAGTTCAGGTAGTGTCATATTTGTTTGTTTTAGCCAATTATTTTCGAAAATTATTATTAATTATTTAATTTTTAATTCCAGAAAATAATACCTAAGATTTATTCTACAGTAAAAACATAAAATCATCGGAAAGGAACAAAATAAAAAAGAATAAAAAATCAGTTGGTAAAGGTTATAAGAATAAGGAAAAAAAATCTACAGGTTAACAAAAGTGTAAATGTCTTTTTGTAGGTTGTATATGATTTTTCTTGATAAGATATTCATACGTAGTGGTTATATACCCTTTGAGCTATTGTCTATGTCTCGAAAGTTGTCGCTGTTATTATATTTGGTGGTTTTATGCGAGTGCACGTTTTAATAACAATGCCGCGTCCTAGAAGATCTAATCTTTCCCAGCGAAGCCGTAATGCAATTAGGCAACGGAATATCGCGAGTCAATTATCTGATGGAGAACGAGAAATTGCACGAGAACAGCGCCGCGTTAGTATGGAGCAAAGAAGGGCCTTAATTCGTGCTTCTCAAACACAAGAGCAAAGAGAGGCAGCCCGTGAAACGGCTAGGTTAGAAATGAGAAATCGTCGAGCTTATCGTACAGATGAACAGAGGAATAATCTTCGAAGTGCAAGAAGAAATGGTTCAAGTATTGATTTGAATCGAGCAGCGTTTCTGTATGATTGCACCATCGACTACAGCTTGCATCGTTTAGTTTGCATTGGTCCAGTGGACGTTGTTTGCCAGCATTGTGGAGCATTGAAGTTTGCTGGTGAAACGCCTGGTTTGTGCTGCCTTAGTGGTAAAGTGAAATTGCCATTATTGGTCCCGCCACCAGAGCCATTGTGCTCCCTGATTTATGGCGAGACACTAGAATTATGACATTTTCTAGCGAACACTCAAAAATACAATGTCTGTTTCCAAATGACTTCATTTGGGGCGGAAATTATCGAAGAACACGGATATAATCCGACATTTAAGGTAATTTACGTTAAAAACTTTATTTTCTATCATTGTAAAAAAAATCTGGAATGTAGTTTGTTAGATTTCTGTATTTGTCTCTGAAATAAAAATGGAATGTTATTATTTGAAAAAAAAATGTTTGTAAAAAAAGTGTTTGTAAATCTAACTATAACTATGGTTTTGACTTTACAGATTCAAGGCCAGATTTGCCATCGCATTGGACCATTGCAACCTATAGAAGATGCACAGCATAAATTCTTGCAAATATACTTCATGGGCAATATGGAAGAACAACTTAACCGGCGTCAAGGGATCAACACAGCTACGAAAAGAGCAATTCTCCAAGATCTGCAGCAAATGCTTCATGAACATCATGCATTGGTCAGGCTGTTCAAGACTGCTTTAGAGCGCATGCCAAGTGATGACTATAAAGTTGTGATCAGAGCAGATAAAAGACCAGCTGGAACACATGAACGCACATTTAATTTTCCAACAATCGATGAAGTGGCAATCCTGATTGTTGGTGAAAACTTGGAAACACGTGATATTGTACTTACACGACGCAATACTGGGCAACTACAAAGAATATATGAAACACCGTTCATATGACGCGTTACAATACCCGCTGATGTTTTGGCAAGGAGACGATGGATATCACTTTAATATCAAAATGATTAATCCATTGAATGGTAAGATCAATATTGTTGTTTTCATTTTAACTTGATATACATTTTATTCTGTTTGCTTTTAGTACTCAAAAAAAGTTGTAATTTCGAATTTAGTAGAGAGTAGCTGTAAGAGTCGTTAACCTATTACGGGTTCTAAAATACAATTTTTACTGCATTTGTTTCAGGTGAGGAAACTACCAAGAAGGTTAGTTCGATGAATTATTACGCATATCGTTTGATGATTCGTGAAAATTCTGACAATTATTTGTTGCGATTTCGTCGACTGCTTCAACAATATTGCGTTGACATGTACGTTAAAATCGAAACGGAGCGCCTGACTTTCATTCGGTTGAATCAAGCTAAATTGCGTTCGGAAGAGTATATCCATTTACGCGATGCAATTAGCACAGAAGGAGATTCAGAAAATGTTGGTCGATTGACTATTTTACCGGCGACATACATAGGTAGCCCGCGTCATTTGCATGAATATGCGCAAGATGCAATGACATATGTTCGTAATTATGGTCGGCCAGATCTATTCATTACATTTACATGTAATCCGAAATGGATAGAAATTATTCAATTGCTGCTTCCCGGACAAACATCAAGTGATCGACACGACATCACCGCACGTGTTTTCAGGCAAAAAATTCGGTCACTAATGAATTACATTGTTAAGCAACACGTCTTTGGGAATACTCGATGCTGGATGTATTCAATCGAATGGCAAAAACGAGGCCTACCGCATGCTCACATTCTGATTTGGTTAGTCGAAAGAATTCGGCCTGATCAAATAGATGACATCATATGTGCGGAGATTCCTGCTCCTGAAACCGATCCAGACCTACATGATATTGTAGTCACGAATATGATTCATGGACCGTGTGGCACTATCAACCGACAATCACCGTGCATGGTCGACGGCAAGTGTTCCAAACGGTATCCACGAAAATTGACGGCAGAGACCATTACAGGCAACGATGGTTATCCATTGTATCGGCGTCGATCGCCCGATGATAATGGTAGAACTATCACAACTAAAGTGAAAGGAAACGATTTCGTAGTTGACAACAGTTGGATTGTTCCATATTCGCCACTTCTTTCCAAAACATTCAAAGCACATTGTAATGTTGAGTATTGCAATTCGGTCAAGTCAATTAAATACATTTGCAAATATGTCACGAAAGGGAGCGACATGGCGGTTTTTGGTATAGGAGTATATTTCACAGCGTCGAATGCTGCTCAACGTGCCGAAACACCTCCAGCGACAACACTGACCAGTTTCTTTGCGATTTGTCAAAGCGATCCGTTCGCACGAACTTTGCTTTACTCAGAAATGCCACGTTATTACACTTGGAACGCTACATCGAAGAAATTTCAACGTCGGAAGCAAGGCGATGCAGTTCCTGGTCATCCAGATATGCGTTCTACTGATGCTCTTGGTCGTATTTACACAGTTCATCCGAAGAATGATGAATGTTTCTATTTGCGGTTGTTGCTGGTACATGTTCGAGGGCCAACATCATTTCAATCACTACGAACTGTTAATGGTATCGTGTGCCGTGTGCATTTCGTGCAGCATGTCAAGAGCTAAATTTGCTTGAAAACGATACTCATTGGGACACGACAATCGCTGAAGCAATTATTTCTGCATCTCCAAGTCAGATACGCACATTATTTGCTATCATCATTTCAACATGCTTCCCATCGAACCCACGTGACCTGTGGAACAAATACAAAGATAACATGTCATAAGATATTTTACATCGAATTCGCGTCAGCTCAAGATATTCCGATCTTGAGGTGAATGAGGAGATCCATAACCAGACTTTGCTCTTGATCGAAGATATGTGTTACCTCATGTGCGGCACTTTGTTAGTTAGGTTAGGAATGCCAGCGCCAGATCGCGGAATGAATTTAATAGAGAATTGGAACGTGAACGTGAATATGATCCACATGAACTAATCCAATCAGTTCAAACGAATGTACCTCTGTTGAATCCTAAGCAGAGGGAAGTCTATGATACACTGATTAATGCAATTGATGATGGAAATGGCGGCTTATTTTTTTTTGGATGCCCCCGGTGGAACTGGGAAGACATTCCTCATGTCATTGATTTTGGCCACTGTACGTGCGAGATCCGAAATTGCGGTAGCAATTGCTTCTTCTGGAATAGCGGCCACATTGTTAGACGGATGCCGTACGGCTCACTCAGCGTTAAAATTGCCATTAAACCTTCAAACTACTGAACAACCGACATGTAACATTTCGAAACACTCCGCAATGACCAAAGTTTTAGTAGCATCAAAAATCATCATATGGGACGAATGCACAATGGCGCACAAACGCGCATTGGAAGCACTAGACCGAACATTAAAAGATCTGCGCAATGACTCGAGATGTTTTGGTGGTGCAATGATTTTATTATCTGGCGATTTCCGACAAACACTACCAGTCATTCCAAGATCTACTGCTGCCGACGAAATAAACGCTTGCCTCAAAGCATCAAATCTGTGGCGATATGTAAAGAAACTTCAACTGTCTGTAAATATGAGAGTTGCATTGTTGAACGATCTATCTGCTGATGATTTCTCGAAGCAATTGCTGACTATCGGTAATGGCCGCGTTCCTGTTGACAAATCGAGCGGTTTGATTTCATTTCCTCCAAATTTTTGCAATTTCGTATCATCAAAAGACGAGCTTATCAACAAAGTATTCCCGGATATCATTGCTAACCACAAAAATACTAAATGATTAAGTGAGCGAGCAATTTTGGCCGCTAAAAATAAAGATGTAGATGACCTCAATTTTATAATTCAAAATCAAATCGTAGGTACTCTGTATTCATTCAAATCTATCGACTGTGTAACAAACGAAGACTAAAAACTAATTATCCAACTGAATAACCAAATAAACTCCTTGGATGTGCCTGGTTTACCACCGCACAATTTAAAACTTAAAGTTGGCTCGGTAGTCATCATGCTTAGAAATTTAAACCAACCAAAACTGTGTAATGGAACGCCTTTGGTGATAAGAAAACTGATGAGCAATGTGATTCACGCGTCGATACTTAAAGGAAAATTTAAAGATGAGGAAGTTCTTATTCCAAGGATTCCGATGATCCCAACGGATATGCCCTTTGAGTTTAAACGAATTCAATTCCCGATTCGTCTTGCCTTCGCCATGACGATCAACAAATCACAGGGCCAATCCTTGACTATTTGTGGCCTCAATATAGAAAATGCATGTTTTTCTCATGGTCAATTGTACGTGGCATGCTCACGTGTCGGCAAACCATCCGCTTTATTTGTTCTTGCGCCTGACCAAAAAACAAAGAATGTCGTTTACCACAAAGTGCTTGAATGAAAATCCTATTAATGAATTAATCCGAGTTTTTTTTTCCCAATCTGCACAACATAGTTTTCAATAATTTTTTTCTGACATGAGTTTGAAGTACTTAATTATTATTTTTTATTATTTTTTATTTTTATTCTCATTCTGTATGTATGTTTTCATCATCATTCATCATAATAAAATACTTTTTTGTTTATATCTATATAAATATATTATTTTGTATCATTGTTTTACGTTCATCAAAGCCTAAATTAGTTCAGCTAAAAAGTAACACGACATTCATTGACTGTTAGGCGGTACGAAGTTCGCGGGGTCAGCTAGTTTTATATAAAACGTTATTATTGTACAAAAACGTTGGTAAACTTTGGCCTCAAAAAAAATATTTTCAAGAATTGGGGCTTTTTCCCTCCATTTCCCCTAATCGAAAAATTGTTTTAAATCCAAACCAAATGTAACTTGATGCCAAGTTTCGTGGATAAAGCAAGTGAAGATGATGCTAAGAAATGTGGCCACTAGCGAGGAATACACTAGAGACATACACCCTCGAAATTTAGATGGTTTGCTCGCTTGGTCAAATAACTGTGGAAGCTCTGCAGAGATTATAATGTACATAATTTGTAAGAAGTAATTATGAAGTAATTCAGATTATGTTACTGGCTGTTACTTGCTGCCCAGTATATAGGCTTGCCACTTATCATTACATCTCTTCTTACCTCCTCGGACGCGTTTGTGGTTGACACCATAAACCATTTATTTGGTCAAAAGATACTTTTTCTGTAAAACTATTCCACTCGATACACATTTCAGTATAGACAAGCAAAGCTGCACAGATTTCGTACTACCTATATAACTATACGACTTCTTTGCTAGGTGTTGAAATACGTAATGCTTCTTCGTAACCCGTCTTTACCGATCTTAAGTATAGTGGTAAGTGTTTAGTTTGCTCTTCAAATATTTTAAACAAGAATGAATTTATGTAGCTGCATGTCAGTGAGCCTAAGCCAGTATTCCAGCACGAGATTAAAACCACTTTATGCTGGTTTATAATATTATGTCGTGGATTTCATTAGCAGCGTTATTAAAGGAATTTGTGAGGACTATCCACCGCTACTCTCCTTTTGTCTATGGTGCCTTTGTCAAGCAAATGGCACCATTTAAAATGAATGCAGGGAACTAATTTCCAACAATGTTACTTCTTTTGTATGAAGAATTTATGTTAAAAAATCTCAGTTTTATAAAACCGGCTTACACTGATACATATGTATATATATTTCTGAAAAACAGTGATCTACTAACTAGTCTAATATATTTACGAGTAGGAGAACGTATAGGTTGGTACGAGTACTACCGTAATCTTGCAAAAATACGAGCAAAAGAAATCTTATTTACTTGTTAATCGATACACATAATGCGTAATCTTCCCGTAAATTCGAGCGTAAGAATGCCGAGATAAAAACGAGCAGTAATATTGTTTAGTGACCGTAAAATACGTGTGGAGTCCGTTAGTAAAGTTGTACTCAAACACATTGCCAACATACAGAAAAATATTTACCATAATTTTCATTGATTTTTTTACCTTGGACCCTCGACGACCTTTAATTTAACCCTATTAGGTGAGACCTACAGTGAATAAAAATGTGGGTGTAATGAACATCTATGTCTACCGCTTCGGAGATGGATGTTTGTGTAACGAGTATTTCTTACTCGGTCACGCTAAGCAGCTGCTTTGATGAATTGCGGTATGGCAGACATCTCGGAACCTGTGTGGTGAAGTGGTTATTGACAATACGTAAATCTAACTACTAGAATTAGATGTCTTGGGTTTGAGAATTGGCAATGTGAAATATTCTTCATGATGTCATTTCAAATAAAATATTGGTATATGGTCATTGAAACACGACTATGTTTAGCGCAGTTATGTTTGAACAAGAAAAATAAATATTTTCTACAATATTTTAGTATGCTAAAATGAGTATCCAGTACTTAACTGATAATAGAAATAGGTGGCCTGTCAACCTTAAAGCCTTTGAAACGTCCAGATTTAGAATTCCAAGTGCCAAGCACTTTCTTACTTTGTTAGCTGACTACATGCTCTTCTCAAAACATTGTTTAGGAAGGTATATTTAAGCACCGAAACATATACGTGAAAGTAGGTAACAAAGAAAAATTTTTGGGATTATTATTACGAGTATTAATATATTATTTTTGAAAGAAATTGTTAGTATTTATAGCTTGCCCTAAAAATTATTAAGAACGTTAAAATTGTGCTACGAGGGCGTAGGCAATTATCCCAAAGTTCCTAAAAACACTCGCCATTTATTAAGTGAAACCAACTAAATTCTAATTAGGTATAATATTATACAGTTACTTTAATAACTGTATAATAAGAAGGACTTCTGGTCCTTTTTATTTTTGCTGGCTGGTTATTTTCTGGCTCATAGAATAAGTATGGCCATCCAACGTGGCAACACAGCCAGCATTCTGGGAACAGTCGGCAATGACGCGGAGGATTTTTTAAACGATACTTTGTATATAATTATGTGTATTGTATGTAATTCTTATTGTAAATAAATACCAATCATTTGTATACATAAATTTAATACTTTATTATTATTATTTCCAAAGGGGACGCTGGTGACCGGATCGACGATCCACCTGCGTTGTTTGCGAGCCATTTCGTCCATTTCCTCAGAAATTTAATACTTTAATAATATTATTAATTTTGATACCTAGATTATGGTATTGTAGACTTTAGAAAGCTTATAAACCAAAACATCGCTGAGCATAACACGCCATGTAACATGTAAATCACTTTGTTTTAGCAACCGTTCCTCAGGCCTTGAAATTTGATACAAATTCCACTGGATACATTTACTTTGGAGCGCTTCAATGTAAATGGGACCCAAGTTTATCAGTGTCGCCGAGTGATGTACAGTGTCAATTCTTTTTAAGGGTAGAAGGTTATTTTTTCTGAACCTTTTTAATCTAATCTTAGATTTTCTGAAAGTCTACAAGTCACGAGAGGATCAATTAACGTAACAGGACAACTCTTTTATTAAATTGTCAGAGAATGTCGAGACTTGAACTACAGAACTCTAAAAAAGAAAACAATTCCTAAAAGCGCACATGTTTTAATCAACAGTTGTTACTGTATAATATTTTTCTTCGAATCACAACTCAACCAGAATTCATTTCTGGACTTGAAATATGGTTTTCATAATATTTGAAAATGGCACGCAAGGTTCCGAGGAACCAATTAAATTTTCCAATACTACATCATCTCGGAAGTGAAATGGGTTTGCCGTAGAAATTTTCGTCATAATGTCGTCTTACATTTTCTTGTGTTGAAAATTTATAGTTATCAAAGTCGTAATTCATGGTCACATTTCTCATTCCTACCTGTAACAAACCAAAATGGAACAGTGTTATAAATTAATAATTGATAAAGTTACTTGATTGTAAATTTTTCTACATAATTTTAGCTCGATTTCTTTAATATTTTCAACCGACTTCCAAAAAAGGAGGACGTTCTCAATTCGACTGTATGTTTTCTTTTTATGTTTTTTACCTCCTATCTTTGGACTAGGTGAAACGATATTTTTTTTAATGAAACTACTACTTCCCAAGTCATCCCATTGCAATATTTTCCCATTTCGGTAAATTGAATTCGGTTTTTGTGTCAATTTTTGACTTGTATTTTTGATTTAAGGACGTCTACACACTAACCATCCAGCCACAAGCTAAGCGGAGTTTGTGGCTGGATGACATTCTCTTGGATGTACCTACTTTTATAGTATATAATTATGTATGATACACAAACTGCGGTACCTATTTTATGTTAGTAGCGTCGAACTTTTATATAACATAAAATAACTGTCACAAAAGAGATCTAACATTTTGTATCATGGGCCATCACAAGCGATCATGATTGTGAAGAGAGTATAGTCACAGAGGACTGTAAACGACGATGATGGTGGCGACGATAATCATGGTCCATTCATTGATTGCCAATCATGACCAACTGTGGCTTATAATGTTATAAGTTTTTCAAGGACATTAAGTATATCTTCGCTATTTCTAATCCACCCGAAGCCGCCCTCGTTGACCTCAAAATAAAAATATTAAATATTGGATAGAAACAGGCGTTACTTGGCGAAAATCCATGACAAAGCAATGGTAAGTAAAATGCTTAAAAAAATCAAATATTGGATAGAAACAGGCGTTACTTGGCGAAAATCCAAGACAAAGCATTAATTTTTCGCAGAAATTCTGCGAAAAATTAATGCTATTATAAATTTTAAAAAGTTTTTTCTTAAAATATTTTACTTACCATTGCTTAAAAAAATGTTTTAAACTTTTTAAATTTGACACCTTACTCAATGAACAAATAGATTTGCACACGTCTCTCTTACTTAATCTGTTTGTGAACAGACAGACACATTAGTTGGTTGTTGGTTTGTATGTGTCATTTGGCATTTCTACACAACTTATTAAAAATTAAGAAGAAAAAGTCTTGTATTGGTGAATACCTATTTTTGAACTTAGTTAGCATGAGCTGAGGTTTCTACCCGCGTTAGTTATTGTGAAAAATCCTACATCGCGCTAATGATATTTGCACACGCTTACTTATAAGCAAATATGTTCTTTACTACAAATTTTGCTGTTCTCTCTGAGACAGTCTTGATAATGCCTCGTTTAGAGGCAAAACAATTGTCGACGTTTTGTTGTCTTTTTTTAATTCTGCGGAAAACAATGCTATTACAAATTTAAAAAGTTTAAAACATTTTTTAAAACATTTTACTTACCATTGCTTTAAAAATATTAGTCTATATCTGGCCCACTTATCAGAACGGAAAGCCTTGTTCAGAAAATTCGTGACAAAAATCAGAACATGAAAGCCTCTCGAGCCAGCGACGTGACAACAGGGCGTTTTGAGTTGGATGACGTGAATCGAGAGGCCTCAAGCACTGGACCACAAACGCTGACACATTCACTTTGAAGCCAAACGAGTTGACTCTTAAAAGATCCGCAAGTTTGACGTCAACGTCCAAGTACTCTTAAGTCGAAGGAAAAAATCGTGTCTCGTCGATCTTTTTTTATTCAGCGTCTTATACCAAAAGAGTGGTTATTGGTCCAGATTATTATAAGAAAATAACAAGATGGTTGTTAAATGGTTAAGAGATTGTCCTAAAATAAATCAATGTTATTTATTACAATAAAACAGCACCTTCGTAAGAAACAAAATTAAGATAACAATGAACGACATAAATATTTATTTCTTCCGTAGTTTAACAAGAATGCTAAGTGAAAAGTTTCTTGTCTCTTAATGACGTTCTGACTGTATAAACTTTTTTTTAATTGAAAATTTGGATGAGCGTAAAGTAATTTGCTTTGTTTTATTACTCAATTATATTGTAACCGTCTGTCGTTTTAGTGAGAGCTTTCTCGGTTCATTTTTCCTCTTTGAAATTATTTCAAATTGGTTCGAATAAAATAGTTAATTTCTTATTCGTCTTTATAAAATGGTGATGAAATTTTTATTACATTTTGAGAGTTAAGTTGGTCCCAACGACATAGGTACCTACCTACATATGTTTTAATTATATTCAATTCAAATTAAACATATTTATGTTTGCATGTAACATTTATCTCGTTACCATTTTCCTCGGGAACAAATGACAGAATTAATATGTGAAAGAAGAAAGAAAAAGAAAGAAAGAAAGAAAGAAACACATAATTGAATAAGCACAATTCCATTCATAAAGCATTCTAAAAAGGTTTCTACCTATATTTTACAATATCCGTGAAATTCTTCGCAATATAGCTTTTTATTTTTAATTCTGGTTCACACGCAGAAGGTATTTCTAGTGGATCTGTGTGGTCTCTACGGGGGTTTGGGCCGGATGAGAATCCCGCGTCTTGTTCTAGCCTGCTTCTGTACGGACGGCGGGTGGCAATCCCGAGGTCCTCAGGCCCCGAGCGCCGCAGACTTCGGAACTCGACGGGGAGGGTACGCTCCCTCTCCCTCTCGGCCGACTCCTTCGCGAGCATGACCTGCTTGCAGAAGGATACGGCTGTGTTCCACCCTGGAGTTTCATGGCTTGATAAACATACCTACATAATTATATTTCTAAATATATTTTAAGTATTCATAGAAAATACTCAAACTCCGACTACATAATAAAGTAGGTATAAGTTTATTGAAATATTACTTGAATATCATAATATATCAAACCTGTCGTTCAAAATCATGAAAGGGGTACTCAACATGTTACTCGTAGGTAGGTATTTAGGTACTAAGCTCAATACCATCTCATTAAAATTGTATTGCATTAAACCAAAGGACGATAGAAATTGTTTACTTTTTAAACGAACATTACATTATTGAGTTTAATCCCATAAAAATAAGGTTCATGTTGGAGTGAAATAATATAAAATAAGTTTACTATACCATGGCAACAGTTAAAAGATGTCAAACGAAATACATGAAATTATAAAAAGACGAACTTACATCAAAGTTAACTCTTGTGTATAGTTATATAAAGTCATATTATGAAGGGACACTTCACTATGTTAAGTATAAGGGTTCAACACATTAATGATTGCTTTGCTATTGTATTATTTACAACCTGATTTTCACTCTTTAGAATTTCGGCTTGAATAACAGAGTTGTTTTAATAGTGCCCGGTAATACTGCTATAGGCTTAAACCCTATTACGGGACCGTCAAAGTTGCTGCCAGAGTGTCTGTTTGATGTTCCTAATATGCTCAGCTTATCGTAAATAAAATTCAGTGGACTGTCAATACTGGTATAATTATAATAATTAATCTTGACCGCGTACAATATGGCGTTGAGAATTAATACATTAATTGACACTTCTGTCAATATTTCAGAGCGTGCACGCCTACTAGCTGTTGGAGAATGGGAGTCAGGGTTATGGATCCAGGCGCTCCCATCGCCCAACATCGGTACAATGTTGGACGACACAACCTTCCGCATTGCCACTTGCCTTCGGCTGGGTACACCTTGTATCGGCTGGGTATCCCCGCATCATTGCACCTGTGGAGTGGCCGTCGATAATCTGGGACACCATAGCCTTTCTTGTAGCAGAAGCGCAGGTCGTATACCTCGGCACGCTATTTTAAACGACATAATTCGTAGGGCTCTTTCCACCGCAGGTCTTCCGGCCGTACGTGAACCAAATGGTTTAGCACGAAGCGATGGAAAGAGACCGGACGGTATGTCTTTGCTAACGTGGAAGATGGGAAGGCCTTTGGTGTGGGATGCTACATGCGTTGACACCTTAGCACATTCACACCTTACAAGCACATCCGGATGTGCCGGCGCTGCTGCTGCTTCGGCTGAAGGCCTTAAACGGCGTAAATATGCTAACCCAGAAGGTGATGGGTCCGAGTGCTCGCCGCCTTTATAGAGACATTGCTAAACGCCTAATCGATGCTTCTCAGGACCAGAAGGCTGGCTATTTTCTGGCCCAAAGAATAAGTATCGCCATCCAACGTGGCAACACAGCCAGCATTCTGGGAAGCTTCCCAGTCGGCAATGACGCGGAGGATTTTTTAAACGATATTTTGTAATGTAGGTATTTTTAGTCTATAATTATGTTTATTTTGTATATTGTAATTCTTATTGTAAATAAATTACCAATCTCATATGGCGTTAATATTGAGTAAGTAGGTATGTCAAACGAGCGTGTGCCTAGTGTAGGTGTGCAAATTTTGAAAAAAATAAACAATCAATTAAAAAAATTAGAAAAAAATTCATCATCAATCCAACATCGAACGAAATACTCAAATAGTTTATCAATCAAAGATAACTTTTATGAATCGGAAAATAAAGTCAAATTTATGTTTCATACTCTGAAACAGTTAATTGAACTTTTTCACAGGAATAGTGGAATGCAATTTTCTCTTAGACAATAGACGGACTACCTCGGTGGCACAGGGTCTGGTGGATAATGTATAATTCTCTTTAGAATTTTACCCAGATAATTATCCCAGAGTCTGTAACTTGTGCCCGGTAAATGGCAATAGGCTCGCCCCCTATTACATAGGACCTAACATAGCTGGCGAGATGTGGGTGTGTTTGCACACCTCTGCCTACCCCTTCGGGGAAAAAGGCGTGATGCTATGTTATGTTTATGTTATGCAATAGACGGATATAACCATTTTGCTGTTTCAAAAGTTTTTATTTGCTGTGAATTGCTCGCGTTTGAAGCTGTTTTTGTCGCTTTGTAGTGTAAACCATATCTTCGAATGAGTTTAGGATATTATAGAGCTAAAGAAACTGTGTAAATCTACCTGTAAATCTATTTCAAAATATATTTAATCGCAACTGTTACAATGTAAGAACATGTAAATCTAATCCGTTGCTTGTGTCCTTTCCAGAACTACCTTGGGTCTTAGTATAAGCCATATTTTGGAGAAAAGTACACCAGTTGCTAAGAGACCAGACGCTGCGCCGGCGCTCCTGTGGCCATCGAACCGGAGCGAGACGTCAGCGAATACAATTAATTGGAGGACACCAACGGATCTTGCCGGCCGACCGCCGCCATCGCCTGTGGACCCCAAGTTAAGTGCACCGGGCACTTCCGCAAACAGTATTGTGATCTTATACTTTCGACACACACATAGATAATTTTCATTGTTTAACCCTAGGTTCCCTGCTAATAAAGAAACGTTAATTGCTGTACGTTGTTTAATTTAACTTCCAAGCAGGGGCCGTATCACAACTATAAAATACAAATAAAAGTCTTGGTGGAATTTGAAAGCGTACCACTTTTTCTTTTATTCTGAGGTATTTCCATTAAGTCAAAATTGCTCAGAGCAATTTTGACAAAATAATCTAAATCTGTCTTCATATTGTGATCTTGGATTCCAATTTTCGAGGTAAAAGCCCATAAAATTGTAACTATGTATGAAGACAGGTGAAATGACAAGGGAAAAACGAAACATATCACCGATGTTATCAGAGTAACGTGTCTTCATTTATCACTAGCGTGAGGTATTACGTATTATTCCTACTATATCGTAACGTTTTAGGCTATAAGCGAAAGCGGGAGCGATCGTGTATAATTTGAAACTTTATTGAAATTGTTTTCTTTCTAAAACTGATAAACATATCGACATAAATAATTTGCAAGTTGATATTTTTTTTATATTTTGGACATTCTCACATCGCGTCATCTAGCCTAAATTAAACTGTAAGCTTGTGCTATGGGATCTAGACAACAGATAAATTACTTATATCTATATATTATACGACAATTTGTCTGTCCGTCCGTAGCATTTTTCAATTATAATTAATAATACATTTGCATGAAATATTAAAATATTCGTAGAAGTTTAGGGAAGGTTTTTTTTTAAATTTATATTTGAGGCGATATAAAGTTCGCTGGGATAACTAGTATTTCTTAATACATACACAATATACATAGAAAACACCCAAACATCAAAACAAACATTTTGTAAATCACACAAATATTTGATTCGGCCTGGGAACCGAGCCGATTCAAATATAACACTACCGATCACCACCGAAGCAGCTGGTATATATTGTTTCTAGCGTCAACTTGCTCTTTATTTTTCATTAAAAACTATTCATCTTTGAATTTATAACTTCCCGTCGTCTCGTCGTCGTCTGAAATAAGTTATGAGCCCGCGGCTTTGCTCATGTAGATTAACTCGTCCCCTATCCCCATAAGATCTGTTTGTTCGGAGTCTCTGAATATATTTTTCAATTCTAATTTCCTTACGACTCCCAACTTTACAGTTTAATAATACATGGTCATTCTCAAATTTTGGTGTGAATCTTTCTTCTCATTACTGTGATAGGTTATTTTCTTATGACTTGCACCATATACCTGCGTGCTTCTCGGTCGCAGAACGCGTATGTAATGTATCTTAGACGTACATAATATTGAGCGCAATATATCAAGCCATGAGTGAGTGCCTTCTTAAACCTTGGATTCCTTATGTTTTACTCTTCTAAGAACGTTTTTAATCTTGTCAAGACATTAATATTTTCTTGTTTTGGCTGTAATAAATTGTTTTTTGATAAACTTAGCTCTGATTTGTCCTAACCGCAGACAACTTCAAACAAACACTTCAGTTTTTTAATAACAGATATCAGTATCAATGCACTATTTTTAGATTTGTTTAGTTAAAGTGGTGCTTTTCTTCATTTAAAGATTTAACAATTTATGAAACGATCTTTAATTTATCAAAGAGTTTTTGTATCAGCTATTTATAAATACAAACAGTGGCGTAAAAGCATCATTCAATGCCTGAATATCAAATGCAAAAGCTGTTTGCTTTAGTTAAGAAGATTAGGATTATATTTTGGAGAATTAATGGTTTTTTACTCGATATTATTCTGCCGTTTTCTTCAGAGAAGGCAGGTTTAGAAATTATTCAAGACATCCATAAATCCAGAAATATTATTAATAGATATAGTTTTCGATAGCTGGCACTTAGTAAAAAAATATGGCTAAAAAGTTTATTTATGAATGCACTCTTCAAAAAAGTTTAAAAATATTTTAATTAGAATAAAGGCCATGGAATGGCTATACTGTATACCATTAGGCACCTAATAAAAATTACGATGTATGAAAAAGTTGCAAAATCAATAAAATTCGTCCTTGAAGAGATTTAGTTAAAAGTTAAAGATCCGGAAAAATACTTTACCAAACACCAAGAGAGGCACTGTTATTATATCTTTTTAAACCAACAGATTCCATGAAGTTTAGACAGTTAAACGTAAAAATGAATAAAAGAAAAAAATACATGCATGACAAATGCTAGAAAAATTACTATTGAAACCATGTCGTTTCGTTTTAAACCTTTGCACTTTAGTGCATAGCCAGGGAACTATCGTGCATGACTACTATCTTACTGAGCATAAACTCAATTACTTTGAGAACATTTATGTTCAAGTTACTGCACTCAATGCTTGATAGTTTCCTTCCTCGTTTATTACTGGCTTTAATATCAAAGTTAAGAAGACTGTATGAAACTACTGTAACTGTTGTACAAAGGGCGTACGGCAATGAGCTTTGAACCGTGTGCATGTCGCACAGATTGAGTTGGAAATATTAGGATATTGTGGTGCCCATATTTATACATACAAAATTATATTAATAATTATATTAATAAAGGTGCGTTACCTTTTGACTGTTTTACACCAACCGTGGTATACCCCATGACTGAAGCACTGTTCACATTCATCAGACAAATCTCCACAGAAATAACACTCATTGGCCGATTCCTGAATCTACCAATAAGATGTTTGCGACTGAGCAGACTTTCATTGGCTGATTGAGAATCCGCCAATGCGAGATCTGTCCGATGAGTTCTGTCCAATGAATGTGAACAGTGCTTGACACACATCTCAAATTACTAGACTATACGCGGCTTTATAACAATACAATCAAACATTGGTGTAACGGATACAACTTACGATTTTTTTGCAGACGTGTATGTGTACTTAACTATTTGGTTCATGTTTACTATTGGAAATTTACCTATATTTCACCAACTATATTAATGAAAGTCCCATAACAAATGGTGGCACGTCCATAAGTTAACAACGCTCTTTCATTCTTCTTATGGTCAATTAATCTTCTTGTGTTAGGATGCGCTGGGTATCGACAAATGTTTGAGGATTTATTGCATATAGTTAAACGAGTTTTCGAGAATGGTAAGTGTGAGTCAAGGACAGATATATTTTTGTCATGTTTGTTTCGAAGCTGTACGGATTTGTTGCTGGAGCATAAGTTTTATAAGATCGTTGATATATGATTATAAGAAATTCAAAATAATATTTAAAATGTATTGTCAAGTTTTTAATGTTTTTAAATTTTGACGGAATCCTTTTCCTTCATAACATTGGGTTGAAAAAAATCTCTGTCTTGTATTTCCTGTCTATCAATAGCATCATAACAGCCATAGATAGGACGCTGTGACACTGTGAAAGAGTACCAAACATCCATCTTCAAACAATTTTGTTATATTAATAGCAATTCAATTTATTGAACTTAAATAGAGTCATATAAATAATCCGTATACCAGGGGAAAATAATTAATATTAGAACAAACACCAAATACCCGAGATAAATAACAATCAAATAAACAAAACCCACGTATTTGGTCCATAAATTCCACACGTGGCTCTAAAACACTTGATCCTCGTCCCTAAATACGCATGTTCATTTATCCAACTCAAGTATACTTATATATATTATGTATACATAAATATTATAGTACATTGGACCGAAACAAAAATGTATATATGTAAATAAATGTAGGCCTAAGATATTCGCACATTCTTGTACATATCGTTAGGGTAAGTTTGGGTTTTGTATTGAATCTGCTTAATTATAAACTGGGACAGAAATTCTTGAACAAATATGTTACTGTTGAATAATTGGGAGCACTGTTTGTAGAGAGGGCAGATTGACTTTGTCTCTTCGGTTTGTTGTGAATGTTTCAAAGATTTAGAAACTCATTAAACTGTTTGATTTACTCTTTAATTGTACCTCAATTACAATACATTACTCAACAGAATAGATCTAATGTCTATACATTAGAGATATTGTCATCTATATGACTGTCTACTGTGAGACAATCTTCTGTACATTAGAGATATTCTTAAAAAGCAATTTATTAAAGGTAAACTTAGGTTGGACATTTATTATGAAAGTTGCGGTATGATAGGTGCAAAAATAAAAAGACTAAAATGGTAACACGCTTCCTAAATTAAACTAATAAAGCTACTGTATGTTACTTCAGCCATTTGAGAATGAAATAGGTAAGTACGAAGTTATAAACGTAAAACTTACACACTTTCGCTAATAACTAGGTGACTCTTTGAAACACTATGATCATTTTAAAAATACCAAATTCTAGCCACTCAACGATACGTTAACCGCACTCATCAATTTCATAGAACGATCTGTTACCAAATTAACTTTAATTTAATCTCGATCGTCATCTACCCATTTAAGTACCTACCTTCTTTAATTAAATAAATGCTTTCCTCTAACAAGTTTGTTTAGAGTGTGGGTGGTACAGAAGTAATGTACTTTTCAATAATTGAATGGAGTCCAATATTTTATTCGTTTATAGTAGCGTTTACTTTAGAAATGATTTGAAGCTTTGCTTTTTTTACTCTGTCTAAATAGATCAATGTTTGATTTGTAAGAAATATTTTTTTCTTTTACCGTTTTCCAAGCATGTTTGTAGTATTTTTCACCTAATTTATTTTATTTATTTATTTATTTATTTATGTACAACACACAGAGAAAAACAAACAATAAGAAGAATACAAACAGAACAGTGAGCAGTTAGTACAAGGGCGCTACTTATTCCTAAAGGAATCTCTTCCAGCAGGCCAGAGAGATGTAAATATGACAAGGCAACGTGTGTGCAGTGCAATAAAAATAAACTTACATAAACTAAAGGCGCATTATAATATATACATAAATAAATACATACTGTACTATAATATACTTACATATAGAGACTACAATTATTACCCGATATATAACTAAGATAAAGAGGAGAGGTAGTGTGCTTTCACTTTCTTTTTAAATAGAGTAAGAGTTCTACAGCTTTGTATGTCCAGGGGGAGAGAGTTCCACAGCCTGACCGCATGAACGGAAAAGGAATAGGAATAAAAATCAGTTTTGTGGGAGGGATAATTTAGGCGGTATTTGAGGTGGGACCTACACAGGGTACCGGGTGCGTTCATATATGAGAAGCGCTCCCGCAGGTAGGAAGGATAGGTGGGATTATGCAGGATATTAAAAAGGAGACAAAATATCCGAGTGTCTCTGCGAAGGCGGATTGGGAGCCACTTGAGTTCCTTGCGAAAGTGCGAAACGTGATCATACTTACGCAGATTGAAAACAAAACGGATACATAAATTACTATACCTAATTACTTATTGCGATTGGAAAAGACTGGCATTGATATTTTCAGATTCTTACAGTATTCTGTGCACACAGTCTTTACCTGTTGCTTTGCGAAACTGGCAGAAAATGAGAGGTACCTATGAAGAATAATTTATGATGACATTCATAAGTGTTATGTGACCTAAACTAATATTGAATTAATGAAAATATTGATTTAGTTTATCAAATGCATGAAACCATGTTTTTTCGTTATTAAGAGCGATAACATGGTTCCTAAGTATAACTTCACAAATACAAGACTTTTGTATGTCTTATAGTTTCACAATTTCCCATTCTATAAATATTCGAATTATATTCTTTTACAGATTATGTAAATGTGCACTATTTGGATAGTAATGAGCATTCCTAAACTTTTGGATGTTTAGTGACCACTGAACCGTATATAGCCAATGAGCTATTTTACCATAATGTAAATTGATTAAATGTGGCATGTGAATTCACGTCGAATGCAAAATTCTATTTGTACGAGTATATGTATCGTAAAATTGATAAATATTAAACTTAATTGACTAGGTATGAAATGGATGCTGCTAATTGCAAATGTTGAGCGGAGCAAATGTTTTTATTACATATCAGAATCAGAATCGAACACTTAAATAATCGAATGAAAAAAAAAACTATTTTCATTGTTGATGCACGTGTTTCCATGGCAACCATTTAATCATCTGGATTTTCGGTGATGTCCAGGACATTTTCGGTGATTATTCCTCCGTGGTAAGCTCTATTTTCATGATTTCAGATAAATGCACTCCCGGGTATGATGTCGACCAGCATGCCAAATTTGGTCAAAATAGGTCGAGCCGTTTCGGAAGAGTAGGCACACAAACGATTTACACTTGTCGCCTAAGATTGAGCTCCGCTTCGCTCCGCTCAATTAACTGTACTTAATATTATGTAAATATGTGTTGGATTCCTAATTTTCATGGTAACCCAATGCATAAGTATGTAGTGTGTATATGTGTAACTGTGTATATTATGTGTTTTGTTCAGTATAGCAAGGTCCACGCAGTGCCATAAATTAATAAGAAATAGTACAGGTAAATTAGCTTGGAGAATTTTTTGCGTTTGGAGTAGTGTATGGTCAGCAAATAAAAAAAAACAACATTTTATTTTTAGTTTTTATTTTTTTAAAGGTAATATACGTTTGTGGCTGGAGCACACCAAATGCGTACACGTCTACGCATACGCACTACGTACTAATACGGACGTGAAAATGTGTATCCACTGCATTGTAATCTATGGAACTGTATGAGGCAGACAAGCCAGTTCCAAACATTACAAGCAGTGAATGCCGGTTTTCACTTCAGTGAAGACGTGTATGAATTAGGTGTTCTCCGGCCATAAATGTTTTATTCTAATAATTCATCAACCCCAGGCATATCACAATCATCCCCATCCTCGCTTTCATCAGATGAATTATTTAAATTAATTATAATTCGTTCTGATAGTGTCTAAAGCTGCGTCTCTACCCTGATATTTGTTTTCCTCCTCAATAGCATGCAGACAAACTTTTCTCCATTCCTCTACAGTTATGTCGTTAATTTTTTCTTCAGCTAATGACATTATAACCTTCATATTCATTGCGACATTCTTTTTTGCGACATATGTTTTCACTATCCCCCATATATTTTCTAAAGGATTAAACTCCGGATGGTATGGTGGTAAACGCAGCACAGTATGACCGTGCTGTCGTAATATTTCGTCTATCTTGTACTCTACAAATCTCGCCTTGTTTTGAAGAATCAGTTCATATAATTGAGGCTTAAGCAACGTGGATGAATGCTCAATGTTTCGAAATGTCAGCCAGTCAATCATTTGCTGTTTTCTAGTGGCACAATGGTACTATGTACGGACTGCCACACTCGAGGTTTCGGGTTCGATTCCCGGGTTTGGTGGATAATGTATAATTCTCTTTAGAATTTTATCCAGATAATTATCCCAGAGTCTGGACCTTGTGCCCGGTAAATGGCAATAGGCTCGCCCCCTATTACATGGGACCTAACATAGCAGGCGAGATGTGGGTGTGTTTGTACACCTCTGCCTACCCCTTCGGGGAAAAAGGCGTGATGTTATGTTATGTTATGTTAGAATTACTATTCGGTGCAGGATTTTGTATTGAGTTATGATATGGTGCGTTGTCAACAACACTATTTGGTTGTAAGTTGGGTATTAATTGAGTTGAATCCACCTTGAATAGTAAAATAAAATAAAATAAAATAAAATAACGTTTATTATCTTTGAAATTTTCAGAAAATTATTTAGATTCGTCAGAAGTTGGTGTGACTCTACCGAGGGTTCCAAAATGCAACGAGACTGAGAAGAGCCCTCAAGAAACTCAGCTCGGCTTTTTTCAAAATATTTCATCTTAAATCTAATACAGAGTTATTTAGAAAGGAGCAATTCGTTACGTTGTTACAACCAGGCCGCCTTGTCATCTAAGAAATCATTAATACTATAATAAGCTTTATGGCACAATTTACTTTTTATTAGTTTTTTCAATTTATTGACAGATAAATTTGCTATTTCGGTTGGCAATGTATTGTACATTCGAATAAAGTTCCCCGCAAAAGAATTACTCACTTTATGAAGCCTAAATTTAGGAACAGCCAGTTTATCCTTATTTCTTAAGTTTAGATTATGATTATCACTATTAGTTGGTTGTTATTACACTCATTTTCGAAATATTTGTACAAACAGTACAAAACTTCTTTAGTTTGAGAAGTCAAAGGCTTGCCTCGACCATGTAGCCATTTTGAATTACCAATATAAAGTTACAACACTTACACACAAATTAAACACTTCAACAAATATTATAACAATAATAACAAACAATAACAACAATCAACAAATACAAAATTTTACAATTAAACTACGTAATAATTATAATATTTAAATGAAATGTGTGCTTTATGTTCTAACGATACCAAGCGGACCTGCGGACAGCATAAACTGGTTTATTCTGGTTTTGTGCGTGTTTACACTTTCCACTATCAAGTAACGATTTATTTATTTGTTTTGTTTCGTAATTATTTTGGTCAAAACTTTTTACCTATAGCTAAACTACTATCATCTAAAGAACGACACGATATTTTATTGTTTCACGGTAGTCGCCTTGTCGTTTGCTCAAGGACGTGAAATTGAATGAAAATTATTTTTTTTTATAAATTCAAAACCTTTTTCTTTAAAATAAAAACTTGTTTTTAATGAATACAAAAATCAGAGTGTTGCTAGGGATAAGTATAAAATTAAATAGTAATGTTAGGATATCGAAACATTTTTGTATAGGCCAGAACGATATAGTGGAAACGCGCTCTAAGATCTGAGTAATATACACACCACTACATATGCAAAAATTTCTCGAGACTAATTTCACTGTAGTTACTTAGTAGTAGTAGAGGACCCGTGGAAGATCAACCTTCTTGTAACCGAATGGGAGACGTTATTTATCAAATGTTATGCATTAGCAAACATGCCTATGATGACTTGCCTATTAAAAAGTGTTAATGGCTATTTTTGTTGTAATAATTTTTTGATAAAAAAAACTAATTTAATAATAAAATAGCCATGAACACTTTTGTATAGGCGGGTTTAATGATGAATGGCATTTAATGAAAAGTGTGCCTCATCTGGTTGCCAGATGGGTGTAGGTTGAATATTCACAGCTCTTAAAACATAGGTTTTTTTTTGTATATTAAATCCTACAACACAATTAAATGTCGGTAAATAAAATAAATACTATATACTGTTTGCTACACTAAATGCTGCACTAAACACAAATCTAAAAGTTTGTTGTGTTAACATTTTATTTTGAATTTAATAATTATAAATTTTCCAAAGTCTCGTCATTGTTCCAACTGCTCCACGAAACAACATCCCATCTCACGCACGCTACTATACTCAGGATATGAAAATTAAAATTACCTAATCCTACTCAATGTTAATCCTATAGCCATACAAATTACTTCGCACCCTTCATTATTTGAAGGTCCGAAGTACCCCAATCACACGTTATAGGGGTCTAGGAAAGATAGAGTCTAACTAATTCCGGATTTAATCATGATAATCGGTTGCGGTCACGCAGGAATTTAAATTCAGGAGTAATTTAAACTTAGATATTGCTGGACTGGATAGAGTTAGTTTGAACTATCTATTGATTGGATCACATTATAGGCATCGATAGTTGTATTAGAAATGAGTCGGAAATAAAAGGCTTTTGAGGAAAACTCTACAATATTAAGTTAAATTGTTTCCGCTAATCTCTGGAACGGCTGGACCGATTTTTACGGGACTTTCACAGGCAGATAGCTAATGTAGGTATAATGTAATCTACTTTGTATTACGGGCGAAGCTGCGGGCATCCGCTAGTTGACATAAAAGTTATAGTTATATGTGTTAAAAACTAAAACCCATCACAATTAAGGTTTTCAAAATTATTTTAGTAAACTTTTCCCCGGAGTACTTTATAGTTATCTTTTAGTTTTAACGAACAATAAACCTTAGTGTAACTGTAACTGTTCTAGCGTTCTGCTAAACACCGAACAACTCATTGGTCATAAACTGTGTTAAATGTAGTTAGGTACCTACATTGTTTTACGACAAACTGTGAACACACTACCAGTTTCCTCCTCTTTAAATAAACGGTAACAAAATGGCAAAGCATATAACTGGTACTCGTACAAATGAATCTCAGGTCGGCGAAGAACTATTTACTAAATAAAGGTTCTATGTATTCTTCATATTATTTTTGATAGGTTAGTGCAGAATGTGAACCATAATGTCATCGATCAGAAAGGTATCCCTCTAAGCTAATTATTGTGGTCCGGTATCTAAAAATTTAATAAGGTAGATATTGTCTCTAGTGATGAGAAGTGAAGTCGTAATGAGTTTCTCTGGACCTATCCTACTAATATTATAAACGCGAAAGTTTGTGAGTATGAATATTTGTTACTCTTTCACGTAAAAACTACTGAATGGATTTTAATGAAACTTTACAATAATATAGCTTATACATCAGAATAACACATAGGCTACAATTTATAAAAATATTGTGTGATAACGGGAATAATCCAAATTACCACGCGGACGAAGTCGCGGGCGACCACTAGTTACTCCATAATTTATAGTAGTATGTATTTAACTCCTAATCAAAAAAACTTCATTTTGTTCTAAAAAAAATCCCTTTCCTAAGTAAAAATACTGATTGCACAGCAAATAATTAGGTACCTCAAAATATTATAATTTTAGCAGCAATTTAAGTTCGTGACACATAGATGTATTTAGAAATACTAAGCTATCCAAGCCTATCCAAGTCGGCGATGCCTAGGGTTACACCCGGGCCGGCCAAGAAGCAGGTGTACTGGGGGTCGTCGGAGATCGCACAGCTGCGTGCAGCATGCGTCTCCGTCCGCCGTCAGTACACCAGGTTTCGCCGGAGGCATCTTTGACCAGACGACGCGGCAGCCCGGGAGGCGGAGCTATATGCGTCCTACAGAGTGGCTAAGGGCACCCTCCAGGAAGCGATCACGCGGGCTAAGACGGCAGCCCGCGAGGAGCTCTTGGAGACCCTAGAGCAGAACCCATGGGGGCGCCCATACCTACAGGTCAGAGGTAAACTCCGACCGAGGGCGCTTCCACTGACCCAGAGTCTCCAGCCGGACCGGCTGGAGAGGGTCTTGGGCTCTCTGTTCCGACGAGTGTGGAGGAGCACATCCCTCCGCGCATGGCTCCATCTCAGACGCGCAACGCGGATAGCAGCAGCGAAGACGACGTACCCACAATGAATTATCTGGGGCTCGTACTCGATAGCCGGTGGAACGTCGGACCACACTTCCGAAGTTTGGTCCCCAAAGTGACGGGGGCGACAGCCGCGCTTTCGCGACTGATGCCCAACTTAAAGGGACCCAACGCTTCCTGCAGGAGACTGTACCTGGGGATCGTGCGGAGTATGGCCGTGTCCGGGGCTCCCGTATGGGCGCCGAGACTGACGGCCAACAACGCTGCCATTTTACACAGATCGTTGAGGACCTTGGCCGTTAAGACAATACGAGGGTACCGCACTATCTCCCTAGAGGCTGCATGTCTCCTAGCCGCGACCCCTCCATGGGACCTGGAAGCGAGAGCCCTTGCGTTATTGTTTCAATGGCACAAGGAGGCGCTGGAGTGGGACCACAGGCCTGCGTCTCGAGAAATCGAGGCCCAGCGGTCCCAACTCCGACAGGATCTCATGGAGACATGGAAGGTGCGACTTCAGCAACCAAAGTGGGGAACCACCACCATCGCGGCGGTGAGACCGATCATGGAGGAGTGGCTGCAGAGGCAGCACGATGGCCTCACGTATCGTGTGACACAGATCATCACTGGGCACGGAAACTTCGGTGAGTATCTGTTTCGCATGCATCGTGAGGTCACACCCGCGTGTCAACACTGCGAGGCTTCCGGCGAAGACACGGCATTCCACACGTTGGTGGAATGCTCAGCATGGGCGTGTCAGCGCCGGGACCTCGTTGTGGGCCTGGGCGTAGATACGCTCTCGCTGGGGACCATGCTACGAGCCATGGTCTCTAGCGGGAGCCAGTGGAACGCGGCCGTTTCCTTTTGCGAGCAGGTAATGCTCGTGAAGGAGGCGGCCAGTAGGGTGAGGGAGCGTACCCTCCCCGCTGAGTTCCGAAGTGTGCGGCGAGGGCACCGCAGACGTGACTACACCCAGTACCATCGACCTCCATGATCGGGGCCTGAGGACGATGGATTAGCAACCCACCGTCCTTACAGAAGCAGGCTAGAAGGGCTGCGTGATGTGGGGCTTCACTCCACGCACGACTTCACTCACCGACGCGGGATTTAACCCGACCCTAAGGATGCGGTGTAACACCCGACCACCATGCAGTGGCCACAATGGGGGCAAAGGTCCGCCGGGCGCCACTGGGAATTCTCTCAGTGTCTACCGGAGGCGCTCGGCAATGGACGTAGGTTCGGCCGCGGCCTAGGGCAGCATAATATTTTAATATGCAAATCATATTTTGTGTACGTTAATTTTTTTCACATTTGAAAATGTATATTTTTGAATTATTTATATTGTTGTTGAACAATTTGTATGTTTGCAGGGAAAAAAAATTGCTGTAAATTTTTTTAATCTGATGCTTATAAATTGAGGGGCGATAAGTTTTTTTGCTGTGCATTTAAATTTATCCTATTTATTAGCACTTGAACAATTTTCGACAAAGTTCTCGACGATGCGCGTCTAGAAGGTACTAAAAAATGCATTGTACAAGTAAATACTGTGCTGTACTAAACTAGTATAGTACGCAAAGGATAAGCTAAGCTTTGCATATGTGTGAGTGCAGTGTACGTGAACGTATAAGTGACCTCTTTTACACACACATTCTTGTGCACACAGTTACACTAAGAGTTTTTATTCTACTTTTCATGGTCACTCACACAAATGCAAAGTTCAGCTTATCCCTCGCGAACTGGTACCTACCTAACAAATATCACCAGATTCGAAAATACGTAGCAATCGCAGTTTATCATACACGAAGTCGTAAACTAAACACTTATTTAGTACAAGAACTAATACGAAACACATGTTTTTTCAATATCAAACATGTTTATTATAAAGTGCTATTATATAATACGAATGGCCTCAACTACATTTACGTAGATTCTTAGCATTTGGCATAATAACAAAAGTTACATCGCAAATGTACAAGATACTCAACTTTACGAGGCACTGTTTGCTCGTATTTTACTGTAGGTACAAATGAAAATTTTAAAACTAGAGTAAATTTCTCGACAGCTGCATGGTGTTAAACGTAACAAAGATATAGATTCAGAATAGAAGTGATAGAACTATTTAGTCAATTTTGTAGTTTTAATGACTATAATGACATGGGTATTTGCATATAAAAAATATAATTATACTAGATGAATTGAAATAGTTTGTGTATTAGTTTGGAATTAGAAAAATATATATGATATTTCGTTATATATACATAGGTACCAAGCACCAAGCAACACCCAAGTAATATTATATTATCATTAACTCTATTTCTGACTCCAAAAACTTCTAAGGTTTCAATATTCAAAGCAAAGTAAATATAATTTATACAAACGACCAAGGTGGTTAATGAACATTTAATAAATTTATCAAAAAATGAGCGTGTGTGAAATAGAAAATTAATGAACACAAAAAGATTGAATTCTTGCTTGTTTGTCTGTTTCTTTACTCTTATCGTCGCAGATTTCATAGATAGAGTAAGCTTAACTTAGGGCAACAATATTATATACAAAATCTAATGCCAAAACAAAAACTATCGTCATGAACGTTATACCAAGCGAGCGTAGTAGCAGGCATTGCCCAGATGGAAATACAGAAATAAAATGTTGACAACTACGCTCAGCCGTATCTAGTATTGACCTAACTCTATAAACCACATGAAACTATTTTTAGTCCCCCCACACGAAGAAATTTAGTTCATCTTAGAGAAGCTGCGGTACTAATTGACGCTTTAAATCTGTCCACGCCCCTCAGTGCTTTCACAAACTTATGATTTTATTATGAAAACTAATTTATACTTCAGTACGTTTGAGATCAATGACTTTTGTTTTCTTGGTAGAGTTCTCGTTTAAACTTGGTTTCTGTTTCATAAATACGAAATTAGGACAGGTTTCAAACTAAGTAGCATACTTGGGCACCTCTGTCACAAAATTTTAACTTGAATGAATATTTAAAATCAACATAAAATAAGCATTTAATTGTTCACTAGTACTGCAAAATAAAAACAATTTAAAACACAATGAGATTGGAAACTCAAAGCAAACAACTAGTGTTGAAATAAACAAACCAACAGTAAGTTGTATGAACGTCCTCAGTACAAATGCGGTTAATGTATTAACTGCTCCCAGTTAGTTTGACTTCCGATGATAAATAGCATGATTCTAAAGCTTTTAAACTCATGACGATTGATTTTTTAATTAATATGTGTTTTGGTTTTTTTTACACAGGTATTACATGCAATAATTTAGGCATGATTAAGTATGCCTGTTTTCCGTAATAGGCAGAGGTACCTTATTTATACTCTCACTTTTGCTTAGAAACGTTGTTGGTCCCACATTCTAATATGTCGGCGTATTCAGCTCGTTTGTCTACACATTCTAGGATAAAGGTGTGGTTTTGTTTGTATGAGGATAGTTATAAAATTATTTCCTAGCTAGCAAGATGCTACTGCTATACCACTAGGTTCGTATTACAATTTTCAATCCTTTTCGTATTTCAATCCTTTGGTAGAGCCACACTTTGTGCTGAATTAGAACATGGAATGGAACTAAGAGGTTGGTAAAACACATCTCAATTTAGAACTAGACCATCGGAATACCGTAAATAAGGCACCTACATGTCTATGCCGAGGTTCAAGATTATACAGAGCTTTGAAGACTACTTTGGAAAGTTGGGTCAAGAACTAAAATATTCTAATTGTAACATTAGAAATATTTACTCAAGTATTTTTTAAGCCTAGAAAGATAACCTACGCCTCAAAGGCACCCACTATTGAATAAAAGCACTGTCTTTTTCTAATGAGCGTGCATATTTAGCCGTCCTTTTTTGTCAGCTAAGTCACCAAGTCCCGGGACGGCTGTTTTTACGCGGTAAGTACCGTAATTTTACAGTTATGACATGGTAATGCGCTCCGGAGGCGCAAGGTATTCGTTGATTGCCTGTAAGCCAAATTCTGAGCCAAATACATGTTACAAATAATACCTATATCTGCAAATCACACAAACATTTTGATCAAACCCGAACTCGAGATATCTCACACGTATGCACTGCACACACTTCAGAAACAGTCAAAAAATACTTTACATAATAATATGAATTTACTATGTGACATAACTTACAAACAAAGAATAAAGGAATACGCAGAACAAGTCTTATTCTTATCTTATAGCGAAGTTATTAACATACCTAATAAGATGAATAACTGGAGGTAGTTAGGCGACAACTACCTTGTCCTTCAAGACATTTTTTTTACATCTAAAGGCGTGTAGGTACTTTTTAGTATGTGCAAGAATGATGACCGAGTCTTTAATTCAGACTTTACCTACGGCCAATTTATCTCTAAAGTGGACCTGCAGTGTTGCGTACAGATTTAGCATCAGTATAGTTTGACGCGGTAATTACACCGTAAATCCTCAAGCGGACGAATTTAACCACCACTGGCTGTAATAAACACGCACTGGTTTGTAAACTTAAAATGTTTGTAGTAGTTGAAGATTTCTTACTGAAATTACTGCTTTACTTTTTCAGAAAATTTAGTCAATCTAAGTATACAAATAAATCAAATTGAAGTATCTGTTTGTAATTCCAAATTAATAGCTTCTCATTAAATGCAATATTAGCATTTTTAATTAAATTATTTTATGTCTTTCTGTGTAGTTATCTAAGTAGAAGTTACTTTATTAGGGTTAGCCACTAACTGGACACGAAGAACTCGATACACGTGTGGTCAGTTGGTGAAGATCAACTGTAGAACATCGTATTCTTTCGTCATCTGGACACACCAAGATTATTGCGTGTGTCCAGATAGCTAATCTTAAATTTACTTTTAAGTTGTCGTCAACTGGACCCACATAGGATTTTTGCAAAAGTAGCTAAGGTATTAATTAATCTTAAGAATAATAAATGTAAACCTAAGTATACTATTTATTTATTTTGAATTGGAATTATAGAGATAATCTCGTGAAACCATTACTAAGCTAAAGTCACCAGAACTCTTTAACAAGTATATTAACATTGCCCAAACACCGTTACAACATTCATGAATGTAAATTGCCAGATAATCGACAATATTAACACACCAATCACCATGCCGCGTTCTAGATTAACATTTTAAATACATTTACAACGATCTTCTGGGACATCCCCAATCACAATCAAAGCCAAAACTTAGTCTTTATCGATTAGACACCGCATCTGTCCGGGGCACCCAATAAATATGTAAATTTGCCTTTGGATTAACCCAGACCGGCGGAGGAGGCTAGCAAAAGTACCGAATGACTTCCCGCAACTTATCATTTTTTAAGGTTATTAAATTTGACTCGTTTTATCTTTATTTATTTCCCCTTTTGAAAGGCCATAAAATGTTAATTCCAAATTTAAATTTGTTGCCGCGTCAGTTGTTTCGGAATTTAGTTTACGAGAAGTAATTAAGGGTCAAAGTGCCAAGAAAGTCTGTCGTTGTAAAAAATTGGAGAAATATTGAAAAGACGGTGGTTTATTTAAGTTAGTGCTACGTCACTTTATTACTTTTTAAGTGCTTTGCTAAGTGTATTTCTTGTTCTTTCAAATTTCTTGAAACCAATTAGTAATAAACACTAGAAAAAAGTAGAAAAATTCAAAAATTATGTTAAATAAAATTATTTTTTTGCGTCGTAGGTATATCAATTGGAATGGACAATACTCTTATAGTTACTACTACTATATAAAAAGAAGAAAATAATCTTGTAATGTTATAAAATAAATCCAACGACAATACCGGTTTTAAGTGAAACACGTTATTTCACAATTCGATCACCGCAGTCGAGGAAAATTGACCACTGAAACAGGGTTTTAATTCGAATGTAGCGAAAGAATTCAGCGGGTGGAAGATTTATGGTTTCCGAACAATTTATGTGCGGTAGCACCCGGCACGTATGGTTATCCAACCATGATATTATGGGGAGGCATTCACTTCAGAAACGTCCTTTGGATTTTTCGTGTGATATTGTTACTTACATTGCTAGAATAAGAGTTACGAATGGAAAGTAATGTTATTTTTAACCATACATACATACATATATGGTCACCCCTCTTTCCCACGGGGGTAGGCAGAGACTATGGAATTCCACTTGCTACGATCCAATCAATCAATCAATCAATAATTTTATTGCTGAACATGTTACATAACTACATCTGTTTGTCAATGAAATGTACCTATCTAGTTTTAATTTAAAGTTTTATCTTCAAGATATTCCTTTATTGGATAATACACATTATTTGTTAACATTTTCATTAATGCATTTTTAAATAAAATAATGTTTGAAATTTCAAGAATCGATTTAGGCAAATTCTTGTATATTTTAGGTGCCATTCCAAGGAAATTTTTATTAGATATTGTTTTTTTTATATTGAATACATCTAATTTTATTACTATGTCGTGTGCTATTCAGAGTATCGAATAGATGAAAATTATTTTTTATGAATGATGCCATCTCAAATATATACAAAGAAGGTAATGTTAAAATACCAAAACTAAGAAAATAGGGTTTACAGCTATCAGTACTTTTTATGCCACATATAGCTCGAACACATCTTTTTTGCGCTTTAAATACCATCTCTGTGTTAGTGGAATTTCCCCAAAATATGACACCATATCGTAAAGATGATGTTACAAAAGCATGATACGCGGTAAGTGCAGTTGACTGGTTTACAATTTTGGCTAGGTTGTACAACGCATATGAATATTGACTCAGCCGTTTACAGACTCTCTCAGTATAAGTTTTCCAGGACATATCTCGGTCCAGTTCAATGCCTAAAAACTTAGTGGAATCTGTTTCGTCAATTATTTTAGTGTCGTATCTTATACTAGGTTTAATATGATTAGTCCTTTGTTCGAATGTCATAATTTTAGTTTTGTCAAAGTTTAATGTTAAATTATTTGCGTCTAACCAGTTAATTATTGTTCTAAGGCACTCATTTATATCAATTTCCATTGCTTGATTATTATATGCGCTAAAAAGTATGGTGCTGTCATCAGCAAACAAGACCATTGAGTGACGTGTAACTTTCGGCATATCATTAATTACAATTCGGGTAAGTTGATAATCGGGTAAGATCCTGGCATACTTCTTTCGCTTCTTCCACTTTCATAACTAACTTCATGCACGCTTTCCGGTTCTGGGTACTGGGTACCTTGCCTTTGGTCAAAACATGTCCGATTTGGTCGAAGTACGTTCGCTTAGGTCGACCCTTACCTGCCTGTCCATTCACGCCCCCCTTATGTATCTGTTTCGTCAATCTTCTCTTTTTAACCAACTTCTTTAGTTCACAAATCGGGTTTTTCTTAGGTATAATGGGCGCCGATATGTCAATTCTTACAGCTTTATAATTGACTAGTGGTCCTGGTGAACTTTGTACCGCCTGAAATTGTGCTTATGAACCTTCCCTGAACCTCCACGAATATTTTAAGACCCAAATTAGCCAAATCGGTCCAGCCGTTCACGCGTGATGTCGTGATCAAGGGAAATAGGGATTCATTTTTATATATAGAGATTAGCAACTTACCCGAATTGTAATTTAATTACCTATCAAAATGAAACAAACTTGGATACATTGTAAATATTGTAGGTACTTTATTTTACTGTACTTACAAATATTATTATATTAAGAGCGATGATTTTAAAACAAAAAGTTAACAGCCCGTATTAATTTCACTGGAAATTTTCCTACATCTCGATTAATTGTTTTCCATGAACATTAATAGGTACATTCACTTGTTTTTCACGTGTGATGTCATAATGCGCCATATGTGTCAGTCTATAAATGATTCAAACGGAATTTTATGTCGTTGAATAAATATTATTTAATTTGGGCACTAATGCGGTTTCAGTTGAAATATTAATGTTAAGTTTTTGTTGGCAATTTATTTTCATAATCATGGTCATAGTGTTTTAATATTTTTTACGCTCTTGTATGTGTGCTGATTACTGTAGGATTTTCCTATCTGCCTATTTTCTGTCTATGGCTTAAAACTATCTGCGTATCGAAAAACATCAAAATATATTGTGATGTTTACTTGACTCTCGAACAAATACTTGGAATCATAAGTAAGTTTTTAATACTATAATGTGCTAATATATATAATATTAATAAAATAAATAAGCAGCTCGTTTCATACACTTGATTGGGCCTCCAAGGTGGTCTTCTTCTCTCAGTCCCGTTGCTGTATTTAGGTCTTAGTGAATGTTTTTGTATAGCGAATCAAGTGGTGGTGGGAGACTTGGTAATCTGCGACACAGGGCTCTCCTAGTGCAGACACCAGTCTTCCATGAAGGGGCTGTGTATTGCATTTTAATGAAAACCTGTATACTTTAGACTAGACTGGAATACATGTATAATACCTTTGTGGAAGAGAGAAATAAATATTTACTTTACTTTACTGGAGAGCAATGAATCAATGAAATAATGAAATAAATTGTGTTTAACAGACAATTAAATTTAAATAAAATATCAACAATTAACGTGTCATTTACAAAAAATATTAAACACAAATTATTTCATTAGACTAGCATTCTTAGTTTCCGCCTAATTAGTTAAAAATATCACAATTGATGAGTCAATCACATCTCACTGGATACTCAGAGTATCGAATTGGATAATGAATACCGAAATCTTTTGTTTACAATTTCGATGAGAGATAATAAATAATAACGGGTAACAATAGCACTCAACTTTCATTAATTGTTAAACATTGTTGTGTTACAGAAAATTTCTGTAAAATATTTCCATTAAATTTAGTTATTATAATGGCTCTCCATGTAGAAGATAGATAATTATTTTTATGTAACTTTTTCATAAAATTATTATTTTGTATTTGCCGAAAATCCGGTCTAAGGAGGTTAGCGTGTACATACAGACAGACAAGAAACTATATGTAGGCGTCAAAACATATAGTTTCTCATCGCTTGCCGACTGGCAATGTTTCTAGAAGGCTGGCAGAATTGATACATTGTTGCCATGCTATTGGCTTATCACATTTAAGATAGTTGCGTATACCACCACTAGAAATACCTTCTGGTACCAGAGACGCCCGGCAACAGAAGTAGGAGCAGCGGCCTTGGGCCGTGGAATTAAAAAAATAGCATTAAAAAAGTTAAAATAATATTATGTTTTTACCTGCCAGTTTAAGTCCGATGCGTTTCCCTGGTGGCTTGGTTAGTTCGATGTGAGTCCGTCGAAGTCCTCGCTCAGTGCACAGCCCTGAGTCCGTTGACAACGATGTTTGGGACTTGAAAACTGTAACAAACAAATAATATTCTTACTTAACTTCATTATAAAACAATTATAAAACGAAATACTTCATCTATTCAAAAATTGATCACAAAAAAGTCTAGCGTCTGTAATTTGTGGTGATTCTAGTTAAAATTCTGTTGACCTCCTTCAAAGAAAAAATAAGGAATACAATCAGAAATTGTACGGTTTAGTCGGTACAAGTGCGACATAATCACCTTTTATTTTATTTTTAATTTCGCGGCCCAAGGACGCGGCCGGTCCTAGGTCCGTTGCCAGGCGTCTCTGTTACGCACCAAAAGCTATTTCCAGGGGCGCCCGGCGACATAATTGCCTAAACAAAAGCGAGGAAAAAGCCAAAAGGGCTCCATATGTAAATGAAATCATTCCAATCAAGTCTAGAATTTATAATGAAAAAAACGTTAATGATCTTTAAAAACTGCAAATCTTTTTTGTGTTTGAATTTGACTCATACAAAACACACAACTTATTTTAATAGTAACAATATTCTATACAAAAGCCCAACAGTTCGGTGTTACAGTAAAATAGCCTCTACCACAGGACAAAACATTTAACTAGGGGCCGCACAAATCACCGCTACGCTCGTTGCCAGAATGTTTTACAGTAAATGCACTTGTGAAACTGCCGTCTCTTAAAATAATACCCTGGCTGGCCCATGGCTCCTACCACTGGTGCAATATGAAACCTATTGTAAATCTGTCACGTAAATTACTGAATTTTATGTATTACCTAAGTATAATTATTAAGTATATGTCTTAAAATATTACGTATAAGTCAAACAAAAAAAAAATTAACTATAAATAAGGTTGAGAGAGGAAAATTTAACAAAGCGAAACCAGTTATTTCAAAATCAAACAACATTGCAACACGTGTGAAAATTGGTTACAAACCAGGAATTAACTTAACTGTTTATAAGTCGCTTAATCTCTTAGTGCTAAATGCGAGAAAAGTATCTTAACAAATTTCCACATATTAAAAGTAAATTCGCAAAATATAGTTAAGCAAGCTCATTTTCTAATGTAGTTAAAAACTGAAGCAGAAAATGAACAAGTATTCTTAGTTACTATTTCAACATCGATAGTAACTTGTAGCTCTTTCCCAAACAAATAAACATTTCCATAGAACTTGAGAATTATGACGGGCTATAGGTTTCTGGTTGGACTTGTTTACGCAGTGCAATATTACTTTGTTGTTTGCCGATGTTATTACCTTGGTAGGGCCCAGATTTATATCTAGAATGGACAGGAAGAGAGAAATGATCTTCTGTTCATACCGATTTCTCATAACAACCCCTGAGCACCTATTTCCACTAATTCTATCTCTATGCGCTAGGTAAGCCTTTGGTCTTTTTGACTCCGTTTCAACTTGCAGACTGGGGAGAATATCTTTCGTCTGTACCTACCTGTACATCTCTACATCTACGGGTTCTGTCACATCATGTTTGCGGCCGTATTTATCAACCGATTTTCATGAAACTTTACACACACTCCTTGCTTACAATTCATCAATCACATGTGAATGATATTTTTTGGATTGGATGAAAAATCAAAGATCAATAAAGAAAATTAAAAAATAAATATTCTAAACAAATCTTCCGAAGTCTACGGTTCACACAACCACTAGTAGTAATCATATCCGATTTATAAATAAATCCATTATGAAATTAACTAAATTGTACACTTTTTTTCATCAAAATGATATCAAAGATGTTGTTTCAGCTAATGTCAAACTATTACTAGTGGTTCTGTGAACCGTAGACTTCGGGAGCTTTGTTCAGAAAATAATTTATAAATTTTCTTTATTACTCTTTCATTTTTCATCCAATCCAAAAAATATCATTCATATGTTATTCATTGTAAGCAAGGAGTGTGTGTGTGTAAAGTTTCATGAAAATCGGTTGATAACTACGGCCGCAAATATGATCTGACAGAACCCGTAGATGTAGAGATGTAGAGGTAAGTACAAACGAAAGAAATTCTCCCCAGTCTCCAAGTTGAAACGGAGACTTCGGTCGCTTCGCTCCCTCAGTCAAATACTGACGAACTTATATCGATCTCCAATTTTAAACTGCTTCGGTGGCGTGGTCGGTCGTGCATCGCTTTTGACTCCGGAGTCGAGGGTTCGATTCCCCGGGTCGAATCTAATATTGGTGTTATACACAAAAGTTTGTTTCAGAGTTTTGTTCAGAAAATTTAAGTATGATTATCGGTTGTCTAGATCCTATATCACAAGCTTATAGCTAGTTTGGGCTAGATGAAATTGGGTGAGAGTGTCCAAATACCTGTAAAAATCGACTCAAGTTTACACAAAAATGCTAAACGTGTGTTTAAAATGCTCACACTTCTCATACCTACGAGCACGGCACTTGGTGGAACTATGTATAGCTGTTGAGCGATATTGTATCTTAAGATAAAATATTATAGTATCTTAGCGGTGTGCCAGCGCCCCTAAGTGAACTCCACTGCGGGTGACCTACTACAAACTTATTAGTTACGGTTGGTACAGTAATCGGGTCTAGGGATTGACGGAAAATTAAGTTTGTTTTTTATTGTATATACTTTTCCGGGATAAAAAGTACCCAGTGTGGTGCCCAGGATATTAAAGAATAATTATACCAAGTTTCATCGTAATCGAACCGGTACTTTTTTCGTGATGCCTGAACAAACAGACAGACAGACAGATAGACAAAAAAAAATTTAATCACATTTTTGGGTTCGGTGTCGGTCTAGTAACACCCCCTGCCATTTATATTTTTGATATTTTCAATGTACAGAATTTTCACTTCTACAGATTTATTATAAGTATAGATATAGATTAACACGAAACTTACAAGGTAAATAAAATTCAGCAAATATTCACGTACGTAAAGTCAATACTTTACGTACGTGAATGTTTGCTTTTCATAATGAATTGAAGACTAACATAGTATTTTTCATTTTAGGGTACTATCAGCAAAAGCTGAAGAAAGTAATCTTATACGCCCGTCGTTCTCCGTCTGTCCATCCGTACGTGTCACTTTTCAATCTGACACTGACATGTTGATAGTACCCTTGGAGCATTTCGCGATTGCGCGCTTAGCGTAACCGCACTCCAGTCTTGTTTAATAAATACAAAAGTTACAATGGACATAAACAAAACATAAACGTGAGTTTTAAAAGGATTTCCTTTTGTTAACTTTTCCGTGTTCATAAAAAACGCATCAATCATTCATAACATGGTTTTGGCGAATGTTTTTAAAAGTAAATATAAAATAATTTTTACTAGCTACAGTTTTACAACGATTCATGTAATAAGTGACAGCGATTTTTAAATTATTCTTCTTTGTACAAACAATAACTGTGTATACATTATACACCCGTAGGTGTTGTAGAGCATTTTAGTTTTTTACCTGCACTGTACATATTAACACAGATATAAGAATACTACATGTATATTAATAAGATTTATGCTAAAATTATTATTGCTCACACAAGGCTATAGGTACCAAGTTGTATTTGATCGAAACCTTAGTAAGCGAAGGATTCTATGATTGAAATTGATTGGTTCAAATATAGATCTTAAGGTATCGAAGGTTTCAAAAGCACGAGAAGCAAATTAAATTTATTGCCTTGCCGAGTGAAACATACAAGTTTTTACATCATCACAGTAAGGAAAATCACTAACATCATCAATGAATGAAAACATCACAAAATGCACCTTTGCGCGTCAAACAGAATCTTTACGAGCTACGGTCAAAAATAAAAAGACATGGAGTCACCTTTTGTATAGGTACGAGTAATAATGAGAATTATAGGAATTTTACTTTAATATTTGTAGGACCAATGAGTTCTACAGTATTTTAATACTGTCAAAAATAAAGAAGGTAAAATATTTTTATAAGTTTTAAACATTGTTTAATAATAATAATAATTGCGTTTGTCGACGTTAATTAAACCACTTAAAAATGTTGATTGCAAAATTTTAACAACGAATTTGCGGGTCGTTAAAAAAACTTGACGTTTCATTTTGAAAAAGAAGGATTGCTTTTTATCCGTCTCTCATTTGATGCTGAAAAGGTTCGTCTAACTTTTTCCTTTTACAAATTTGTGCCTTGCCCTCCTCTTTATGTAATTATTCTTATAACGAATGTCATTAATATTCTGAAAGTAAAAGCTTTTGTTGGTGTCGTTGATGTTTTAACCCTTTAAGATTGAGACGAATTTGATTTACGCTTGTTAGTGAGTTATTGAGTAAGATTTTCTGATTTTCATTTGTGTTATAGGTACCTACTGTGCAATACAAAAAATACTACCAAATAATATACAGGGGAATTTTAATACCTGAGTATTCTTTTTAAATACCAGGCCAAGTTATAGGTATTAAAAACTATTATTGTATTATTATATTATTGTATTACAATTAGATTATACAATATTCTCTTACATGCAGCAAGTTCTTTAGAATAGAATAGTAACTAGGAGCTGCGGTAGCTGCCGTGGTACTGCGCTGCAGCATGCAATTGAGCGAAGCGACTATTGTCATACTTTTGGTCAATAACTTTTTTTGAGGGTCCTAAATCAAAATTCGGTCTCCTACAAAACCTGCGCCTGAGAATGCTTGATTTTTGAGTGAAAAAAATCATGAAAATCGGTTGGGTAGTTGTTGAGAAACAATTTCACATTGAGTTGCATTTGAGTCACCTGATAAGAAGCTCCGCTCGCTTCGCTCAATAATTAACTACATAAACAATTATTATCTATATTATAAAGAGAAAAGATTTGCATGTTTGTAATGAATAAGTAAACTCAAAAATAGCTGTATTAAAAAATCTTCACCAGTATACCTGACTAACAGTTTATGTTTATTACTAGAAAAAAAAACACTACACTTACGAATCATGTACAAAGCGCTTTTCTATATTGAAATCTGTAAGAACAGATTAATTAACTCATTTGTTAAATAAAGTATTTCATGTTGTTAAAATAACAGAAAGGATGCGACGCAAGTCAGTAAGGCCACAACTCGACATTCCTTGACGTACCCATTTATCAAGTGGTCCAAATAAGAAGTATAAACTTGAGTAAATTGCAAACTCTCGTTAAAACCGCAATAAAGGTCGAGCTCCAGTGTTGGCGGGGATCGGCAATTAATAAATGTATTTAATTATTTATGGTGACCAAATTAAAAATTTTCTTTGACGCTTAAACTTTTTGTAAACAGGAAATTTATGCTTTACTACTTGAGAAGTACAAAATCACTAGTGAAATATTAAAATTATTTCTCTCTATCTACCCGACAAAGAAAAAAACGTGATTTTTTTTCTACATACAAAAAACAGCCACCCTTTTCAAATACAGTAGTTTTAAGGCATTTAGATTAAATTATTACTATTTGCATATTGTACTCGTATGCTTTAAGAGTATTTTTTCAGATAATACTTACATCACAAATTTTCGTTGGTGTGACAATATCAAAATTCTATTTTGATATTGTCACACTCATTAAAATACTTTCCCAGTTTATATTCAGTCAAAATGATTATTATGGTAATGAATGAACTTTAACACAATAATTTGTAAATATTGGATAGAAACAGGCGTTACATTTTTTTTTTTTGTTTTTTTTTAGTTCCGCGACCAAGGTCGCGGCCGCTCTAACGTCCGTTGCCGGGCGTCTCTGGAACAGGCGTTACCTGGCGAAAATCCGTGACAAAGTAATGGTAAGTACGATGTTAAAACTTTTCACAAAAACAAACGACTATAAAACGTCGACAATTGTTTCACCTCTAAACGAGGCATTCTCAAGACTGTCTCAGAGAGAACAGCAAAATATGAAGCCAGAACGTATTTGCTTTTAAGTATGAGTGTGTAAATGTTACTAGCGCGATGTAGAATTTGTCAAAATAACTAACGTGGGTAGAAATATTAAGTTATGCTAACAGAATTCAAAATAGGTATTCAAAAAAGATTGAAAAAAACTACTCTTTATTATATAGAAAACACAGTGTGACACACACAAACCAACAAACAACTACCGTATCTGTCCGTTCACGAACAAATTAAGCAAAGGAGATGTATGAAAATCAGTCTGTTCATTGAGTAAGGTATCCACATCCCTCCTAGCTATTTCTAGCCTCTCCCAGACACACAGCTTGAACCCTTTCTTCAAGGTGTATTCAAGGTTGTATTCAAGGTGTGACCCGTATCAAGAAGATGCTTCGCGAAGTGGGATCTTTCAGGACAACCGTTGCGGAAGGCCGATAAATGCTCTCTGTACCTGACTTCAAAGGACCTGCCAGTCTGCCCTACATACTGCATATTACAACCATCGCAATTCAACAAATAAACTCCTGACTTGTGTGAAACAGAAACTAAATCTTTGCCATTACATAAGTCCCTCAAGGTGTTCTGGGTTCTAAAAGCTGTAAATATATTGTAGATCTTAGCCACACTCAGCGATACCGAACCCACGTACGGCAAACAAGCAGTGTACTTCCTAGCCTGTTCCTGAGATGGATGCAATAAACGAAAGCTAATATTTCTACGTTTCTTATTTAACACTAGCTGTTGCCCGCAGCTCCGCTTGCGTGTAATAGTTTTCATGTAAACACATTACCGGAATATGCACTTTAGAAATATTATAATGCATGGTTTTAGTAAGAAATTATTGCATGTCAGACCACCCAGCACTCACTGAACTGCCTGAAGACTTCTTAGTGATGAGGCCGCCATTTGTACATACCTATAACCTGTATATTTTTTTGTACTTATGTTGTATTGGTGTACAATAAAGAATATTCAATCAATCAATTAATCACTCATGGAATCGCTAGTATCTATTTACAATCATCCCATCAGTCTTGTAAGCGTGAATCTTAAGGTTTTTACTTTCACTTATCACTACAAATTATAAAACAAAGTCCTCCGCAGCGGCCGATCCGATCTTCATGCTGCATTCTGCACTGATTTTCATGTTGTTTTAACCATTAGAATTAGTGTTTATCGGGTAGTTTTAGTAAAAATTATAGCTGTGCCCGCGACTCCGTCAGCGTGTAACTCCTTGTGTGTTATTAAGTTAATGTATTGGTAATATTATTTAGATCACGTTTACATGAGGCTGAAGTACTTATAGAATGAAAATACTTCAGCGCAAAGCTTCCGGGTAAACTATGTTGAAAGTTGACCCGTCCGGCATGTGAACATAAAGATTTCTAGAACTGCTAACCCGGGAAAGAGCGACGTACAATTGACCATGCGAGAAACAACTGAGACCGAGATCTACTCCAGCAACTCGAAAAGTCTGGCCTTGAGCCTTATTAATTGTCATTGCATAACACACCGATACTGGGAATTGCGTTCTTTTAAATTGGAATGGAAAATAATTTGGTATTATGGGAATTCTGGGAATAAAGACGGTTTCTCCTGCACCGCAATCTGATAAAATTTGAGCCTCAATTATATTTTGATGCAACTGGGTTACTTTTAGCCGAGTTCCATTGCAAAGTTTTGGTTGCAGAAAGCTCCGAACTGCTAAGCTGTCGGGAGTTACACGTGTTATTGTGAGTCAACCATAAAAGATAGCCATATGCCATATTTTTTATATAATTTTAAGGGGAACATTTCCGTAGTACATGATTTCTGTGTAGCTTTAACCATTAAGGCTGCACACGCGACGGAAGCTTAAAAAATGGAGTAACTTCTCCCGTTTTCCCAACTTTTCCCTTCACTGCTCTGCTCCTATTGATTGTAGCGTGATGAAAAGTATACTATAAGCTGCCCAGGAGTATAAAGAATAATTGTACCAAGTTCCGTTAAAATCCGTCGAGTAGTTTTTGTTTCTATAACGAACATACAGACAGACAGACAGACAGACAAAAAATTTACTGAGTGCATTTTGGCATCAGTATCGATCGCTAATCACCCCCTGACCGTTATTTTGAAAATATATTTCATGTACAGAATTTACCTCTCTACAGATTTATTATAATATTTAACATTGAGTACACCATACCTACGTTATAGCCATTATAGTGCGCTATATGACCAATTATATTTAATTCATTGTCATATGCCTGTTGATTCAACGGCACTGCTAACAACCTACTCAATAGGCTATGGAGCGCAGCCATCTTGTGTTGCCACGGGTGGTTGGAAGAGTAGGGAATAACTGTATCTGTACAAGTTGGCTTCCTGTAAATGCCAAACTCATGAACCCCACCCCTCCTAGAAATTGATAAATCCAGAAAATTAAGTGTAGCCTCTGTTTCCACTTCTAGTGAAAATTCAATTCTAGGATGTACTGAGTTCAGGGTCGAAACCAGAACACCAAGTTGACGCCTTGTACCTGTCGAGCAGATAATAATATCATCTACATATCTGAAATAATATAATATGTGCCTATTCCCTACAGATATGTACAGTACAGTGTCTGGGAGAGGCTAGAAATAGCTAGGAGGGATGTGGATACCTTACTCAACGAACAGACTGATTTTCATACATCTCCTTTGCTAAATTTGTTCGTGAATGGACAGATACGGTAGTTGTGTGTTGGTTTGTGTGTGTCACACTGTGTTTTCTATATAATAAAGAGTAGCTTTTTTTTTTTTTTTTTTTTTTTTTTTTTTTTTTTTTTTTTTTTTATTTGGTTGGCTAAATTGACGCCGCCCGCCTGGTGGTAAGTCGTGACGACGTCTGGCGATTGTGGGCCACTCTCACAGCACACATTACTATTGAGAATGGCCCTCAACTTGACGACCTACTGATGTGCCTCTTCACGCTCCGCTTAAAGAACCCAGGATTATATGTGGGAGGAAACACGTGCACAGGCAGGGCGTTCCAGGCCACTATCGTTCGGCAGAGAAACGAACGTTTAAAACGTTCGGTTCTCGCGAACATGCTATCCACTGTGTGGGGGTGGCACCTCTGCCCGGCACGAGTCGTTCGGGATCGGAAGGAAGAGGGTGGGGTCAGATTGAAGAGCTCTTCAGAACACTCGCCGTGGTAAATACGGTAGAATGCGGCCAAAGAAGCTATTGCTCGGCGCTGAACTAGCGGCTCAAGGCTTCCCGTTACCTCCGAACAATCTATAATACGGATAGCCCGTCGCTGCATAGCGTCGAGAGCGTCCAGCAGATACTTCGCGGAGCCGTCCCAGAGGTGAGAGCAGTATTCGACGCAGGGTCTAATCTGCGTCTTGTACAGCAGACACCTCTGGTCCGGTGTAAAGAATCTCTTTACCTTATTCAGTATTCCTAGTTTCCGCGAAGCTAGCCCTATACATCTTTCGATGTAGTTTTTATTATTGAGCTCTCGACGAACGTCTATGCCAAGGATATCAAGGTTGTCCTTCATTGGTAATAATGCATTCTGAAGAGAGGGTAGGTAATCCAGCTGCACAGTTGAGGAGGTAGACCATATGCCGGAAGCTTGGAAAGGAGCGAAGCATGCCAGAGCTCATCGAAGGCTTTGGCGATGTCCAGGCTAATAGCCAAGGACTCGCCGTGCCTTTCCATAGCCCCACCCCAGACATGCGTTACGAATGCCAGAAGATCACCCGTTGATCGCTTTGGCCTGAAGCCGTATTGTCGATCATTGATTAGCGAGTGATCCTCTAGGAATTGCATGAGCTGCTTATTTATAAGGAGCTCAAGCACCTTGCAAATGACTGAGGTGACAGCTATGGGTCGATAGTTGCCTGGATCGGACCGATCCCCTTTCTTGGGGATCGGTTGTACGTTCGCCTCCTTCCAGACCTCCGGCACGAGCCCTCAAGAGTATGACAGGCGGTACAGACGCGTTAATACTGGAGACAACTCAGCTGCACATTTTCGTAGCACCACCGCCGGAATGCCGTCAGGGCCACTGGCTTTCCGCGGGTCGAGTGACCGCAGCACTGCCCGTACATCACATTGCCTGATAACAATATCAGGCATTGTGTGGCCGCAGTTGGCGATGGCGGGGGGCTGCAGGCCACGGTCGTCGACCCGGGAATTAGCCGCAAAGAGGTCGGCGAGCATATCCGCTTTCTCTTGGGCTTTGTGAGCCAGTGTTCCATCTGGGTAACGCAGCGGTGGCAGCGAGGGCTGACAAAAGTTAGATTGCACGGCTTTGGCCAGTTGCCAGAATCCACGGCTGCCCGTGGGATGGGAAGTGAGCTCCTGACCAAGCCGCGCGACGTGCTGGGCATCCGCTCTCTTAAAGGCCCTCTTACTCGACTTTGTGGCCCGGTTGTACGCTGCTTTGAGGTGGCCCACGTTTGGGTCGCGCACAGCCCGGGCCCTGATCCAGGCGCGATATGCCGACTGCTTTTGTCGAACAACTTTGGCACAATCTCGCCCGAACCAGGGACGGGCTCTGCGGATACTGGCGACATCAGTGAAAGGGATGTAATAATCCATCCCCAAACTTATCTCGCCAGCAATAGCAGAAGCACTATCCGAAGGAGCCTTTCCTACAAAGCAGCGCTGGCTCCAGGGGACGGACGCATAATAATCGCGTAGACCGTCCCAATCCGCTGACGAGTAGTGCCATAGTCGTCGTGACGTTTGTACAGGACGTGCAGGAGGTGACACCTTCATGCCAGCGTGAACAACACAGTGGTCGGAACTACCCAGTGGGGCTCCTACCGAAACACTGTACTGGGCTGGGCGACTCGTCAGCAGTAGATCCAGCAGAGCGGGCGCGTGATCTGACCTGTCTGGTATCCGGGTGATCCCGCATACCATCTGGGTCAGACCGTGGGAGAGAGCGAACGCATGGGCGGCTCTACCCGCATGATCAGTCTTGAGGGACCCCAGCCATTCAATGTGATGGCCATTGAAGTCCCCCAGAAATACTAGGTCAGCGTTCGGGAACCGCACCTGCGCTTCATCAGCCGTCTCGCTGAGGTACTGGAAGAGCTTTGTTGTCTCAGAATCCCCTGTGTGGGATCGGTAGACGCACACGTAGATCTGGCTCATAGAGCCATGGTCTACGTGCAGCCAAAGGACGGAATTGGAGGGGTTCTCTAGGCAGCGCAACCGGCGGCAGCAAACATCCGCCCTAACGAACACGCACACCCCGGCTTTGTCTCGAAATTGTTCCTCGATGACATAGCCGGGGTAACACAGGTAAGACGTGTCGTCAGGGCGGCGTATTTGTGTCTCCGTGAGGAACATCACAGCGGGCCGTGCCGTCTCAAGGTGGTGGTGGACGGTATCGAGGTTCGCATGGAGTCCACGGACGTTAGTGAACTCCACCTCGAAATGTGAAGTTGTGGGGTTTCCTAGGGCCGCTGTGTAACGTTTATTTCTTTTTTGTTGCACTGCCATTGTAGATTTTGAAGAAGAAGCGTGAAGACAGGGCGACATTTGGTGCAGCAGTAAGTGACAAAGCGCAGGGGCTAGCTTTGTCTAGAACCGTGTGGTTAGGTCGGAGCCGACTCGCCGGACGGAAGGGCTCCCAAACCCCCCTGATGCAAGGCCGCCGCTATCCCACACCGGTTACCACCCGGAGCGGCGATCCCACATCAGGATTATGTGCAACATGTGGGGCAGCCTTCTGGGGTGGTTGGCCCCAGGCGGGCCCCATGACTGTGTTGCGGGCGGCCGCGGCAACGCCGTTGCTAAGGGTCTCCCTGGCCGGCGAATCAACCCACACCACCCACACTAGACTCCGTTTCGCCCCCACTGGTCCCATGCCTGCTGCACCATACATCGCCCCGGGCCCGGCGGTGCAGCTGCTGAACCCCTAACGCAACCCAGCCTGGGCTGGGTTACTTGGGGGGCTTTAGCACAGCTGCACGGTGGTACCCCCCCGGACCAACACTGTTGTACCACCTGGTACCCACGTAGTGGCCGAAGCCACTCCATAGGTACCGTAAATTAACGAGCCTCGTCCGTTTATCAGCAGGTGCGCCACTAGCAGGTGAGGTCGCTGGGGCCCTAAAGATGTTGGTAGAGCCCCTTTGCACCCAAACCCTTTTTGAATACCTATTTTGAATTCTGTTAGCATAACTTAATATTTCTACCCACGTTAGTTATTTTGACATATCCTACATCGCGCTAGTGACATTTACACACTCGTACTTAAAAGCAAATACTTTGCTTCATATTTTGCTGTTCTCTCTGAGACAGTCTTGAGAATGCCTTGTTTAGAGGTGAAACAATTGTCGACGTTTTATAGTCGTTTGTTTTTGTGAAAATAATGCTATTATGTTTTGAAAAGTTTTAACATCGTACGTACCATTACAATAATTTGTATTGTTCATCAAACTCTAACCTAATTATTTTACGAGTATTAGGTTAGAAAATATGTACTTCCATAAAAGTGGATTATGTAGGAACGAATTGTTGACATATATTTTTGTTTTTTTAAAAGGGTGGCCGTGGGTTCGAGTCCCGCCGATGACATCAGTTTTTGTGCTCTATTTATAATTTCTTTCTTAATATTTTAAGAATTGTTGACAGTCTAATGCGAGATTCTAGATCCACTGGACCGCGTGTTGTCGTGAGACTCTTCATTTTGATTCAAGCTTGAGATTAAGGGTAAACTACCCTACGTTAATGTATTTTTATTTAAGAAATAGATTTTTTTTTAACATTTTTAACTTCTTTTACTTTGTATATGCTTCAGCAGTGACTGCTTCGATGGCGTGGTCGGTAGTGCATCCGCTTTCGACACCGGAATCTCGGATTCGATTCCCGGTCGTGACAAACTTTGTGTGATGACACATACGTTTGTACTGAAGTCTGGGTGTTTCCTATGTATAATATGTAGGTATTTAAAAAAAATGTATATAAGTATTTATATCAGGTTATCTAGTACTCATATCACAAGCTCTGCTTAGTTTGAGACTAGACGGCGTTTCGTGAATTGTCCTAACTAAAAAAAAAAAATCGCCGTGCTTTGTTTAGAGTTTTTAGTTTTGATTAAATGATAAACTGATTTAAAGTCAGAACCCTGAAAATAAAAGGTAAATAACTACCGCAAAGCTGCAGAAATCCGATACCAGAACTGCGAACGTTCATTGTAGCCGTAGTCTACTAAAAGAGACTGATCAAATATATTTCGAGAATCGAGAAACTGTTCGCAGTTTGTATTATATTCGATAAATTTTCAAGTTTTCGATACATCAGTAATCCTTCAAAATTAGGTAGTCGTACTTCAGGACAAGTGCTAAGTAAAATTTACACAATTTAATATGTTATGTACATAAGCTGTAAAATATAATAAGTTAACCAAAAGTAGTAAAGTATAATGGAATAGATGATTTGAATCAAGCCAATTCGAGTACAAAATCTTGACTTTAAATTTGTCTATGTGCCGTTTTGAAATTTCCCAGAACTCATACCATTTAACGGGCCATTAGACTACCTTACGTTGAGAGTTGAATGTTATACCTACTCACATTATTGTCTAAATGTAAAGAATGTAAAGACATAAATTACATGAGATGTAATGAAAATACAAGTAAAAAGAAAATATTTGACTGCTTCAGTGGCGTGGTGGGTAGTGCATTCGCTTTCGACGCCGGAATCTCGGGTTCGATTCCCGGTTGGTACAAACTTTCTGTGATGACATACGTTTGTACCGAAGTCTGGATGTTTTCTATGTATAATAATGTATATATCGGCGCAAAATAACATTTCGCCCTAAACAAAACAAGTGACGTTACTATGCACGTGTTCCAAGCGGCGCGTTCGGCGTAAACAACTCCCACTCCGGTCTCCCCACCGCCACTTTACTAATATAAAAGGCCGCGCGCTGCAGTCGTGCGCTATTCGCTCGACAGCGCTCGTAGTGTTAACAGCTCTATGAGAGTACTAGTGTTTTTATAAGTGTAATAAAGATTTATAGTGATTTCTTACGTTAAGAGTAATAAATCATAATTATAAAGAATTATCGTTTAAATCATCCTATCATGGAAAACACCAATGTAATGGAAGGAAGTGACGTCACTACTTATAATACTGGGCAGACTTCTTCATATATATTTACAAAATATATATATACATATAAGTATTTCTATCAGTATATCTAGTACTCATATTACAAGCTCTGCTTAGTCGTAGCATATTTATTTATTATTTACTAGGTGTTGCCCGCAGCTCCGCCTGCGTGTTGTAGCTTTCTTGATCACCAGTTACTAATTTATTATGTATAGATGTTGAGCGATATTGTATCTTAAGATGAAATATTATAGTATCTTAGCCATGTGCAGCGCCCACTCGGGCTGTACTCCACTGCGGGTGACGTAACCTACGACAAACTTATTATTTGCGGTTGGTACAGTAGTCGTGTCAAGGGATAAAACCGCAAAATTAAGTTTGTTTTTTTATTGTATATACTTTTCCGGGATAAAAAGGACCCAGTATGTGCCCAGGATATTAAAGAATAATTATACCAAGTTTCATCGTAATCGAACCGGTAGTTTTTGCGTTATGCCTGAACAAACAGACAAACAAAAAATTTATTAATCACATTTTGGTTCACATTGTGTTCGGTGTCGATCTAGTAACGCCCCCTGCCATTTATTTCTTTGATATTTTCAATGTACAGAATTTTCACTTCTACAGATTTATTATAAGTATAGAATCAGATAATATGGAAATCCAAGAGGACCTTAGGAGGCCTGACCTGAAGAACAATGGACGGCGCGCGCTCTCTGATTCATACTACATTTCCTGGTAAACAACTCTTTTATTGTTACGCTCGGCATTACATGGGACTAACGAATCAATTAATGAAACGTGGGCGTATAGACAGAGACTTATTAAGTATGCCTTTTTCTACACATTCGTGGAAACCGACGTCATTGTATGGGTGGGTGGATGTAACAAGAAATATAGATATCAGTGTGACGATATTTATACTCGTATTATCGCAAAAAGACATCAGGCACGTCCAGGTACGGGGTCCTTACAAAAATTCAAAGTTATATTATAATAATACTGCTTAAAAACAGAGTGGTAGGCCACCAGGTGTTTTTTGGCGATAAATACAAATAGTAGTAGGTAAACAAGAAAGTAGGCAGAGACTACAGAATTCCACTTGCTACGGTCCTGGCATACTTCTTTCGCTTCTTCCACTTTCATTACTATCTTCATGCTCATGCTTCTGGCCGAAGTACGTTCGCCTAAGTCAACCCTCTGCCTGTCCATACACGCCCGCCTTATGTATCTGTTTCGTCAATCTTCTTTCATTCATCCTTTCTACATTCATCTTAATCGTGTTAATGTGTTTTTTTGCGATCATAATAATATACCTAATACCTATTTAGATACAAAGTTTTAAGCCCACTAATTGCTTTTATGAAGAATAATAACACAGGACTGTTTGATTCATATATTCTTAGTCAATATTTCTTATAACATAAAATTAACTATACATAATTACGATATTGAATAAGTATTAACTATATAAACAGCGGTTCTAGAGAACTTCTCTGTAGCAAGGTTTTAGCTCGAAAGTCAAGATTCTCTGTCCGAATCGGTCGGAGTCGGGTATCTGGTGTTGCCAGTATAAAATTATAAATCATAAAATAAATATGGAAGATTCTCACACTTTTATCTACGTACAAAATATGTATATTAAAATAGTGGTCGCCCATTGGTCGAATAGTAGACCTCGCGAACATTAAACACATTACTCCCCCCTCCTCCCAAAACTAGAATGCCGTTATCTACCGAAACCACTTTTTTAAATAAGCGCGAAAAACGTGAGAAAATCTTTAAATTGATGTAACTCATTAATGACAAATCATTACTAAAAATTAAAAATATCAAAAGATAGGTAAATTGGAGTACTTTTAAATGCCATCTATGAATTTTAGTGCTTAGAATATATTTTTATATAAAAAACGTTTTATGCGTTTTAGTTTAACATCTTTAATACAAAGAGGTCAGAGGGTATAAGCTAAAACGCCGCTATGCATAGCGTAACGGCATTTTAGTGTAAAACTAATAAGAAATAACAACGTCCAATAATATTCTTTAAAAAACTACAATAATAATTGACTAAAACGCGACTGAAAAAAAAAAATTAAATAAAAAGAGCAGCAGCTGTGAACTTGCTATAGCAAGTTCACAGCTCTTTACAACATATATGTTAGACTTAAATGCAGCTAATGTCATTTTACCGCTTTTATGTATATTATCCTAGGCATATTATTAAGAAACTTGAAGCATTGTTAAACTTAAACGCAGTTAAGTAAAAGAACCCTAAATCTTAACGGCACTATAGCGACACAATGCCGAGATGATAAGTGAGCAAATTTATGAAACCGTAGTTATGAATAAAAATAAAACATTTTTTTTTATTAAATTCGTTGTTTTATTGACCAAAGTCAGTCTTTACACGTGTAGGTAATTTTCTAGAATTGTTTCTTTTTTAATTCTTTGGTCAAATGTAAATATACCATAACAGAACAACTAGTTTCTTATTTTGATACAGATTTCAGTTAATTCTTCTTCAGTGACCTTAAAATGGTTTGCTTGTTACCACTTAGTGGTATAAAAATGAGCATAATTATAATTTTTACTTAAAACTAGCATAATAGGACCATTCAAATATTCAAATGTTAGTCATTTACATTATAAAACTTTAATATATTTTTTATTTTTTTTATATTGGGTTCGCCAAATTGACGCCGCCCGCATGGTGGTAAGTCGTGACGACGTCTAGCGATTGTGGGCCACTCTCACAGCGCACAATACTATAGAGAGTGGCCCTCAACTTGACGACCTACTGATGTGCCTCTTCACGCTCCGCTTAAAGAACCCAGGAGGAAACACGTGCACAGGCAGGGCGTTCCAGTCCACCATCGTTCGGCAGAGAAACGAACGTTTAAAACGTTCGGTTCTCGCGAACATGCTATCCACTGTGTGGGAGTGGCATCTCTGCCCGGCACGCGTTGTTCGGGATCGGAAGGAAGAGGGTGGGATCAGATTGAAGAGCTCTTCAGAACACTCGCCGTGGTAAATACGGTAGAATGCGGCCAAGGAAGCTATTGTTCGGCGCTGAGCTAGCGGGTCAATGCTTCCCGTTACCTACGGACAATCTATAATACGGATAGCCCGTCGCTGCATAGCGTCGAGAGCGTCGAAAGCAGCAAATACTTCGCGGAGCCGTCCCAGAGGTGAGAGCAGTATTCGACGCAGAGTCTAATCTGCGTCTTGTACAGCAGACACCTCTGGTGCGGTGTAAAGAATCGCTTTACCTTATTCAGTATTCCTAGTTTCCGCGAAGCTAGCCCTATACATCTTTCGATGTAGTTTTTATTATTGACCTCCGACGAACGTCTAAGCCAAGGATGTCAAGGTTATCCTTCATTGGTAATAATGCATTCTGAAGAGAGGGTAGGGGAAGGAAAGGGGATTTCTTCGCTGTAAATGCACACGCCTGTGTTTTGCGGGCATTGAACTCGATCAGGTACTTGGTACCCCATTGAGAGATGCAGTCAAGGTTCCTGTCGAGATCAGCCACGAGTTGTTGTCTATCCTCCTCAATTTCCGACCGCCCTGCCGCAGGACGACCCCAGTAGCTCCCGTGCAATGTGCTGTCATCTGCATAACAATGAATGTTCCCGAGGGATAGCATATCATTGATATGCAGAAGGAAGAGTGTTGGTGACAACACGGACCCCTGCGGCACCCCGGCATTCACTTGCAAAAAGCGAGAAGCCTGGCCATCGCAGAGGACCCGCATTCGGCGTTCGTTCAGAAAGCTGGCATCCAGCTGCACAGTTGATGAGGTAGACCATATGCCGGAAGCTTGGAAAGGAGCGAAGCATGCCAGACTCTATCGAAGGCTTTAGTGATATCCAGGCTAATCGCCAAGGACTCGCCGTGCCTTTCCATAGCCTCACCCCATACATGCGTTACGAATGCCAGAAAATCACCCGTTGATGTCGTTTTGGTCTGAAGCCGTATTGCCGATCATTAATTAGCGAGAGATCTTCGAGGTATCGCATGAGCTGCTTGTTGATGATCAGCTCAAACACCTTGCAGATGACTGAGGTGACAGCTATGGGTCGATAGTTGCCTGGATCAGACCGATCCCCTTTCTTGGGAATCGGTTGTACGTTCGCCTCCTTCCAGACCTCCGGCACGATTCCTGTGGAGTAAGACAGGCGGTACAGACGTTCTTCTTCTGATGAAATACCGAATGAATCATTAGATGGACAGTAATCTTTGTCTCGTGCGGAGTCATCGGAAACAAAATCAAGTTGGTCGGCGGCAGGCGAATCATGGCATACTTTATTGAAAACCTTATAACTGCATGGAGTTCTTGGCGGCATTAATTCATCATACATCAAATTTGCTTCCGCAGGAGTACTTGACTCAAACAGCTGTAAAGTCGGACTGGGTTGAATACATGCTGTTGACAAAGCCTGTTTTAAATTATGTATATCTATACTTAAATGATGACAGTTGTTCTTAGTTTGAGTTTCACAAAATGTTGCAAAGACACTGCTGGTCATTGAGTAAGGTCTAGTGTATATATTATCAAAATAGTTTAAACAGTTGGTTACAATCGGTGTCTCCAAGATTAGATTTGTTCCAGGCTCAATATCTGGGTTTATAGCCATTTTTAAAATGATTTTTGATCTTTGAGATCTGTAAGAAGAAAATAACTGCTCTGTAGTGCTATATAAATTACCTCGTGTGAATATAACTTTAAATTGTATAAAACAATTATCATACATAAAATACGCGTATGTGCGGCACTGCAAAAACTCACAGGATCATCACCGACCGCCTCGATCATCACCCCCCGCGAGATCATATAGTGGCCTTTTAGCGTATTAATTTCGGATAACGGCAATATAGTCTCACTGTTGTTACCACTTTGATTTTACTCAATATGTGAAACATCGCTAACTGGCGCATAACGATGAATGAAGTCGAAATGTTTTTACAATAAAGTTAAGCTATAACGCCGTTAAGTATCGTTAAATACATTTATGTCTTAATTTTTCAGTTAACGGCATTATAGCTCAATATAGCTTAAATTTCTATTCAAAAACTTGAGTAACTATAAAGCAGTAAAAGTACTTTAATCCCATTAAAGTGAATTAAAATCCGTTAACCGCAATCTAGCGAAACAATCTTAAGTTTTTTTTTTGTTAATATTTGATTTTATTGAACTTTGGCGGCTATATAGATTAACACAGTCACTTTACGGCATTTTTGAATAATACACAAGTAAAATAAAATCATATAACGGTTTTCTTACGTTTATTATTTCAGTAGCTTTTCTAGTTAGGAAAATACTGTAAATACAGATCGATAGAGATTTTTTTTCTGATTAAGATAGCATCAAAAAGTAAAAATCGTCAAAATGTTACATAACGGCGTTTTAGTTATACCACGGCTACTACGGCATAGAAGCTCATCACGATAAAAAAAAGATTGAAATCAATAAACACTTCTGCCAAGTTTAGTGAAGATCGGATAAAATAATCGTTACTCTGGAACACTACTAACGGCTACAGTTTTTATCAGTTTCAGTCAAAAAGAAAACGGACGAATGCAAAATTGTACATTTTCGAAATGTAGACGCTTCGCTGACTTCATTCACTCGGTGAAATTAAGATAGTATTGTGCCCGGCAAGAAATTTACTGATGGCTAAGATGGGCGTGTAATGCATATCTGTTTACCCCATCGGGAATATTGCCAATATTAAAGTAATGGTAAGTAAGATGTTAAAACTTTTCAAAATATAATAGCATATTTTCGCAAAAACAAAAGACAATAAAACGTCGACAATTTTTTCACCTCTAAACGAGGCATTATCAAGACCGTCTCAGAGAGAACAGCCTATTTCCATCCAATATTTGATTGTCAATATTGTTAATTGTCAGTCTAAAATTATTACTGCTAATAAGGTACTTGTAGGGACACAAATGACAAATTCAAAAATAAAAAACATTCCCGTTTGTGCAACGTGATATAGATTGTTAAAAAGTTTAATAAAATACGTAATTCAAACATCTGAATGTAATCAAAAGTTAAAAAATATTATCAAACATTTTAACTGGCTCAAAGCTCGCGTATCGGGTGAAAATATTAAGGCAATTTCCACGCGGCAGAGCGGTGGCTTTGAAAATCTCATCAAAATATTTCGCCCGGCTTTGTTAACCTTAAAATACTATTATCTGCCTCTCTATCTATATTTACGTAGTATTTTTAGTTACGGCTAAGTAAAATACGGTTCAGCAATATTTATATTTTCAACTTCTTTGAATTTGATTTATTTATTCTCACTTCACTTCAATCTACTTATGTCCATCCAAAGGTTGCCTCACTCTTGGTGATAAGGCATTGTTATCTACCAAATGTTAAGTTTCTTTTTGTATTTTTATATAGGTGTAACTGTACGGTAAAGTATATTCTATTATACCTCTCTTCTATTCTTGTTGTAAACCTCTGTTAACCCCTTTAAGAAAACAGGCAAAATTAATTTATCTATGAGTGTTTATTAATTCAAAAAGTATTCAGCGGTAAAAAGTACGGGTTAAATTAAAGTTATCCATCTAGTAATAGCTCATCAGCCTGTTTTTCATTAGAAAATATGAATCGTTGGAACAATGCGTGCTCAGTTTAAAAGTGGCGCATGTTCTATAATTCTCGTTGAGTCTATAGAAGTCAAGCTATGAGAGGGGATCACGTAATCCATTACCATGGAGAGACGTGACTCTTTCACTCGGAACAGTCTGTAGGTAATTTTATTTACTTTCTTGGCAATGTTGTGGTACAAGTTACAACATTTAAGCGTTGCGAGTTATCAATACATCCATCCACGAAATGTCCCTTCCTTCTTTGCCGTTTCAGGGATATTTAAATACTTTGTTTCTTCCCATGGCTATGGCAGTCTTCTCAATAACTATGGCATACGAGTATTTGGAGCACTGAAATAAAAATTCAACTGGTCTATCTACAGAACTTCGATATCGCCCATGGGTTGTGGAGGTCAAATGGCAGTCGCTCCACGCAAAATATCAAGGTTCAGCCGCATCGCAGTTAGACTGAATTGCCGACTCCAACTGAGTTGGGAAAAGGCTCGGTGGATGATGAGAGGGTGATCCTTTTGCCGTTCTCGCCCGGCCATTTCAAGTATATATTTGCAAGTGCTGTTTATCAACCAGTGCGTGACGGGTTTGTTAGGGGGACTTTAAGCTCCAGAGGTGTTGACAGAACCCCTTTTAGAGTAAAAAATTAAATACATTTCACTGGTTTTTTGTCTTAGACCAAACACCAATGGAAGCTTGTTTCATTTTGTTTGTCACGCGGAACTTTCCGAAGTTTACGCTACAAGATGTTGAACTAGTCGCCTTGTTCAAATTTTTTGTACTTTATTGCGTAAAGTGGCACAAAAGAATGTGAATTAGCTTTGTTCCTGCACTGCTATTGTTGAACAACAATGTGGAAATTAAAGATTCAATTGATTAAAGTCATCAGACCAAACTTGGTCAACTACGTTTTTTTATAGGGCTTGCCCCCCTTTGACGTGAGTCTAATCGAAGAAAGACGTGATATTGTCTTGTTGTTGTGTTGACAAAGTGACTTTGGCTTGCAAAGTTGCCAATTAATTATTAAAATTATGAACTTCACAACAATCTCGCAATCCAGACATGTCAATTTCCTAACAATATTTCCAAACACTTAAAAAGAGAACACATTTTCTTGCACCTATACTTCTAGGTATAATTAAGTATAAAAGGGTTACCTACTACGATGTGATTCAAAGCTCACAAACCATGTGTCATTAGCCAAATAGAGCGTAAACGGCTGGACCGTAACGTGTCGCACCCGGTCATCGGAAAGCGGAGAAACTCAAGCGTAGATAACATATAGGATAAACTTTTATATTAAATTACTAACCCACCTTTTCATTGCTTGTGTTTTTTTCGCAGTGACATTAATGAATTACTTAACGCTCGACTCGCTCGGACTGTAGAGGTTCTACTTTAGTGGTATGTAACATTGTGTCCTGGCTGTGGGAATTTTGATTTGAAGTCCAGGTTATGATTATTCTATACTTAGTGCCCGATAAGGGCAATAAGCTTGCCCCTTATTACGTGGGACCGACAAAATGACTGGTAACTGGCAAAGTGTGGGTGGGTAATGCACGTTGGGACGGGCATGGGCCCTATCACGTGGGACCAAAAGTGAGTGACGAAATGTGGGTGTTACGAATGCCCCTGTTTACCACTTCAGAAGATAAATATGTGATTTAGTGTGTGTGTGAATCACTACAATTTGATTTATCTGTATGGATTTAAAATTATACTACTACGTAGTACAACAACATAATGGGTATATTATCAACCTGATGAGTGATGATATTTTCTTCACTTGTATGTTGTCTGACAAGTTTGCAAACACATATATAATACAGGGTTATATGCAAGAAAATGGTTAATTGCTTCAAGATTTAAGGGGTGGTGGATGGTGGTCATTGTTTAAACAGGTTATCAATATTGAACCCTCTAGGCCTGCGTACGTGACTTAAAGCACCTTCAATAAACCAAGGAACCAGACCGTGTAAGCAATTTACTGCAATAATGGTCACTCATATCGAACAAGGTTATTGACTTCAGTATTTCGTTGCACGAAATTCAGATGACTTATCGTATTGGAAGTATATTTTATACTTACGGGTTCGTACATAACTTCTGATATCTACTACGACATTATAATAATAGGTATAATATTATTATTATATAATTAGAGATAGGATTACTACATCCAGGTGTTCCTGGATGTAGTAATCATGGACCTATTATAAGATCTCTTATAATATCTCTATGGTAGTAATCCTTCGTGAATTATATTTGATATCCGCCTGTCAGTCTGTCAACCCATCCCCTTTCTTTTTAAGAACCAGTCAGTCCACGCAGGGAGTTTACTGTTGTGCTCCTGTGAAATACCAGACAAGCATCATTGTCTGGAATTCGGGATGGGCCAGACGTCAACAAAATGTTTCAGCACCAGCAGAATTCCTAGATGCAATTATTTTCAGAGACGACGATGAATAAACTTGCTATAAAATAATCTTACTTTGTTTATTTTTTCACCCTAAAAATATACAATGCTTTAATTAGGTACTAGACTACAATGATAAATAAGAATATGTTCGATGCCTCTCTCTCTGAAGACTAAACACCAGACGTGACGGCGGAATTTTTTATATGTCGAAATAGGCGTGTGAAGGACCCTTGACACCACCGTCTTGCACCACTGGGTGGTGTCAAGGGTATTTTTTAATACCCATTACATTACCAAAGAGATGCACCGAGCCTTTGATATTATATTGACATAGGTCTATACGTAGGTCACACTATAAGTTTTGCGTAACTTAAGAAAACAACATGTTAAATCCAAAATATTATGTTTATTGCTTTTCAAAATACTCTCCTTTACATTTTAAACATTTTTTCATGCGATCGAACCATTTTTTAAAACAGGAGGACCACAGATCTGAAGGCATGCTTCTACGTGCTGATTAAACGCTATCACTGCCTCTTCGGAGTTGGTAAAAGTGAAAACTCTCATCAAATCTTTGATTTTGGGGAAAATACAGAAATTACAGGGTGCTAGGTCGGGGCTATGCGCAGGAATGGGTCCCGAGTTGTACTTTTTCGTAAGCTAAAAATGACTTTGTTTTGTTGGCCGTGTGTGAAGAAGCGTTGTCATGATGTAGGAGAACGCGGCTTTTGGGTCGTCTTTCGCGAACTTTTTCTAAAACCCTGGGTAAACAAATGGTAGAATACCACTCGGCATTAACACTCTTTTGATCTTCAAGTGGAATTGTACAGATGGGACCCGTAGCTGAGAAAAAAAACGCGATCATTTTTTTACCAACGTTTCTCGCCTGCCTCACTTTTGTTGGCTTGTTCTCATTTTCAAACACCCATTCACGTGTTTGCTGTTTTTTTTTCGGGTTCAAAACAATAAATCCACGTTTTGCGTCCTGTGACAATGTCATAAACAGCATTAGAATGTCCGTGGTCGTACTTCAGTAGCATATGTGAGCACCAGTCCACGCGAGCCCGCTTCTGCTCCGCTGTCAGTTCATGAGGGATCCAACGACAACAAAGTTTCCGAACTTTCAATTCTTCGTGTAAAATTTTCTGGATTTGACTCATACCAATCCCCAATAGTCCTCGAACTGTCTCATAGGTAATCTGGGGGTTTTCTTCAATTAACCGCTTAACAGTAGCCACATTATTTTCGTGGACGGCAATTAAAGGCCGCCCTTCAGGAAATTCATCTAGTAAAGAAACTCGATCTCTCTCAAATTTAGCAAACCATCGCCTCACGGTGCTCAAACAAGGTGCCTCTTTCCCAAAAGCATTTTGAAGACGAGCGGCACAGTCTTGCGGAGCGAGAGAACTTTTAAAATCATAAAAAATCATCGCTCTAAAATCTTTTCGACTTAATTCCATTTTCGTTGCATACGTAGAACTTTGATGTGTGATAAAAAACAATTGACAAATGATTTCCCGCCTATTGTTTTTTCTTATTACTAAGAAGGTTGCAACGTTTAAAAAAATATAACATTCGAAATTCAAATAGTTCCGATTAGCTAGAAGTGCAAAACTTTTAGTGTGCCCCATGTATATCTATAATATTTATGAGTTATATTCTAGGAATAGTTTGAATGTCTGGGTTATCAATTATGATAGCTTTTTTGTTCCGTGATTGTGACATATTCCTTTGTAGCCCGTGGTACTACTTCAATGTTTTGGTTTTGTAACCCTTTAAAATATTATTATTTTATGACTTTATATTTTGGTCAGTCTTTAATCTTTAGTCAGAATTTAAAATCTTGAACGCTCTTATGTTGTTATGTATTCCTGGTACATTTGAGGTTTGTGTGTCGTACCTAAGTAAGAAAAAGGAATTTACCGAGATAGGTACATACTTATTGGATATAGTTATAGCAAAATGTGGGTGTATAAACCGAGAATATATAGATAAATAATGTGTATGTACGTACATATATATAAAAGGATTAAGTAGCTACACCATTCATCAAACACATTGACACATTAAAAGAGATCTAAAGATATAATGTTCAAGCCCGAATATCTATTATTCTCGGCCTTCTCAGGTTGAAATTCTAGTACGTACTAGAACAGGCGATCACGCTGTATGAAATAGTTTTTTTTTTTAATTTAAACACGCATCATTTTATTCTCAAATATAACCATATATGGGCGGCTGCCATTGTTCTTTTAAGGTTGATTTTTTTGACAATTGATATCTGGTACAGTCAGTCCTCTATGCTTCATGTTTCATGTTTGGCGAAAAGAAAAAAAAATATACCAGCCATGGAAATTGGTCATTTTTCATTAAATTTGTCATCATCCCTTTCGTTCTCATTAGGTAAATGAAAACGGGTAAATTTTATAAACAGTTAATAATTCTAGTGTTAAGCTTATTTTCTTTCAACCAGGTACATTTTCATAAATAACCAATTTAAATACTAATTCTTCTTTAAATCTCTGATCCTCGAGCTAAAGGTATGAATAGAAATTCTTATGCGGTTAAATTTTAAATGACTCTGCTCCCGCTCTCACATTTGCTTGAGTCGCTGCATAAAGATTAAGGTTATGAGCAAATGCAATGAGTTCACGTTTTGCTGTATGATATTTCATTAAGCCGTAAAATAAACTATGCAAACCTAATATTCCTAGTATTTATGAGAACGTGACTTTGATTTTATTTATCTGAACTCATTTCGGTAAGTAAGAACCTTTATTGCATTATACGGAGTGAATTTTTCAAGTGGGCTTGGATGGCCAAATCCGGAACTATAAGGATTAGCGAAAAATGCTCAAAGAAGTCACGTGTCCGATTTTGATGAAACTTGAAACCTAATCATTAGATTTTTTTAAAACCTCTTGTCCTAGCTGGAAGTCGAACCCATTGATTTAGAAAAAAAATCTCACCCTTTATTATTACACCGAACGATAGTGTTGCTGTTAAGGATCAAATTCTGGGAAGTAATTTAAGAAGCAAATTTAAGGAAAACTTAGAATTTTAATAAAATTCAACGACATTGTAATCTCACTACTTACATATTACTAGGTAAAGCTACGCTGCCGTAAACAGTGCGGCTTCGTATTGAGCGAAGCGTTTTTTTTTTTTTGTATTTAAATTGAATATTTGAGCTTCGTCACGACCTTAATTGAAATCAGCTTTTAATTTAGGTGAAAAAATTTTAATTATCGGTCAACAGGTTGCTGAGAAACGAACATCCGAACATTTTACATTTAACCTGCTCCGCTCGCCTTCGGCTCGCTTCGCTCAATAAAACAAAGTCCTCCGCCACGTCTATCTGTCTGTTCACGATAAACTTAATAACTACTGCACCGATTTTAATGCTACTTTGGGATAGAGTGATTCTCGAGGAAGGTATTAAAGGTATTTAATTTGTCACGGACGCAGCCGTGGGCGTCCGTTAGTTATTATTACATAAGCTCTTATGGGACATGGGACCCTGAAACAAGTAGGCGAAGATGCGGGAGTCTCTTCTAAACAATATACATTTGTGTCCTTAACAAAGCGATAATATTCAAATAAAAAAATATTTTCTTTTGTCCTTGAATGTCTCATTTCATTGCAAAAGTCAGTTTGCTGAAGCGATAAATAATACAAAGGGAATATTGTTTGACTAAACATGAGGAAGTCGCGATAGGCTCACCACCTATTACATGGGGGTTAGCGAGGCGAAACTGGCGTGCCTCTGTCTACCCTTATCGGGGATAAAGACGAGAGACCCGAGACAAACGTGAGACCTAAATGAAAATACCATTGTAAAAGTTGCTTTACAACTTTGACATTGTATTTTCATAATCTACACACACACAAACACACACACACACATATCACGCCTATATCCCTAAAGGGGTAGGCAGAGGTGCATTACACACCCCCAATTTGCCCAGTATTTTTAGTCCCACGTAACTTGGGGCAAGCCTATTGCCGTCCCCGGGCACAAATATAATGGGTTATGTCCTGAATGGCTGAATGAATTTAATAAAAAGTAATGTATCATCATTCACCGAGCCTTTTCCCAACTAAAGTTGGGTCGGCTTTCCAGTCTAACTGTGATTCGGCTGAACATCGATATTTTCCGTGAAGCGACTGCCATCTGACATCCACAACCCATGGGCGACATCGAAGTTCTGTGGTTAGACCGGTCGGATTTTAGATTTAGGGCATCCAACTACCCCTGACGACTGCCATAGATGTTTGCATGACAACCGGGACCGACGGCTTAACGTGCTCTCCGAGGCACGGAGGGGTCTCAGTGTCTTAAGAAATGGTCACCCATCCTAAGACCGGCCTGACTCGATGTTGCTTAACCTTTGCAATGTGTTAACATTGTCGGTTACCACTAGACCATGACTAGACACGAGAAATGTATATATTGTATATAATTATACAATATATAAATTACATTATATACTTACACTATATTGTAATTTTGCAAAAAAAAACTTGAAACCCGTTGCCTTGCGATGAAATGTTTATTAAAGGCAATAAAATCTTACGTGCCAGCCACGATGGCACAGCCAGTCCTGGGCATCTCAGACTAAACCCTGCATCATAATCTAATCATAATCTATACCTACTTATAAAGAGGAACGAGTTGAAAAGGCTCCAAAACTACTAAAGCGATTTTGAAAGTTCTCACATTTATGTAGCCACATTATCCTGATTGCTATAGGCTACTTTTTATCGTGGTAATGTGTTCCCGGGAATTTGGAAACGAGAAAAGTAACTATCACGTGGACGGAGTTGCGATAATCTGACTTGAATGATGACTGCTTCGGTGGCGAGTGGTACGACAGCCGTCACTGCGGTCCCAGGTTCGATTACGGTTCGAATCAAATTATTTGTGTCCAAATTTGGGTATTTTTTATGTATGTGTTTAGAAATACATAAGTATGTTTATCGGTCGTCTAGATCCCGTAGCAAAAGCTTATATTAGCTTAATTTGGGCTAGATATCGTTGTGTGAGAATGTCCAAACATATTTTTTTATATTTTAATCAGCTAGGTTTTAATACAACTGTTATTTTATTAATTTATTTCAGTAACTAATTGTTATTAATTATAGGTTTATAAGAAGGTACTTATGAAATTTCTGACTAGGAGTTTCAACGAGAATTCTTTTGCAAAAAGTGATGCGTCATTAATTGATTTGAGGGACGCAACAGGATAAGTTTCAATTGATTTTATAGTAAAAGTTGAATGCTGTACCAAATTTCAAAGTCTAAAATTACTACCTGAGGCTTCGCTTATTCGTTCCATATAATAAGATCGTAATCCAATAGTCATCATTCATTTTCATTGTTTGCCTAATTACTCCGCAGAATATCAGCGTTATTATCACAGTCTAAAGTGAAGTTTGAAAAGTTGTAACAAAGACTGTATCCCACGCTTCCACTGCTAAATGCAAAAATCTACAGCTAATGATCGAGGTGGTGGTGGCGGCTGGAGTAATTTTTTCGTTCCTGGTTCCCATAGGAATGTATTACCGGGATAAAAGTAGCCGATAGCACCAAAAATACCACCAAATAGCAGTCAGATATATAATAATATAATAATAGCATAATTATTAGTTAAAACCGGGTAAAACTGGAACCCTATTACCAAAACTTCGCTGTTTTTCTGTCCTTCTGTCTTGGGCTGTGTGTATAACAATTATTATTATAGTATATTATCTGTGATCTCATGATCCCTAATAATTAGAAAGTTGAAATTTACACAGATTACTGAGCGGAGCGAAGCGAAGCTCTATCTTAGGCGACAAGTGTAAATCGTTTGTGAGCCAACTCCTCCGAAACAGCTCGACAGATTTTGACCAAATTTGGCATGCTGGTCGACATCATACCCGGGAGTGCAAATCTCTGAATTCATGAAAATAGAGCTTAAAAAAAAATGAAGAAAATTTGCTCCGCTCAACATTTGCAATTAATTAGTAGCATGCATTGCATACCTAGTGTATTTCTGTTGCCTCTATAACAACAAATATAAATGCAGATTATATATAATAAATATTTAAGGGGGCTCCCATATGTACAACAAACGTGATTATTTTGTCGTTTTGGTACGGAACGCTTTGTGCGCGAGTCTGACTCTCACTTGGCCGGTTTCCTATAACATTGTTATAATAATTGAGTATCGATATATTTTATACTAGCTGTTGCCCGCAGCTCCGCCTGCGTGTTATAGCTTTCTTGATCACCAGTTACTGATTTATTATGTACAGCTGTTGAGTGATATTGTATCTTAAGATAAAATAGTATAGTACGAGTGTCTTAGCCGTGTGCAGTGTGTGCAGCTCCTTAGTGAACTCCACTGCGGGTGACGTAACCTACGACAAACTTATTATTTGCGGTTGGTACAGTAAATGGGTCTAGGGATCGAACCGCAAAATTAAGTTTTTTTTTTTTTGTATATACTTTTCCGGGATAAAAAGTACCCAGTGTGGTGCCCAGGATATTAAAGAATAATTATACCATGTTTCATCGTAATCGAACCGGTAGTTTCTGCGTGATGCCTGAACAAACAGACAGACATACAAAAAAATTTTTAATCACATTTTTGGGTTCGGTGTCGGTCTAGTAACACCCCCTGCCATTTATTTATTTGATATTTTCAATGTACAGAATTTCCACTTCTACAGATTTATTATAAGTATAGATTAGGAGTACTCTAACATAAAAAATAGGGTAGGTACTATGATTCAGCTAAAGTGAATAAAAGGTTAAAGCTTGACCTCTCTTAAAGCATACAATTCGACGTTCTTAAAGCAGTGGTTATTTCAAGATGATAGTAATTAAATACCTAGATAAACTCTAAATAAAGTATATCAAGACCCTTGTCATATCTAGTCTTCAAGGTGCTTACGTCATGTCGTGTTTCAGCCGTAACTAATTCCTCTTAGAAAGGCAGGAACAGGATGTCTGCATGATTCACGAGAGACTAATTATAACCAGGATTAGCTTTGTGTCTCTCACCAGTGCTTGAATGTTGTGGAAATCAACAGATTTTGGAATAAAATATACAGGTTTGATTGTGAATGAAATAAAGTTTGCAAAACTCCGAATTTTTCTTCTACCTATAAATAGAGATAATTTAAAAATAATGTCTTACCAGCAGCCCATTCTGAATTGAAGCGTTTTCACCCATGTTGTCGAATAGTTGACCTCGCAAACATTAAATAGGCTTTTTATTTAATTACTTACCCCCTTTAATCAAAAGAAACTTACGATAACATTAATTGCTTTTAATCAAGGAACACGACTTGTTTTCTGGAGATCAGTTAAAAATAAAAAGAGGAAAGCAAAATTGTCCAATCTCGAAATATATCTTACTCTCTCGGTCAGTGAACCACTTTTCATAACTGTGTGAAAATTAATAAATTGATTTGGCGCATGTGCAGCATGGGTCCTGTTTAACCCACCTAGAAAAGATGAAAAAAAAAAGAACATCAGAGGATTCAGTCAGAGTATGGAGATGAGAGAGTTGTTTTAATCCTGTCTAATGTGTTTTGGCATTCTTTCTATAGAATCACCTATATTTTTTGTCTTGGCTAAAATGTTCTAAGTGCACTTAGCACGATGTTCATAGCTGCGTTTCATTCCTTTTCTTTAGCCAAAAGTACAACTTATGTTCTTCATATTTTATTTTTAATTTCTAAAACATCACTTGGACAACTAAAGTAAATTACTAATACTCAAGCTTTGTATTTTTTAGATAACTAGGTACATTGCCTTCCACAATAATTCATCATCCACTGAGCCTTATCCAAACCTAGCTGGGGTCGGCTTTTCATTTTAACTGCGATGCCAGTGAACTTCGATATTTTCCGTGGAGCAACTGCCACCTGACGTCAACAACCCGTGGGCGATATCGAAGTTCTGTAGTTAGATCACTGTGTCTAGTTCCTTACGTTAATTTGCACACAGTTCCCTGAGGTTACCGCAAGGGGCGCTGCTGTGAAAATGAAATGTATGGGGAATACGAAAACGTATTCCGAGCAAATTAAACTAGACACTCAGTTGGATTTCTATTTTAGGGCTCCAACTACCCGTTACAATTCCTACAATAGTATATTTAATTTTACAAAGACATTCAAAATTCTCGTTCTTATTCATTAGATTAGAAGCAATTTAGACTTCAATTGTAACCTTTATAACAGACTGACTTTCAAAAGTGTTACCTTGTAACCCACTTGAATAAACACATATTTCATTTTCATTTTCAGGTGCGATGCAATTTTTAGAGTAATAAAGAGCCTATAAGAGCGTAGATTTTAAAACTAATATAATAATATCACTACTCATTGTTATTCTAATGTAATCATTCAATAGCATTATAAGTTTACGTTTGTGCTGTAGTTTCATAACAGAAGTCAAACAAACGAGACATCCAAAGTTCAAATATCCAGAATCCTTCAATAATATAAAACAAAATTATTATGGTAATGGTTATGCTCTGTCAAGGATAAAGTGCTTCTTCAGTCTGATGGCTACGATTTGAGCACGGATTACGTTCTACGTCTTAAGATATTACTGTGTTATTTATTTGAATGAACAAAACGTTCTTGACAGAAAGTAACGAAATTTATTCTGATATTTCATTGGGAATATGGTACTGTTTTAAATTTTGTTACGCATCCACCCACACACACCCACACACACTCTCACACACGAACTATCATCTTTATTTCTGAAGGGGTGAGATAGAGATGTTAAGTATGCCCACATTACGCAAATCACTGTGTTAATCCCACGTAACAAGAGGTTCCATAGTATAAAACAAAGTCGCCTCCATTTCCTATGTATGCTTAGATCTTTAAAACAATATCTTTCAAACAAGATCTTTTCATCAATAGATAGAGTGGTTCTTGAGGAATGTTTTTGATGAGAGAAAATAGCGCATAGCTTCCGTGACCTGGCGGCTAACGGTAATGCAAGTTAATCATATTTACGATTGCTAGTATTTCTTTTTTCAACCGACTTCCAAAAAAGGAGGAGGTTCTCAATTCGACTGGGTGGACCGATTTTGAAAAGTTTAATTTTTAATTAAAATCTACTACTTCCCAAGTGATCCCATTCAATTTGGTCCCATCCCGACAATTATGTGGTCCCGTTTCAATTTGGTCCCATCCCGACAATTATGTGGTCCTATTTCACTTTGGTCCCATCCCGACAATTATGTGGTCCCATTTCACTTTGGTCCCATCCCGACAATTATGTGGTCGCATTTCACTTTGGTCCCATCCCGACAATTATGTGGTCCCATTTCACTTTGGTCCCATCCCGACAATTATGTGGTCGCATTTCACTTTGGTCCCATCCCGACAATTATGTGGTCCCATTTCAGTAATTTAAAGTCGGTTATTGCGACAATTTTTGCCGTGTATTTTAAAAAAATCGTGTTTGTGTGTAAAAGGAAATTAAATTGTAAGATAAAAGTATTTAAAGAAAGACAGAAGTCCTCTATGTACTATCAATAGTTCCAAAATCCAATACAGTCGTTCACTAAGCTCTTCGTCTACAAAACTTGAATGTACAATGATTTGGCAATTTCGTAGCTTTGCCTTTGAAAAATCTTCTATATTGTAAACTGATATATCAATTTAGAATAATAAATGTAATTTGCTCGAAATTGCTTACTAGCTATATTGAATATTGTTTTTATTGAGGACATAAATACGAAAATCTCATAATTTTTTATTGAGTTTACAAGAGCAGATGAAAATGTTTCTAAGTGAATTGAAAAATTTATAAGTTACAAAACATTGTATTTAAGTATATTTTCTAAACCACAACATATAATAAACTGATAGCTATTTGATAATTTATTTTTAAATAATAACAATTTTCATTTAATTAAATTTAATTAAAAGTTAATTAAATAAGGTGTATTATTTATGATATCGTTTATTTATTGAATACAAACATTAATCCTTAACCAACATTTTAGAGCCCCAGCTGCCTAATTATTTTTATTTGTATAAAAAATTTACAGCCTAATAAAAGTTCTGTATAGTTCTGTTTAATTTGAGTCTATGTGGCATTGTGTGAAACTGTCCTAACATATTAATCTATTTTTATTTATTTAATCAAAATACCAGAAAAAAAATATTAGTGTAGGAAGATATTTCTTTCTGCCCAGAATAACACCCTCACCTATTTAGTGCAAAGCGAATTAGATAAGCTGAATCATAATATTATTCCACAATACTACGTTATTCTGAATTGTGGTTGTACCTATCTAATTTATGAAAATACCTCTCTTGCATTTCAGAGTTAAATTTTAGTTTCGCTATGTTTTGTTTTAACCGTACCGGTGAAAGTGGTGTAGGTACCTAGTTGGGATTATTTAAATTGCAGCAATAGGTTAAGCGGTTTAAGTATAACGTCTTTTATTTTTACTTATTAATGTCTGGCGAATTGTGAGTGTCAAAAATAAATACTATTTTTCGGATATTTTTTCACACAACATTATCTAACCCAAACTAATAGCTATAAGCTATAAGCTTGTGCTATGGGATCTAGATAACTGATAAACATACTTATATATACAGGGTTACCTGGTAAGTCGTGCGAACCCCGGTCAAGGGTGGTAGTTCCAACCATTTCTGACAAATTTCACCTTGGACCCCTGCTCCCCAACCTTACCCTTTTCAAGTTATAAGGCTTTGAAGATTTTTTTTTTAGATAGATATATTTTATTATAGATATATTTATATATATATTATATATAGATATATTTTATTATTTTTTAGATAGATAGATATTTTTTTTTACTATTGCTGGTTAAAGTTTGATTAGTACTGATTTTTTATTGATGCTATTACTATCAATCTTCTATCTACGACCCATTTAGTTGAGGTAACTCTAATTTTATTTTTCATAATGATGAAGAAACTAATCTGCTACACAAAAATCGTATAAAAATAAAAATTAGAACAAAAATAAACGAAAAAGATAGGCCAATAGACAATAAACCGGCATTTTTAAAAAAAATATTCAAAGCCTTATAACTTGAAAAGGGTTAGGTTGGGAGGCAGGGGTCCAAGGTGAAATTGGTCAGAAATGGTGGGAACTACCACCCCTGAACAGGGTTCGCACGACTTACCAGGTAACCCTGTACATATATTTCTAAATACACCCAAACTACGGAACAAACATTTGTGTATCACACAAATATTTGATTCGACTCGAGAATCGAACCCGAGACTCCGGTGTCGAAAGCCGATGCACTACCGACCACGCAACTGAAGCAGTAAAACACCGAAGAACCTCCAAAAGAAAACCGGGTTGGGTTTGAGGGTGGAGAAGCTGGATTCTCATCACAACGTAAGCTTCAACTCTTTTGTAACGAGGGTCCCCACAGACCACATCGACACTGTCATGAGTCCCGAGTTCTGGCCGAATGGGGTGAAGCTCCGGTGATTCAGGGGACACCTGCCGATACGCGCACCCCCGACCCGTGACATGTCGACGTCATTACGTGCCTATTAGGTTAAGATATATTTATATATATTCTCATTATAAGGTATTTCTGTACTAACTAATATAGTTTTAAGATTTATTTACTAATACAGTTTTGTAATATTTATTTATTTATTTTTTTATTTATTTATGTACACACAAGAAGGAAGAGCGAGATAAGAACAGTAGGATTATTTTTAAGAAATCTCTTCCAGTGGGCCAGGGAAGGAGATGCTTAGTTGAAGAATAGTAGTAAGTGTGCGTAGGTTGATGAGCTTACTATGAAATACAATACATACTTACCTATATATACATAACGCTTATATACCATACATAAATCCATATACACATAAAAAATCTACTTAATTAATTACTACATACACATTACACATATATAAATTAAACAAGTATATATATATATATATATAAATATACATATAAATATACATCAAAAGATAAAGATAGTCACGACAGAGAGGAGAGATAGTCCTCTTTCACTTTCCTTTATATGTAGGTACGTATTTTTAAGTTTAAGGTATATATCTATGGGCCGTAGAATAAGTTAATATAACATCTTGAACTGTTCTCATGTAGCGTGAAATAAATGATAAATAAAAAAAAGCTTCTCTCCAGCTAAAAACGTGAGTTTTTGATCAAACCGGGTCCTAGAGAAAAATTAAGAGTTAATTTATTGCACGTCATTGGGCCGGGCGCCACTGGAAATAAATTGTGCGTGTGTACCAGAGACGCCCGGCAACGGACGTAAGCGAGGCCGCGCCCTTGAGCCGCGGAATTAAAAAAAAAAGAAAACACGTCATTGGAGATGCGGGCATCTGCTTGCGTTGCATTAAAATTCATAACGCAATAAATACATTTGCTACTAAAATCTGATTATGCTTAAGACAGGTTTTAAGGGAATAATATAAAATTCCTATTTACAGAGATTATGTCTAGCCTTGACCTATTTTGAGAGGAAGCTGAACCATCTTCGGCAAATAACGCACCGGATAAGCGAGCATTTTCCTCTTGCTCGACGGAGCGCAAATATTTTATAAGCTGGTTAAAGTTTCATTCCGAATACTCGTATTATAATTTCAACTTAAAGGATATTGGTAGAGCCGTTGCTCTGTAGCCAGTTGACTTTTGATATTTTTGAATATTGGATAATAAATAATTATAAGATAAAGATAAGATAAATAATGCATTTGTTTCTGTATTGTGTACTTACAGTACAAATGGTATTTGACACCTCTTTAAAAATATAATTATACAAATATAAAATAATTGACGTTACTTTCGAGGGAAAAGCATTCAGTCCCACTAAATTGTAAGTAATTAACCATAAGTGAAGAATTCGAAAACATTAGGCACTTAGGTACTTTTTTTAGATTCGGTTAAGTTGTCGCTCATCAAAAATCAAACACAAAGATGATTAACATAACAAAATAGGCCCTAGTTTATAAAAATCTCCAAGTTTGTTAATTAAGATCACGGTCGCAACAATGTCGAGATAAGTTTACAAAGGGTTTCCTCCTTTTGACCGAGGTGATTTGTTTGTGTCCCGAGCTTATTTTTGCGGTGAACACTTTAAAAAAATGGCTGCGACCCGCGTGTAATGAAGCGTAGTGGGCTTGAATGAATTTAATTGTAGAGAATATTTTTTGACGGAGTTTTTGCACTTATGAGCTAAGTGAAACTAGGCTTGATAAAATAAGTAATAATAAATATTTTTGGACATTTTTTAACGTCATCTAGCCCAAATTACGCTATAAGCTTGTACTATGAGACAACTGATAAACATACTTATATTATATATTTCTAAATATATACAAAGAAAACACCCAAACTCCGAAACACACATTTTGTGGATCGCACAAATATTTGATTCGATCCGGGAATCGAACCCGAGACTCCGAAGTCGAAAGCCGCATGCACTACCTACCACGCCACCGAAGCAGTCATTAGACAGCAGGATTAAAATATTACAAGCACTGAACATTTTGTATTATCATCATAAGATCAGCCCATTGACACCCACTGCTGGGTGTAGGCCTCCCCCAACGAAAGCTACAACATTCGGTTTTGACCTTTTAAAAATTTGTATTGCAATTTGCTTGAATTTGAATCTAAACTTCTTCACGAGGTTTGTCTCCTCCGAAACGGCAAGAACACACACACACATACATATCACGCCTATATCCCCGAAGGGATAGGCAGAGGCGCATTACACACCCACATTTTGCCAGTATTTTTATCGTAATAGAAGCAAGCCTATTGCCGTCGCCGGGCACTCTAGAAATCTCGAGAGACTCTGGTTATGTCCAAAATGGCTGAATTAATGTAAAAATAAGCAGTTATAATTTGGAAACCCGTTGCCTTGCGATGAAATGTTGATGAAAGGCAGGATAAAACCTTACGTGCCAGCCGCTGTGGCAAAGGCAAGAACGATATGGATTTAATGTTGTATGTAGGTATATTTCAGTGGGTTCCTAGATGGTTTGAAAATACAATTGGTTCTGTAGGTGGCGCTGCTGCGGCGGTACGAAGTTAGTTCTTAGCTTAACTAGGTTCAGTTTACTACGAGAAGAACAAACATAACAAAAAATGATGAATGATGAATTTCACTTTAAAAACTTTTTAACAAAGATTTGACGAACAAGATGGATGTTGATCTGTTTTTGTTGGCTTAACGCCAAATGGTGTTAAAGTGAAAAACACGCACATTAAAACACACGAGGACATTAATTAATGTCATTGAACTCACAAGTAAATAATATTTGAAAAGTACAATCACAGCCTCATCAATCAGCATGGCAGTGTCGACTAAAATCAATCGTTTTTCAACCAATGATATCGCAGAGAAAGTCGGTCATATGACCCAATTAACTTTTTTGGCTGTGCTAACCCTACTGGACTATTTTGTTCATAGAGCTACTAGAGACTAGTGGTTCTGTGAACCGTAGACTACGGGAGCGGCTTTGTTTAGAAAATTTCTTCTTAAATTTTCTTTATTACTCTTTCATTTGTCATCCAATCCAAAAAATATCATTCAAATATTATTCATTGTAAGCAAGGAGTGCGTGTGTAAAGTTTCATGCAAATCCGTTGAAAAAATGATGAAAGTCATGCAAATAAATACAATTTAAGAATAAACAGCCGCTCCCGAAGTAAATATAAAAAGTTGAAAATATAAAAAAACAAATTAAAAAAAAAAAATAATAATAATAATATGTAAATATAAAAATTTTATATTAAAATTTTTGACATATAAACGTCAAAAGCTGTCAATATAGTTGCTCCGTATTTTTTAACATCTAAAATATAATACCGTTCCTACATAAATAAAATATACCAAAATGTTGAGTTTATAGCCTAATTCAGTGACAGAAGTGTTATGAATGATATTAAAGTACTAATTACAGAATCAGAATCCATTATATTGATATGTATGTGCAAAAGAAAGTGTAACAATATACGAAACCATAGTAACGGTTGCGTGGCAACCAGCCGCTGTTATGTGCGCACAGTGTTGTAATAAGTCTATGATATGGTTGGATGGGAGCTTTGAAAATTGAAAAATTTAAAATTCTATAAATGAATCAAGCTTTGCAAGCAAACACTACTACCCTTTGAATTTCTTCGTTTTTTTTTTACTACTAGCCCTGAACAATTATTTTCCTTAGTTATATTTTTTCTAATAGTTCGAGCCGTATGCACATCTGTGAAGTGTGTTCACGATCTTTTCATAGCACAAAAGGACTTCATGTACATCAATCACGTATTCATCACGCTCGTATCATTAATTCACCTCCATGTAGCCAAAACCTCGACCCCCTGACTTTCAACAACTCACCACTATCCCCCATACCCCTACACTCACACCTTAGCCAACTGAAACATTCAACTAGCATCGTAAAACGAATACCCCGGGGTGCCCGATCCTGCGTAGCCTCGGCTCTAGCAGATACCATTCGAAAATGTACTCGCGACAACAACCCCGCTTCTTGGCAAGACCTCCTAACATTCGCTTACAGAACTCTACACGCCACCCCCGAAACTAAAACCTCACTCACTCAACAAATTAAAAATAACACTGCCCCTAACACTCAATTACCTCCAGCGGCACCTCCAAGGCCTCCGCATAGCAAACCTAATGACTTGTTCTCTAAAGTTGAAGAGAAAGTGCAAGACGGAGACCTAAAGGGTGCCGCTCGGCTTCTTTTTTCAAATGACACCATAGCACCTGATACACCGGAGACCGCCTTAGCATTACAATCGAAACACCCCCCAGGCCCTACCTGTCCACCTTTTGTAGACCCACCATCTGAGGTTGCAACATGCCTCCACGCCAAAGAAGAAGATGTTGTTGCTGCCATTGCTTCTTTCCCTATAGGTTCGGCGTCTGGACTGGATGGCATCTCCCCCCAGCATCTCAAAGACCTCACCAGCCACGGTGTGGGCGCAGGTGGCGACCACGTCATCTCGGCCCTAACCGGACTAGTCAACATCATGTTGGAGGGGGCTGTGTGCCAGGAAGTTACGCCTATCCTATACGGAGCAAATTTAATAGCTTTAATTAAAAAAGATGGTGGTGTACGACCGATCGCTGTAGGGTCCACTCTGCGGCGATTGGCTGTCAAAATTTGTGTTCGGCTAACACAGTCAAAATTTCAGTCCCTTTTCGAACCCGTACAAGTTGGCTTCGGAACCCGTGGAGGTTGCGAAGCGACGGTACATTCCGTACGCTTTGCTCAAGATGATCAATGTCAAGTGATCCTTAAGTTAGACGTAAAAAATGCTTTTAATTCAGTCAACAGGGACATCCTCCTGAATGAAATTAAATTATACGTTCCGGAGATCTACAATTTTATGTTACAGTGTTATCACTGTCCTTCTAAATTATTACACAAAAATAATGAAATTATTTCGGCTGTGGGATGTCAGCAGGGTGATCCCCTCGGTCCAGCAATCTTCAGTTTGGCCATTAATTCGATAATCCACAAAGTAAATTCAAAGTTGAATATATGGTACGTAGATGACGGTACCATAGCCGGGGACGCTCAGACTGTTCTAACTGACTTAGTAATGATAAAACAAAATTTTGATCTCATTGGCTTACATTTAAATTTTAATAAGTCTGAACTCTTCATTAACGACAAAATAAACACAACCTCTGCTCAATCCATAGTTAATAATTTTAATAACGTAGCCCCAAATATCAATATAGTAACAAAGAACAGTCTAAGCCTCCTTGGTTCACCTATTTTTGATGAGGCCATTCCACCACTTCTAACAAATTCGGTTTCTAAATTTAATGAATTTTCGGACCGCCTCCTTAAAATTAGCAGCCATTCCGCTCTTTTCATCATTAAGTTTTGTCTATTTGTTCCTAAATTTACGTACCTGCTCCGCTGCTGCCCAGTGTGGAAATTTCCCCATCTAACCCAAGACTTGGACAATACAATAAAATTCCAAATTGAAGCTATCATAAATATCAGACTAAGCGAGCAGGCATGGACCCAAGCCTCCCTACCAATTAGGTATGGTGGCCTGGGAACCCGAAAAATCTCTACTGTAGCACTGCCAGCATTTCTGTCCTCAATCCATAGCTCGTCTGACCTCGCAGGAAAAATCCTTAAAGCCCCCGCGGCTACAAACTGTGAGATCGCGAGCTTGGTCGAGGCTGAAACTGCCTGGCTAGCTGGACCGAGTCCAAATTTCCCTCCCACTCTCAAAAATCAGAAGGCCTTTTTTTTTTTTTTTTTTTTTTTTTTTAGTTCCGTGACCAAGGCCGCGGCCGCTTTAACGTCCGTTGCCAGGCGTCTCTGGTTACAAGCAGAACGTATTTCCAGTGGCGCCCGGCGGACTTTGACCACCTCTGTGGTCTCTGCGGGGGGTTGGGTCGGGATGAGAATCCCGCGTCGTTGGGGTAGGGTTTTATCCCGCGTCAATGAGTGAATCTGGTTGCGTGCTATGGGGCAAAGGCCCCGCAGCACGCAACCCTTCTAGCCTGCTTCTGTAAGGACGACGGGTGGCGATCCCGCCGTCCTCAGGCCCCGATCATGGAGGTCGATGGTCTTGGGCGTAGATGAGTCTGCGGCGGCCTCGCCGCTGACTACGGAACTCGGCTCCCTCTCGGCCGCCTCCTTCGCGAGCACGACTTGCTCGCAGAAGGACACGGCCGCGTTCCACCTACTCCCGCTGGAGACCATGGCTTGAAGCATGGTCTCCAGCGAGAGGGTATCCACGCCCAGACCCACTACGAGGTCCCGGCGCTGACTCGCCCACGCTGAGCACTCCACCAACGTGTGGAGTGCGGTGTCGTCGTCGGAAACCTCGCAGTGTTGACACCGGGGTGTGACCTCACGATGGATGCGAAACAGATAGCTACCGAAGCATCCATGCCCGGTAACGATCTGCGTCGCACGGTACGTGAGGTCAACATGCTGCCTCTGCAGCCAATCGTCCATGATCGGTCCCACCGCCGCGATGATGGTGGCACCCCACTTGGGTTGCTCAAGTCGCACCCTCCATGACTCCATGAGATCCTGGCGGAGTTGGGACCGCCGGTCATCGATTTCTCGAGACGCAGGCCTGTGGTCCCGCTCCAGCGCCTCCTTGCGCCATTGGAACAATGACGTAAGGGCTCTCGCTTCCAGGTCCCATGGAGGGGTCCCGGCTAGGAGACATGCAGCCTCTCCGGAGATCGTGCAATAGCCCCTTATTGTTTTGACGGCCAAGGTCCTCAACGGTCTGTTAAGGAGCGTTGAGTTGTTGGCCGTCAACCGCGCCGCCCATACGGGAGCCCCGTATAGGGCCATACTCCGCACGATCCCCAGGTACAGTCTCCTGCAGGAAGCGTTGGGTCCCTTTAGGTTGGGCATCAGTCGCGAAAGCGCGACCGATGCCTGTGTCACCTTGGGGACCAAACTTCGGAAATGTGGTCCGAAGTTCCATCGGCTATCAAGTACGATCCCTAGATACTTCATCGAGGGCTTGATGCCGATGCTAACGCCTCCCACATTTATGCTGGAACCTTCAGGTGGACCGTTCCGAGGTCTGTGAAAACACAGAACCTCGGACTTGTGCAAGGCCACCTCCAGTCCCAGCCGCCGTATCCGACCCACGACTTGAGCAACACCCGTCGTGACCTTGAGTGCTGCCTCCTGGTACGTTGCACCCCGCGCCGTGACGAGGGTATCGTCAGCGTAGCACGTTACGCCGACGCCCTCAGGCAACGCACCCCGCAGCACCCAGTCGTAGCCGATGTTCCACAGAAGCGGCCCCAGGACCGACCCCCGCGGAACACCGCACGACACATCTCGCCGAGCTGGCCCGAGCCAGCTGGGGAAAGCTATGGCCCTCTCAGAGAGATAGGCCCCGACAATACGACGGAGGTAGAGAGGCGTTTCGTGATACACGAGCGCCTCCCTAACGCAGCTCCATGGCAAGGTGTTGAACGCGTTGGCGATGTCAAGAGACACCGCCACCACCACCTTGCCCTGTGAGACTGCTTCCTCCGTCAGGCTCTTGACGCGCATGATCGCGCTCACGGTGGAGCGTCCCCGACGGAAACCGTACTGGTTGTCCGCCAGGTCTGGCCCCACCGTCGAGAGATGCTCGACGAGGCGTTCCGCGATAATTCGCTCAAAGAGCTTACACACCTCGTCGAGCAACACGATCGGCCGGTATCCGGACGGTGAGTCCACCGGCCGCCCCGCCTTACGAATCAGGACCAGTTTCCCCGTCCTCCACACCTTGGGAAACTGGCCCCTTTCGAGGCATGCGCTAAAGAGCCCCATCAGTCGAGACCCGAGTTCTTCGAGGGCCAGGACCCATGCACGGCCAGGAATGCCGTCGGGTCCGGGGGCAGTGATTTTCCGGCGTTTAAGCCGGAGTACTGCCGCACCTAGCTCCCCCACCCTGACTTCGGGTACGTCGTCTTCACTGATGCTATCCGCGTCGGGCAGAGACGGAGCCATGCGCGGAGGGACGTGCTCCTCCGCGCTCGTCGGAAACAGGGAGCCCATGACCCGCTCCAGCTGCTGCGGCTGGAGACTCTGGGTCAGTGGGGGCGCCCTAGGTCGGAGTTTCTCCCTGACCTGTAGGTACGGGCGCCCCCATGGGTTCTGCTGCAGGGTTTCCAGGAGCTCCTCGCGGGCCGCCGTCTTAGCCCGCTTTATTGTCTCCTGGAGATTACCTTTAGCCTCCCTGTAAGCCTGATAAAGCTCCGCCTCTCGGGTTGCCGCGTCGTCTGGGCGGCGATGCCTCCGGCGAAACCTGGTGTACTGGCGGCGGGCGGAGATGCATGCTGCGCGCAGCTGTGCAATCTCCGGCGACCACCAGTACACCTGCTTCCTTGCCGGTCTGGGTGTAACCCTAGGCATCGCCGCATCACAGATTTGCGACATGGCTCTCCTGAACCACTCCGCCTCGGCATCCACATCGGCAGGCCGGTCCGGTGCCGGAATCCAGGCCTGCACGATGGATGCCTCCAGGAGAGCCTCCCGATCCAGATGGTGAAGTGCCCAACGCGGATCCGGGGGATTTTCTACCGGCTGTGGGAGGTCAGGTGGGGGGACGATCTAGTTTCCCGGGCACGAAGGAGGTGCACCTGCGCCTTTAGGAAGCCCCCTACGAGGAGGCTTCGTCCGTCCGTCACTTTCAGTGCCGCCGCGACGGGGCACTGGACGACTGTCATCCCATGACCAGTGGTGCCGAAGGAGATGTCTCCAGCCTTCACCTGGTCACGGGGGCAGCCGCCCGCCTCCACGACGGCGGAGATTACTTCCTCCGTCGTGGCCGCGTCATCCAGACCCGTGATGCGCAATGCAGCGCATTTGGTGGGCCTGGTGACGCGGACGGCTTCTGCGTCCAGCGCGTCCCTAAGCTGCGCTGCTAGGGCGTCAGCTTTAGGGCCGCTGGAGGCGCCGGAGACCTCGAGTAGGCGAGCCCCGGTGCGTGTCGTCTTGCACCGGAGACCCCCCTGGATATCGAGGGCTGAGAGGTTGACTGAGGACTTCACGGTCCTCAGGACATCAGCGTACCCCACACCCCTCTCCACACCCTCCGTCGTCACCGTAAGGACGACGGCTGTGGAGCGAGGAGCGCGGGGCCTCTTCGGCGCCTTCGCCGCGGCGGCTTTGGCCACTTTCTTGGCCGCTTTCTTGGCGGCCTTCGTCTTCCTCTTCTTGGCCCCCACTACCTCCCATCCCTCCCGTCCGGAGGGATGTAAAGGAGCAGCGGGAGCGTTAGAGGAAGAGGAGGCGGCAGGGGTGCCGCTCTTCTTGCCGCGCCACTTGGCCTTCCGCGCCTGGGCCGCGGTCTCGGCCGGCAAACGGTACGCTGAAACGGACTGGGGCGGATCGGGGCGGCGGACAGCGGTTGTGCCGCTTGGTCCCGGAGCGGGAGAACCGCCAACAGCCGCCGCGTACGAAAACGCGGGCCGCGCTAGCGGAGGGCGGTACGCCCGGTCCTCCAGGACCGCGAGGCGCCTCTCGATCGCCGTCAGGACCTGTACCATTGTCGGCACAGGCTGTGGCGGCGATCCGGGTGCCGTGTTGGGCGCCGTGGTGGGCGCCGTGGTGGGCGCCGTGGTGGGCGCAGTGGTGGGCGCCTTGGTGGCCGCCGTGGTGGGCACCGTGGTGGGCGCCTTGGTGGACGCCGTGGTGGGCGCCTTGGTGGACGCCGTGGTGGGCGCCGTGGGTATCGCTGCCTTCGGTGCTGGTCCAGCCGTCGGAGGAGGAGGCGGCAGCATGGGACCGGGAGGCGCCTTGACCACCTTGGTCAAGTCAGCGACCTCCCGCCACAGGTCATCCATCTGCTTTCTGGAAGCAGCGAGCTCCGCCTCCAGGCTTGTCACCTGCTTCCGGAGCCTCGCCTCCTCCTTGGTGACGCTCCGCGCGAGGAGCTTGTTGAGGGAAGATTGGGCTTCATCCACCAGTGAAGCCACAATCTTCTTCCTCCCCGCCACGTTCCTGTTGCCCCGCATGGCCGCGTTCATGCGGGCAAAAACGCTCATCAACTCCCGCGCGGCCGGCCCACCGATTTCCCGGCGACTTCGCTGGGACAGTTGGACCGAGGACGGAGGAGGAGTTGGCGGCCGCCTTCTGTACGCGTCGAGACGCGTACGCACCGTCTTGACCGGCACCTCCTCCTCCGAATCGCTGGAGAGGAGGGACCCCCACCCGGAGCAGCTGGTGCTACGGTCGCGCGGCGGCCCCCCCTTCTCCTCGAGGGTCCTCTTCTTCGTCGCAGAAGAGCGGCCCTTCTTCTTCACACTGCTGGGAGCTGACCCATCGTCAGTCCCAGCAGCATCAGTTCCTTGGGGCGTCGACATCGCGCTGCAACTAGGCAGCGTGGCGCGAGCCCCCAAATCGATAGGCATCGGAATCAATAGTTCGTGCATCATGTCGTCGGTTGACACTGCCCGGGAAAGGGCAGTGTCGGGACCGGAGGTCTCTTCGGGGTTATCCATATCAGGAACACAAAATCTCAAAGAATTTGGCCAATCGCAAGTACAGACTAGGACGTTCGGTCACCCAACTTGCCACTGCGTTACCGTGGTCAAGTTGGGGTCCAGGGCGGACGGCGAGGACGTAGTCACTAATCACTTGGGGCCCCGCCCCAAATCAGAACGCCTGGGATAACATTTCAAGCCAACATATTTTACAAACCCTCATTGATACCTCGTCATCTTTAAAAAATCGCGCCAGGCTGGAAGCAGTGTCAAGACAGGAATCCGGACACTGGCTCCATGCCTACCCATCCCCCAACACTGGTACTTTCATTGAACACAACACTCTCCGACTCGCCATCGGTCTCCGGCTGGGGGCCGAGGTTTGTGTAGAACATAGTTGTGCTTCTTGTGGAGCGAGTGTGGATCGCCTAGGTCACCATGGGCTTGCCTGCTCTTCAAGTGCTGGCCGCCTATCCCGCCATGCCGCGATCAACGATATCCTGCGACGGTGTCTCGTCAGTGTAAACGTCCCTGCGATTCTGGAGCCCCAGCACATTGCACGGGACGATGGTAAGAGACCTGACGGGATGTCAATGATACCATGGAGGATGGGTCGCCCACTAGTGTGGGACTCCACGTGTGCCGACACACTAGCTGCGTCCTATCTTCCGGCAACTGCCAAACGTGCCGGCGCGGCGGCCGAGGTACGTGAGCGTTCGAAGGTGGGCAAGTACAGTTGTCTCGGCACTCAATACGACTTTGTCGCATTTGGTGTCGAGACACTGGGCCCGTGGGGCCCGGGCGCCCACTCGCTTTTCAAGGAGCTCAGTAAACGGCTCAGGGAGGTAACGGGAGACTTACGAGCCGGCGGATTTCTCGCGCAGCGGATAAGCATCGCCATACAGCGCGGGAATGCTGATAAATAGTAATAATTAAATTTAGTATTAATTTTCATTTTCTATTGTACCTAGTATATAATAATGTATATTTTTATAAATAAATGGCGATTCAGAATTACAATATTTTAAGATTTTTATACTAGTTATTAGTACTTTTTATTCCGGGAATGTGTTCCCGTGGGAATTGGAAGTAAGAACTCTATTCCATGCGGGATAGTTGTTATAATGATACAAGTAAGACTGTAGCTCATAGGAATGTAAGTACTATGTTAAGTCTGTTCTATGACGAGTAGAAAGAAGTAACATCGCCGCGAAGAATGTTCGCCAATAGGATAAAATTTGTACAGATAGTAAAATAGTACCTACAGATAGGTGTTATTTCTTTGAAACTATAAGTAAAGGGGAATATTGGCACGGGGATGAGGGGAAAATACGAGGATATTTAAGTCAGGTCTATTTTAACCCTAACCGTAATGCGGGTTAAGCCACGGAACGTGAAGCTGAGTAACTCGATAAGCCCGTGCAAACATTGACATGAATATAATTAAAGGTTCTCTTGAATTTTACTGTAAGACATTGTTTGTTTACTTAAATAAAAGTAGTCTAAGTTACTTCTTATAGAATAAGCATATAGCAATAAACAGAACAGTCGGAAAGACAGAGAACCAAAAAAGGTGGAGGAGGTTTTATTAACGTTTGTTACTTCATATGTTTGGACTGGGTGAATTGATTTTGAAAATTTAATTGAAAGCTACTACTTTCCAAATAGTCCCATTTCAATTTGGTCTCATTCCGATCTTTATTTGGTCCCATTTCGGTAATTTGAAGTCGGTTGTTGTGTCAATTTTTGACGTGCTTTTTTCGTATACCTAAATACCTACTGTAGGTACTTTCATATGCCATGTATTTATTGAAAAGTTTATTGGGCAGTTTTTAATGAAAAAGGTCATTTTTCAAAAAAATATTGTCTAGGTCTAATCTGTAAAATGGTAATAACAAAATTATATTCTTGCAAAGCATTATTTATTACTCTACCTTACATTTTCTCCCACAATGCAGAGGTCGGAGGTATATACCTACTAATTAGTTAAGACTTTAATTAAACACGAAAACCTAGGCGTTAGTGCACGCCTGGCGGGTAAATAATATTTTTAACTTTTAAATTAACGCACGAGACTTTTCTATTAAAAAACCAGCCAAGCGCGTTTCAAGCAATGCATAAAATAGGGTTCCGTAGTCACGTATATAGGTATATATCTCCAGAACTCCTGAACTAACAAAGATATCTGATCCGCTATAGTTTATAATTATGGACTACCATCATTAATTTTTAAAATATTTTTCGAGGGGGACTCTCTGTTTTAACAAAAAAATCGTTTTAGAATATCTTGCAAATGGGTTCTTAAATCAAAAAATGTTCTTAGCGACCTTTCAATATGATAACCCACGCGATAGGATAAACGAAAGAAAAGAAAATCAACCCTTAAGTATAGGTAGGTATATATTCGTCGAGAGCTCAATAATAAAAACTACATCGAAAGATGTATAGGGCTAGCTTCGCGGAAACTAGGAATACTGAATAAGGTAAAGAGATTCTTTACACCGGACCAGAGGTGTCTGCTGTACAAGACGCAGATTAGACCCTGCGTCGAATACTGCTCTCACCTCTGGGACGGCTCCGCGAAGTATCTGCTGGACGCTCTCGACGCTATGCAGCGACGGGCTATCCGTATTATAGATTGTCCGGAGGTAACGGAAAGCCTCGAGCCGCTAGCTCAGCGCCGAACAATAGCTTCCTTGGCCGCATTCTACCGTATTTACCACGGCGAGTGTTCTGAAGAGCTCTTCAATCTGATCCCACCCTCTTCCTTCCGATCCCGAACAACGCGTGCCGGGCAGAGATGCCACTCCCACACAGTGGATAGCATGTTCGCGAGAACCGAGCGTTTTAAACGTTCGTTTTTCTGCCAAACGATAGTGGCCTGGAACGCCCTGCCTGTGCACGTGTTTCCTCCCACATACAATCCTGGGTTCTTTAAGCGGAGCGTGAAGAGGCACATCAGTAGGTTGTCAAGTTGAGGGCCACTCTCTATAGTATTGTGTGCTGTGAGAGTGGCCCACAATCGCTAGACGTCGTCACGACTTACCACCAGGCGGGCGGCGTCAATTTGGCGAACCCAATATAAAAAAAAAAGTGACTCCAAAAAAATATTTTTTCATTATTTTATTTTGGCTCTTTGTTTGTGTATACTATACCAACAAAGAGCCAAAATCCATGCAAAGTTTCCATCTTTCTAGCACCAACCGTTTGAGATGAAAACCAAGGGCGGACGGACGTGACGTAACTATAACCGTTTAGCATTTAGAGAGGGGACGACGACACCCTATTTTAGCAAAAATATACAAATTTTTTTTCTTTCTTTCTATTTAAAGTAGCATATCTCGCAAACGGATTCCTAAATCTAAAAACCTTCTGAGCAACCTCTCAATGTTTTTAAAATACCCATCTAATGATACCCTTTACTATGGTATAGCCGCAAGAAAAAAAATCATCCCCGCTTTACATATAGGGGAAGTACCGCAAAAAAATAATCATCATTTTACTGTAGCAATTTGTCGGCGTAGTAAACACACATACAACATGACTTGTTTTTTTTAATTCCGCGAGACCGCGGCCGCTCCCATGTTCATTGCTGCGGGCGTCTCCGATGACCCCAGAAGGTATTTCCCGTGGCGCCCGGCGGACTTTGGCCAGCTGTGTGGCCTCTTCGGTGGTTTGGTCGGAATGAAAACCCCGCGTCGTTGGGGTTAGCACGCAAACCTTCTAGCCTGATACAACATGACATGACAAAACTATAAGGGTTCAGAGACTTGGACTACGGAACCCTAAAAAAGGACTAAGTACCATTATGAACTCGTATTTTTTTAACAAACATTATTTTGAACGGCTTATTGTCAAATTTAATAACCCGCCTCATTAATAGGATTAGAAATTTATATCTGTTGCAAGTTGGTTGGATTTTGAATTTGTTTAGAAATACAAATTCGAACAACGTTCATGAGGTTATTTGAACAGAAATTCAAATTGACAACATTCTACTTCGTAAGTACTCACAAAATACGCTCGGTACATTTTGTTAATAGAATACAGCTTTAGAAATACAAATCTGAATTTTCCATCAAGAACAATACAAAATAAACAAGCATTTATCGTTTCTATCAAAATAATTATACCGTATTAGGTAGATACCCTAAGTATGTACACAGACACTGTACGAAAGACCGTAAATTATATTTGGGAATTTTACAAAGGGTACGATAGAACAGTCGCTAAAAAATAACTGTAATGTTATGAGTCTGCGTAGGTATTAGTCACGACGCGGACAGGAAATCACATAATCATCTAATCCCATAAAAAGACACGTCGCGTCGTGTCTGTCTGGAATGTGGTATTTGTACTAGTATACCTAGTCAGGAAATTTTTGTCAAATACACTGATTGATTCCGAGGTTCGATGCAAGACCGATGCCATAAATGCTTGGAGGATGTCTTCAGCGACTGTGGGATTTGCCGCTCTGTAAATTGAGAATTAATACACTAATTGACACTTCTGTCAATATTTCAGAAGGTGCACGCCTACTAGCTGTTGGAGAATGGAAGTCAGGGTTATGGATCCAGGCGCTCCCATCGCCCAACATCGGTACAATGTTGGAAGACACAACCTTCCGCATTGCCACTTGCCTTCGGCTGGGTACACCTTGTGTATCCTCGCATCATTGCACCTGTGGAGTAGCCGTCGATAATCTGGGACACCATGGTCTTTATTGTACAGAAGCACAGGTCGTATACCTCGGCACGCTATTCTAAACGACATAATTCGTAGGGCTCTTTCCACCGCAGGTCTTCCGGCCGTACGTGAACCAAATGGTTTAGCACGAAGCGATGGAAAGAGACCGGACGGTATGTCGTTGCTACCATGGAAGATGGGAAGGCCTTTGGTGTGGGACGCTACATGCGTTGACACCTTAGCACCTTCACACCTTCCAAGCACATCCCGATGTGCCGGCGCTGCTGCTACATCGGCTGAAGACCTCAAACGGCGTAAATATGCTAACCTAGCAGGTGATTACATATTTGAGCCGTTTGGGGTTGAGACACTGGGGTCATGGGGTCCGAGTGCTCGCCGCCTTTATAAAGACATTGCTAAACGCCTAATCGATGCTTCTCAGGACTAGAAGTCTGGCTATTTTCTGCCCCAAAGAATAAGTATCGCCATCCAACGTGGCAACACAGCCAGCATTCTGGGAACCTTCCCAGTCAGCAATGCCGCGGATGATTTTTTAAACGATATTTTGCAATGTAAATATTTTTAGTACTCGTATATAATTATGTATATTTTGTACATTGTAATAAATTATTAAATAAATAAATAAAGTATACCTAGTATTATATTATTTGAGAAAGTAACACCTTTTAAAAAAAATATTTGGGCTCAGTTTCAATAACAGAACCGACTGTATACTCGTGGTAGCTCACATCCTTGAAAAATCTTTCAGAGGCGCTCGGCAATAGAAGTAGGCTACAGCGGCTTCGAGTCGCGGAGTTAAAAAAATAAACTACATCAATTTTAAGATTTTTATAAAAGAATGTGTTTGTTTTTTAAAGTAATACGATGAGTCCAAAATATTTTTTATTAAACACTGGTACTTTACGGTGTATAACCTCTTAATTTTTATAACTAGTGAATGCCTGAGGCTCGACCTGCAGGGATTCTTTTGCCCGTTCTAAGTAGATAATTATAGTTTATCTGGAGGGGTTAACGAAAACGTAAACTCGAATTTTACAGGATTTTTATTCTACTTAAGTAGTAACTCTTAGCCCATGTGGTAGTAAATAATTGCCGTGATCTGTGACGATAATGAAAGACGCGAATTCAAACTTGACTTAATCGAATTTTAGATTTGTGCTAAATTTCAGGCCCTTTTTAAGTTTAGAAACTAATTGGGCCTGAAACTAGAGAAGCTTAGTAGTTAGTTTTACCATAATCCAATAGCTGTAATTTATCTTCATTGTTTATAAGCCCCAGGATATTATAATTTTATTACCTAAACTAAAATAACTTATGAATATGAAACGTGTTTGGGCACTTTACGACCAGTAAATCTGTGCAGAGACGAGTTGAAATGTTTCACCGACACAAAAGGACAACTCTCCACAAAGCAAGTGGTGATTTTGCCTGGCGGGCAGCTACCCTATCCATAGATATCTGTAGTTCGTAAGACTTTGCTGGATGGCGTTGGATCTAAGTGAGTGATAAAAAAGACGGTTGTTATTAATTTGTACCCAAACACAGCAAGTTAAGTATGTGTAGTTTTTAAATAGAACGATGTTTTTGTGTTTGGATATAATACGCAGGTATAATAATTATGTTCCAGGAATCTACTTATTCCTCAACTAAACTATAATTTGCATAACCCAAGAGTTCTGCAGATATTTTACAACGTTGTAAGACACAAAGCAAACTCTGATTTTATAATTAGTCGTACCAAAACTCGTGAATCATACCGACGACGACGCGACGTCCTGCTTTGCCAAGACGATATCCTAATGACTGTAATTTAAACATACGAAAAGATCTTGCTATCTAAATATAAAGGCTTGCTTCTACTGTGATTTCTCGTGAAACAGTTTTATATAGCATCGTGTAGTAAATAGCTCAATCCTTGTAAATGTTTACTTGTAAATGTATAGAAATCCAATATTCACGCGGTGCACAACTGCCTCCACGTACCCTTTCGGGGATCACATCATACGTAAAATATATGTCTCAATGCTGTGCAGGTGCTATAGGGCCCTACTAACATCTCCAGGGCCCAATATATCTTCACCTACATGCGGTGCACGTGCTAGCAAACAGACGAGGCTCTGGGAAATGTACTCCGTGGAAACAGCAATAGGCTCGCCATTGTGGGGCAAATTGGCGACATGTGGACGAAATAAGCGCTTCTGTCTACCCTATTGGACCTAAAGACGTGATTAGTGACTATTTCTTTCAATGCTGTGAATAGTAAAGAGTGGTTTGATTTCAATTATTAATGCATTTTTGACCGAGCGAGCGTAGCGGGCGAAGCGTCTATATTTCGAGATTGGACAATTTTACTTTCGTCCGTCTGTCTGTCTGTATGTGTGTTCCAGATTAGCAGCCACAGTTTTTATACGATCTACACGTGTTTCACTATTTTTAGTGGTGGAGAGGGTGGGAGGGAAATCCCAAAAAAATATTTTAATGTTCGCGAGGTTATCAACTGGCTCTATGCTCTCAGTAACTTGGTGACCGCTGCACACAGGCACGGTTAATATCAACTTCTCCTGGAACCGGAGGTGGCCATTATGCTCAATCGTTGCATTGTAAAGCAAGTTTTTTAACCAGCAACATTTTACATCTACCCACCTTTTTTAAGTATTCTAGTTGATGAGGAACGTATTTGTCGGTTGTCAGGACAAACCTGGAAAGGTTTTTACAACGTGTATACTGTAACATACAGTAAAATAAACAAATATGTATAAATAAATAAGTACTTACATAAGTATACCTTTCTACAACCTCACATCATTCTATCTCCCAGTAGAACTATAAATTCGATCCCTCTTAACAAACAAGCAATTGTTTTATCTCAATTGACGATTGAGTCCTACGAACCCTTCAAATACCAATCGCAACACACAATAGTAAATTCAGATTTACATCTCAAAGAGTAGTAAGGTTGAAAATAAAATAAGAATGAATATATATTCAGGAGTTACGAAATTTAAGCTGAAATCATTATAATTATTACTTTGACATTAAATTGATCCTGATTGTCATTGTATGAAATAGTGTGTAATTAAATTAAATTTGCAATTAATTATCTATATATTTAATACGACAATTTGTCTGTCTATCCGTCCGTCGCGTTTTTCAATTATAATTAATAATACACACATTTGTATGAAATATTAAAATATTCTTAATTTTTTTTATATTTGAGGCGATACAAAGTTCGCTGGGATAACTAGTCTTTATAAATATCAAACCGTTGAAGTCATGTCTATAGATTTTTTTTTAATTCCGCGGCTCAAAGTAACTGCCCCTCTTACGTTCATTACCGGGCGTCTCTGGTTCACACGCAAAAGTTATTTCCAGTGGCGCCCGGCGGCGTGTCATAGCTAGGTACAAATTTAACTTTTTTCCGCTCTATTAATTTTGTGCTCATCTTGGTCCTAAACTACGGGTCTACAAAAACTCATGAGCGACCATAAATCAATCTTACCTGAAAGTGGTGCACCTGCTGACCGGTCAACAGACGACGCTCTGGTTAACTTAGAATTTACCAGTAAGCGGCCATATAGCCCCCTCTTACATGAGACAACCCTATATAATTCGCGAAATGTGGAGAGATAGGCGTGATTGACTGAACGAAGCGACCGAAGACTCCGTTTCAACTTGCAAACTGGGGAGAATTTCTTTCGTCTGTACCCATCTACGAGTTCTGTCAGATCATGTTTGAGGCCGTATTTATCAACCGATTTGCATGAAACTTTACACACACACTCCTTGCTTACAATGAATAACATTTGAATGATATTTTTTGGATTGGATGACAAATGAATGAGTAATATAGAAAATTGAAGAAGAAATTTACTAAACAAAGCCGCTCCCGAAGTCTACGGTTCCCAGAACTACTAGTTATGTATGTATTGCATTGTCATTATAATGATTGACACAAAACGAAATGTCACTAAAAATATTCTGACGAATTCACAACTTCCTTGATTTGAAGTTTGTTAATAAAATCAACTGCTTCCCTTTAAAGCACAAAGTTAAACCACCTTTTAGATTCCATTTGCTAAACGTGTCTGACATTCTCGTCGGCTTTTATTTTTGTTTTTTTTTTCTCAACGAGGTTGTTAAATTCATTTGTAATTAGCACCATGACGTTCAGGGAAGAAATTTCTGTTGAATTATGCAAAGGGATGTGACTCACCGCAATGTGATAGGAAATTAACGTTCTTGGTTTACGGTTATAATGGTGACGGTAATTATTACAGTTAGAGGGCCCTAGTACTGGGAAATTGTTTTATTACCACCTAGCAAATTTTTCCCGTAGGTTTATTTTACCGAGATTTCGATAAAAAAAAATCTCAAATCAGGTAGCTAACAGAGTAATCCAGAGTAATCCAAAAATATTCGGCGGAATAAAATTGTAAGGTTGCATACATTCGCATAGAGCTTTTTTTTTTTTTAAATCCGCGGCCCGTTGTCGCGGCCACACCTACGTCCATTGCCGAGCGCCTCCGGTAGAGACTGAGAGAATTTCTGGTGGCGCCCGGCGGACCTTGGCCACCTAGGTGGCCACTGCGTGGTGGTCGGGTGTTACCCCGCATCTCTGGGGTCGGATTTTATCCCGCGTCGGTGAGTGAAGGCGTGTATGGGGTGCAGCCCCACATCACGCTGCCCTTCTAGCCTGCTTCTGTAAGGACGGTGGGTTGCTAATCCATCGTCCTCAGGCCCCGATCATGGAGGTCGATGGTCCTGGGCGTAGTCACGTCTGCGGCGCCCTCGCCGCACACTTCGGAACTCAGCGGGGAGGGTACGCTCCCTCACCCTACCGGCCGCCTCCTTCACGAGCATTACCTGCTCGCAGAAGGAAACGGCCGCGTTCCACTGACTCCCGCTAGAGACCATGGCTCTTAGCATGGTCTCCAGCGAGAGCGTATCTACGCCCAGGCCCACAACGAGATCCCGGCGCTGACTCGCCCATGCTGAGCATTCCACCAACGTGTGGAATGCCGTGTCTACGCCGGAAGTCTCGCAGTGTTGACACGCGGGTGTGACCTCACGATGCATGCGAAACAGATACTCACCGAAGTTTCCGTGCCCGGTAATGATCTGTGTCGCACGATACGTGAGGCCACCGTGCTGCCTCTGCAGCCAGTCCTCCATGATCAGTCTCACCGCCGCGATGGTGGTAGTTCCCCACTTTGGTTGCTGAAGTCGCACCTTCATGTCTCCATGAGATCCTGGCGGAGTTGGGACCGCTGGGCATCGATTTCTCGAGATGCAGGCCTGTGGTTCCGCTCCAGCGCCTCCTTGTGCCATTGGAACAATGCCGCAAGGGCTCTCGCTTCCAGGTCCCATGGAATTCGCATAGAGCTGCAAATTGGCGCATGTCTTAAGTAGATACATCATTATAAACGAAATATCAAAGTTCCCATCGATCCGCCTTGTGCTAAAAAAGTTACTGAAGGTTTAATATTTCGTAATCGTAATTTCAGCGTAATTCGTAATTCAGCTAAACATTTTCGGTTTTTTTAATTTTTTTCGTAAACAGTGAATTATATCAAAATATAGTTCTAAACAAAATTATAGATAACAAAATTATCTACAATGCATAAGCATAAGGTATGGTATACATGGGGCACACTAAAAGTTTTGCACTTCTAGCTAATCGGAACTATTTGAATTTCGAATGTTTTTTAAACATTGCAACCTTCTTAGAAATAAAAAAAAAAATGGCGGGAAATCATTTGTCAATTGTTTTTTATCACACATCAAAGTGCTACGTATGCAACGAAAATGGAATTAAGTCGAAAAGATTTTAGAGCGATGATTTTTTATGATTTTAAAAGTTCTCTCTCTCCGCAAGACTGTGCCGCTCGTCTTCAAAATGCTTTTGGGAGAGAAGCACCTTGTTTGAGCCCCGTGAAGCGATGGTTTGCTGAATTTGAGAGAGGTCGAGTTTCTTTACATGACGAATTACGTGAAGGGCGGCCTTCAACTGCCGTCAACCAAAATAATATGGCTACTGTTAAGCGGTTAATTGAAGAAAACCCGCGGATTACCTATAAGATAATTCGAGGACTATTGGGGATTGGTATGAGTCAAATCCAGCAAATTTTACACAAAGAATTGAAAGTTCGGAAACTTTGTTGTCGTTGGATCCCTCATGAACTGACAGCGGAGCAGACGCGGGCTCGCGTGGAATGGTGCCCACAGATGTTACTGAAATACGACCACGGACATTCTAATGCAGTTCATGACATTGTCACAGGAGACGAAACGAGGATTTATTGTTTTGAACCCGAAAGAAAACAGCAATCTTGTGAATTGTTGAACTGTGAATTGAAAATGAGAACAAGCCAACCAAAGTGAGGCAGACGAGAAACGTTGGTAAAAAAATGATCGTGTTTTTTTTCTCAGCTACGGGTCCCATCTGTACAATTCCACCTGAAGATCAAAAGAGTGTTAATGCCGAGTGGTATTCTACCATTTGTTTACCCAGGGTGTTAGGAAAAGTTCGCGAAAGACGACCCAAAAGCCGCGTTTTCCTACATCGTGACAACGCTTCTTCACACACGGCCAACAAAACAAAGTCATTTTTAGCTTCCGAAAAAGTACAACTCGTCACCCATCCTGCGCATAGCCCCGACCTAGCACCCTGTGATTTCTGTATTTTCCCTAAAATCAAAGATTTGATGAGAGGTTTCACTTTTACCAACTCCGAAGAGGCAGTGATAGCGTTCAATCAGCACGTAGAAAACATGCCTTCAGAACTGTGGTCCTCCTGTTTTAAAAAATGGTTCGATCGCATGAAAAATGTTTAAAATGTAAAGGAGAGTATTTTGAAAAGCAATAAACATAATATTTTGGTTTTAACATGTTGTTTTTTAAGTTACGCAAAACTTATAGTTTGACCTACGTATTGATTTGATACTACAAAGAACAAAATCCGTTTCATCGAGTAGATATCTGCCAAAGATTTCAATTGAAATATACATACAACAATCGATTCAATTGATCCCTCCCGATTCATATAAAATAATGGAAATCTTTATATTTATTATATATAATTCTACTGTACGTGTGTATGTCACTGAACTCATCCTAAACGGCTGGACCGATGTTGATGAAATTTTTTGGGTGTGTTCAAGGGGATTCGAGAGTTGTTTAGATTCACAATTTGGTTCTTTTGTTTTTTGCAGGACAGCGTCTGTGTATGTTTAAATTAAATCACTTCTAGTCTACTCGTAAATTATAAAGTTCAACCTATCTTAAAGTGCCATGCGTTTCTTTCTAAGATTATTAACACAACTGTGGTACGGTGTTAACTACTAATTAGTGAAGACTTTAATTAAACATGAAAACGCAGACGTTAGTAGCAGCACTCGCAATAACCCTCTAGGGCACAGACGGTTTCATATAAAATCTTTTAAATTAGGGGTATGACTGAATTAGCTTTTCAAGAGATAAAATTCAATTGCCTATAGGTAATTTGCTTTAAGTACCCAAACTAATCTATAAAGAGCTCGTAAATAAATGTAATTACCTGTTCGAACATTTACACAAGTTCATTACTAAATTATGTAGACTTATTCTATTAAAACTACACATACAAATATGTGTGCAAAATGTGTGTTATAATACTTAATTACTAGTGGTTCTGTGAACCATAGACTTCGGGAGCGACTTTGAATACAAAATTTCTTCTTCAATTTTCTTTATTACTCTTTCATTTGTCATCCAATCCAAAAAATATCATTCAAATGTTATTCATTGTAAGCACGGAGCGTGTATGTAAAGTTTCATGCAAATCGGTTGATAAATACGGCCTCAAACATGATCTGACAGAACCCGTAGATGGGTACAGATGAAAGAAATTCTCCCCAGTCTGCAATTTGAAACAGGGCCTTCGGTCGCTTCGCTCTCTTAGTCAATTAAATACAAAGAAAACCTCTTAGCATCATCATCATCTCAGCTCATTTGAAGCCCACTGCTGGGCATAGGCCTGCCCCAAAGAGGGGAGAATTCAGCCTACATATACCACGCTTCTGGCCAGACGGGTGGGTTTAGGGTTTTTTGTCGAGTTTTCTCTAAACATTTGGGGCCACACAAATATTTGATTCGACTCGGGAATTATACCCGGGATCTCAGGGACGGCATACACAAACTATTGCGCCACCGAGGCAGTGCCCTACCACTTATATTCTAACATAAATATTAAATCTGCAGATATAATTTAAACGTTGATGGAAAAGTAAACATTAAAGGAAAAATCTTTGCTTGATATAAAAAGGTTATTTCAAAGGTATAGGCGAAGTAGTCTCAAAATTTTCGCATACAAAAAGGTTATTTGAGTGTATCTTTATAATAATAGCACCTTAACTTACAAATTTATTGGCAAACTATGTTGCGAGTGTGAAAGAAAAATGGCGTAGCTACTAGACCATAAAATTATTTACTTGTATTAACTGAGTTCAAAAAAAGGAGTATAAGTTTAAAATAGTAGTGAAAAAATGTTTGATGAAGAAAGGCTATTAAAATGTAGACGAATATCTTAATGATAAAAATGCACGGTCACCCTAATCTTCTGTTGTTAGCCACTCGTACAATATAAATTGTAACACAATGTAAACAAAACTATATTAAAAAAGAAAATGGATAATCTACCTGAGTTTCTTGCTGGTATCTTGCCAGGAGAACTAACTTACCGAACCAGCGAAAGAATCATTTTCAAATGGTTATTTATGTACATAATTTAGTATTTTTATAATATTGCTTGACATAAAATTGTAAACATTTTGACATTCATATTATGTGGTCTTTATGTGCCTAAACTGAATAAACGAAATTGATTCTTTAATTGGAGGAGGTTCTCAATCCTACTCCACCTTTCCCTTTCGACTGGGTTAACCGATTATTTTTTTTAATTTAAAGCTCCCATTCCGGTAATTTGGAGCCAGTTTTCGTGTCAATGTTTGGCGTGTTTTTTTTTTGCAGAAGTCGTAAACGAATCATTTGGTGCCTGTCTTTATCTGAGAGTCGCTACTCTTAGATAAAGAGACACCAAATGATTCGGTTAGTAGGTAAGTACCACTCTCGATTACTCATTATCTACTTACGTTTTACGAATCGTCTTCGTAAAGTTGGTTTAGCTTTATTTTTAGGTTGCATTTTATAATTTTTTTAATTACTAGCAACCCTTAGCGCAAACTGCGCAAGTAATAATTTTGTTTTTTTACTTTTTGTCAAATTTCTAATCTTATCGCACCACTTGAGACCACGACCTTTCCAACGGTGTGCCACACTTGACTGTGCGACTCTTAATTTAGGAGGAGAAGCGGCTTCACTGGTGTATTATATATATAGAAGATATGGTTGATGTAAAGTGGACAACAACCTTTGATAATACTATAAAGTGAAACTGGTTAGGTTAAATCCAGTAAATTATCCAGCGGTTTGGGGACCAACCCCGTGGTTTGTGACCTCCACGCGCCCTTGCACGTACCAACCTCTCCATAGAGCTCTCCTTTCTAGTAATATGTCCAAAGAACTTTAATATTTTTAATTTTTTAATTACATGTTTAAAAATAATGTGGCACAAAGTTTCTGCGTTAAAACTTGTTAACAATCTAAAAACTTTTAACCGAAGCGAGTTGCAGAACGAAAGCCTGTGCTGAGTGAAGTTGGAAAAAGTTTGATCTTAAGTTACTGGCTATATCCAAAAGTTCAAGTAAAAATTTTCCTTACACTTCACCTCTTAACAAGGTTAAAGGGCTGAACCTTCTTGTTTATATATTTATTTTAATACTTTACTTTGTTGTTACTTTTATACAGGGTTATTTGTAATTAACTAGCAACCTCCTAGGGGTAGGTAGCAGACATCATAAGTAACAACGTTTGTTCTATGACTTTTAATAAAACTGAATACATTACTTAATAATGAGTTTTCAAGTTTTTATTGTTATAACGCGACACTATTAAGTCTATGTTTCATTCATAAACTGAAGGTCGACGTACGCACGTTCGCGCGCGCTTGGTCGGTGAGTTCCTGGACACGTTGAAGATGGAATGGATATTTGCCTTCGTTGTGAATGACACTCCACGCCAAGAACTGCGATACATTAAACCGTAGCGCGGCGTCATTGGAACTTGCGGCGGGATTATCCTCAAATAACTCCAGTATCCTTTCTTGTTCCCGTACTAAGAGCATCGGTGGACGACCACTATCACTAAACAGTTCCAGCCCAGGGGAACTGTCCGTAATCGCGTAATCGCTGTGTGGCAGATAACATCGTTGCCCGGCTCGGTGTAGGTAGATTTGGAAAACCTTACTGCATATTGGCGGCAGGCTTCCGCCACATTATCATCACTCCTAGCAAGCATCTAGCGAGCGAAATAGGTCAAGGTCAAAGGCGCTAGCGCTGCGCCCGCCGCCCCGTCCCTATCCGTGCATTGCATGAATTGATGATACGAGTTTGTTTATCTAATTTTTAGGGTGCGCGTAAACTGCCGCGTAGAATTAATAACTATCAGACGCGAAACTAAATTAAGATTTATTTTTGTATGAAAGTAAAATTTAACGAATTATAAAAAGTCGTAGAACAATCGTTGTTACTTATGATGTCCGCTATCTACCCCTGCGAGGATGCTAGTTAATTACAAATAACCGTGTAAAGAGGTTAGAGGCCCAAGCTATTCTCACGTACAGAGGTAGGGTTGAGTAAATTTTTTTTACTGATATAATATTGACTTTGGTGTTTGCTTTTTTTTCTGGTGTATATTTAACAGAATGTAAGTATACTGTCTCAATTGATCTAGTTCTCATAGCACAAGCTTTTCTTAGTTTGAGACTAGATGACGTTGTGATCAAATTGTCCGAACTCCGAACTTCGTCCGAAGAATTAGTATCCATTTTAATTACGCTGCAATTACGACCATTACACGACATACGCTACATTAAAAAAGTCTTGATGCAGCTTTTTACCTTCTAATAGATTTACGGTTTCACGAGAAAGGGTTTATATGAATAATTCAACATTTTGTGTAAATTACTGTGTAAAATCGAAATGAAGTGACGGTTACCTAGTTAACAATAAATCTAATTTCTTTCGGTCTTACCTCGTTATCATAAAATTACAGAGGGTTTAACCCGTATCTGCAAAGGTAAAACGGCTGTCACAAGTTTAGTTCAATAAACTCTAACAGGGTTTCGTCGTAAAATACCTTAAGCGACACCATTTCTATAATGAGCAGCAGCACATAAAGTTAAACGTCCCAAGCAGATGACTCTTCTCATTTTGTCTCCGGAACGATAAATTACAGCTGTGAGTACTGATTATTATGAACTGGAAGATATTGATTTAGTACATATCTATCAGTACCTGCGCACCATTTTTACCCGGCTGGCAGGGAAGGGTTTTGTTATTGGAAGCATCCTGTAGGTATGTAGACTCTGCATGTCAAACTAACTAGTTATCACGATTCATTAGATACAGCCTCGATACAGAAAGACTGACACTGGAGTCATAGCAATCGTCTCCTGTTATTACTTTTTTGTACGAACTGCTTAAAATATCTATTTTAAAAAGAACTTACCATCCAGTTCATATCCTTGCCCACCCCATTGAGGGAGCTCTTGGGAGTACGATTTCGGGTCTGTGCGACTACCTATGGAGATCTTCAAGCTCTTCCACAACTTCATCTTGACCACATATTTGTACACAACACTAACACTGTTCACACGTCACTCAATCATTTTGTGATCACTGAACACACACTCACTGTCACTGTGTTTGGAAATCTGAAACAAACCAAAAATTTGATAGTTAGAATATATTATACTGTAAATATATTATATTGGGTGCTCAGGCGCCATATCAGCATCTCGGGGACCCAAGGCAGCCTCGCCTGCACACGGTGTACCTGCTGACGACAGACGAGGCTTTGGCAAGGTGCCTAAAGAGCCCAGCAAAAGCAGTAGGCTAGCTTCCTATTACGTGGGACCAACACTTAAATATCGGCATAATAAACGGCTTATTCTGCCCCTCCAGGATTAAGAACGTAGTTTTTTATGACTGTTGGATCCGAAGAGGCGCTCGGCAATGGACGTAGGAGCAGCAGCGGCCTCATGCCGCGGAATTAAAAAAAAACTATCGGTTCCGAAAACACCTTTTTGTAGTTCAAAGATATTTATTTATTTTTGTATAAGTGTGGGTGTGTTTTAGGTAGTAGCTAAACTAAAGTCCACGTCAAACTTACTTTAAAATGCTGCATCAGATGGCACTGTCAAATATACAGGGGCCCAGTTAGAGGCCATAGGTTCAGCCCCTATTAAATGCATCTAAACTAACATCAATGTAGCACTGTTTAAGATGATTAATCAAAACCTAATAACAACACCAATTACGTAACCAATATCTCAAAGTCAAATACAAATTGCATTTGGCCCCACGACGCTAATAGCGATTGTTTGCGCGACGTCCGTCCGTCATGGCTCACTAGGAGTCATCAATCAGGCGACATGGTTCCTTGCATACAATGGACGTGAAACATTCACTTTATAATGACTTCTAAAACTTATACAAACTGGAGTATGAAACAAATAGATCGATAATAAAGTCCATAAATCAAGAATCAGGAAAATAAATTTATTAAGCAAGCTGAACACCAAAACCAATACTACCTACTACAGACCGTTTCACATTTCATTACTACCAGTACATTATCTAGATTCTAAAGTAGGAATGTTTAATCCTCTACCCATACTTACACTTATTGAATTTAATTTGTCAATACCTTTCATTGTCTCTGTCAATACTGACTAGAAGCTCTTTATAAGCGCGTTCAAAAAAAAGTTCCTCAACGTTAAATTTGTAGCAAAGTACATTATGGGTATTCTAATAATACTCAGTGCTACAAAGTAATAAGTTTGGAGTACAAACTCATGGTATTTTATTTAGTTCGTGTTTGTTTCTTATTTGGTTTTCACGTAAAAGCCGTTAGAAGCGTTAGGTCATTATTAATTTCTACAATCTCTAAGTTCGATTTATATTAAAAACCTTCATTAAAAGTTGCGGTTTTTTCACAAAGTACAAGGTCGCTTGCGTTAAAAGCCTTTGATAAGAAACTGTGATAACCATCATTTTCGTTTTATTGGTCTATTTATATTCAGGCATTTTATAAGTAGGCATCATCTTTCAAGACCAAAATAGTATCAACCTCAAGAGGTGATTTTATACAAAACACAAAAGAAGACGAGGTTGTGGGATGTACGGAATACGTGTGAGTTTAGTGAATTTCAAGCAGGTGTAGTGTATACAACATGGGTCTATACCACTTTTCCCTATTCTGAGCCTATACCCTAAATTACGAGACGTTGAAAAAATACATCCTAAACTTCGTGAGAGGAAAGAGATTATTTTACTATTATCGTGCGCCGTGACAAGGAAAACCCGAATTGCATGGTTTAATAAGATTGTTTTCACTGACTGTGGATGTGGAGACACACGCGAGAGATCATCAGGTTTTCATAGCATTTGAAATTGCTTGTAAAATAAATATGTTTTGGTTTTGCTACCATCTTTCAGCTTACATTAACGTGAATATAATTTATCAAATGGTTTGTCCATAACAGGAAAATATATATGGTTGTCGGCATAACCAAAAATATTTTCACAAAACGGCTCGTTTTGCAAGTCATTCGAACTGGGGTAAACATAAAGAAAGCTTCAGCTTTCTCCCTAAAGCGTATTGGGTACGATTATCCATAAATACATAAAAAATGAAGGTGGCTATCCCTGAGGTATGAACAGGCAATTATTTTGCATATAACCTATATGTGTGACGAAAAATATGTTTTTGGGTTTTGGAAGGTACTCGTATTATGTTTTTAAAAATACAGTCCTGTGTGTTTTTTTCTAAATGGGTTTTAGGGATATTATACACGAACGTTTGAGTTATTGTTCTGAACCAATAGTCAGCGAGCCTATTGCTATTTCCCGGGATTATTAATCCCGGTTACTTATTTTGACAATTTTCACTCTTTAATGATATTTGAACGGGACTTAATTGTGATAATGAAATTGTACCAACCAACCGGAACGTCAGAGAATAATGAAGGATCGTACCTAAAGATTTTGAAGAATAATTCGTTGTACCTAATTCATTTAAATTTAGATTATTTATACAATTTTAGTTTATTAGTTAGTTAGTAATTATTTGATCATAACGTAACGTTAGATTAGTGTATTATTATTTGTAGGTATCTACAAATAATTACGACAACTAATAAATTAAAATTATAAAAAAATAAACGTTCGTCAATGGTTATATAAAATAAATAGTTTAGGTAGTCTTAAAATTACCAATTCAAATAACATAAAACTTGTACTGGAAAGAGAGTACAGGCTCATCTTTCAAAGTAGAATTGCCATTAAACATTATGATAGACTTTATGTTTTAATCCCGTCTGACTTTGGCATAGAAGTCAATTTTAATAATAGCTCTCATTTCACTCCTCGTCGTAATAATTTTGAAGGGACCTTTATAGAAATAAATGGTTCGTTATTAAATTAATATCATCATAATTTTAATGTCGCCCTTGTCATATTACATTCATTGTTATTCTGAACTTAACACCGTAATAAACTACTACCATTTTATTTTTACACTTGAATATTATGATAATTATATTAAGTTTTATGGTTTCACTCACTTCTATTTCTTGATGGTCATCATTTCTTAAATTTGTTGTCACTAGGTCATTAGAACTTATGTATTATGTGATATTATATAGTTTATTCATTATCTACTTTTCTTATTTTATACATTTTTAAATACATTTATAAAAAAAAAAAACAAAAACATTTCAAAATATAAAAATAGTGACCCACCAGTAGCGGAGTAGGACCCAAGATACCGGCGGTGGAGGCTACAGACTGAGAAACCTCCTAACAATACGGCACGTGTCGAGGATAACAGCCTTCTGAATCTGATTCTTGATCCAACAATCTAACGAGAGTCTCTTGAGATGTTGATCGAGACTCTTCGCTATTAATCCGTTAGCCGAAACGACCATCGGCACAATGATCGTCGAGTCTACGTCCCACATGGCGGTTATTTCGAAGGACAGATCAAGATACTTGCTAAGTTTGTCCTTCTCTGCCTTCACGAGATTCTCGTAATGCGGGACGGCGACATCGACGAGCACTGCCCGCCGCTGGGTCCGATCAACCAACACGATATCGGGCCTTTTAGCAACAATAGTCCTGTCCGTGATGATTGATCGGTCCCAGTAGAGCAATGTACGACCATTCTCGAGAACTAGCACTGGTGTGTACTTATAATATGGTACCTCGGACTCAATAAGGCCGTATTGAAGAACAAGTTGCTGATGGATGATCCTGGCTACTTGATTGTGCCTATGCAAGTACTCGCTGTTAGCAAGATACGAACAACCAGAAATAATATGGCGAAGTGATTCACCAGGACGGTGGCATGCTCGACAAAGTCGACCGTACCGTCCTTCATGATGTATTTCCGATAGTTGTTCGTCTTGATAACCTCATCTGCAATTGCACAGGCAAAACCTTAAGTTTTCCCAAAGAGGTCACCAAAACGTAGCCAGTTCACCGATGCGGGTAGGTCCACATCGGGTCCTGTTAAGACTCGGTAGAACCGCCCGTGTAGCTTCTTGCTCTTCCATACCTCCTTACGGTTTTCAGTACTAAACACCTATGGTTTACGCCAATTCTCGTTAGCCAAGGAAAGAGGTGTCAGGCCCTTGACAACTATCACGATATCGCAATGAATGCCACACTCATTCTGTAGGAAGTAATCCCTGAGTCTGCACACTTCACGATTGTGCAGGTTCTTGGCATTTAAAAAGTCTCGACCTCCCCACTTCCGCAGAATGTACAGTCTCATGACAGAAGACCGTGGGTGTAACATTCGATGCGATGTCAGTTGTTAACGGACTCGCCTATCCAGGGCGTCTAGTTCCGTTTGAGTCCACCTAAGTATGCCAAAGGAGTATAACAATAAAGGCATCACCCAACCGTTGAAAGCCCGCATTTTGTTACCACCGGACAAAAAACTATTTAGAACTTTTGTCAGGCGGCGAAAAACACGTTCTTTCAACGATTTCTTAATGTCCTCTACCGCTATACCCAATGACTCTGACATACCTAGGGTGATATTATTATTATTATGACTAGGTGTAGTATGATACAGTGCATGAGATGGGTCATTGTACTCATTATGTAAAAATTCGAGGTTTATTGTAAATAGAAAGATTGTAATGGTTTTAGTTATTTAAGTTGTGCAGGCATATTAAATATACCAACCTACTTAGGACTTTGTCAGTAGAAATAGTACGTACTTGTAATATACTTTATTTAAGTTGCTATATTTTTTAAATACATGACTTTTCCTGATAACTCTTATAACTTGACCTATCACCTGGTTTCGGCTTGACACCGAGATATTGGACACCTGTATATTATTATTGGTATTTTAATTATAGAACATTTCAGCAGAAATTCATAAGAACCCTGCTAACAATTTTCTCGATTCATAGCAATTTCGGGTCAAAGTAAACTGGCGCCTGAAACTCTCTTGATAAATAAAAGTAAAACTCAACCTGGTATAGAAAACTGTAACAATGTAAATATAGGTCTAACGAGTGTTCTAACTACGTGACTCCACTCGAGTTACGCTAGGGAGGTAATCAGTTAACTACCGCCCACTCGTTAAGAGCAGTCCCGCGGTCAAACTGATTAACGTAGCAAGCCAACGAATCCAATGGATACACTTTTTAAATTAATTATTAAGTTAAATTAAAAAGTAGAAATGATGGACTAAGGCAGATATAGACCGTGAAAGTACCACCGTTTACAAAAAATATTTTTTGGACTCAGTTTCGATAACACACGTCAACGTCTGGAAGAATTAATTTGAAAAAAAAAAAATTACAAAAATCTTCAAATTGATGTAGTCTCTAGACATCAAATGAGTACTGGTGGTAGCTCATTGCCTTAAAAAATATTCCTAGTGCTATCCAGAGGTGCTCGGCAATAGACGTAGGCTGCAGTGGCCTCGGGCCGCGGAATTTAAAAAGAAGACACTACATAAATTTTAAGAATTTTATAAAAAAAAGTTTTGTTTTTCAAAGTAAGACTTCCAGTCGGTTCTGTTGTGGAAACTGAGTCCAAAATATTTTTTTTAAAACGGTAGTAATTTCACGGTGTATAAACGACTAGTAAAGATGAACTGCCAGTGACTATGGTTTAGTAATTGAATAGATGGATGTTCTGAATTCAAATTAATACGACATACTAGTAATTCCACTTTTCAATATTTGCCAAGAGTAGTTGAAGGCTTTTGGTAAATAACCCTAAACATGATTCTCCGAGCAACCATACATTTGAATTCATTCTTAAATTAAAAATTAATACCATAATTAATGGTTACTTCCGCAATGAAATGGCTAGCACAGTAAGATAGCAGTCCAAATAAATTTGGAAATATTGGCTGAAGTTTGTGGTCACATCTGTTAACTGGAACATTAAACGCAGGCGATGAAGTCTCAGTTTTGGGGTTTGGGCACAATTTCATAATTCAAAATTTATGGATTTTGTTTATTAGCTGTACTTTTACATTAACATTTAAGTATCTTGTATCAAATTGATGTTTTCTTTGCCTAATATTATTCAGCATTCTAAATCACAGAAAAATAAATCTTTCAATATTGTACTAAGTTGAATAAAATCAAATCATTCAATCAATTTCACAAGAGACAAGACTTCAAAGATTACTTTGAAACTTACTTACTTACTTAATACTTTGAGAGATACAGATAACTTTGAAATGTATTGTAGTAAATTGTAGAAGTTCCACATGATACTTATTCCATATTACAATTCGAACTAATCATATTATTTATGTCAGATATTGGAGAACCAAACTTATTATCATTTTACTATAATAATATCAACTTCCAAAATGTTATTTTATACTCCACAACGACCGAGAGCAATGCCCTATGTTCTTCTAAATTTAACTACACATACTTAGTAACTTCACTAACAAGACATCAATTGGAGATTATTTATAATATGTAGCATGCAACAAATTTGCGATGAGTGAATCCAAACGACCGACAAATCGCAAACATTGACGGTTTTATGGTGCTAATATTTCATTAACTGTCAGATATTGATTTATTTCTGGTTTAATGAGTTGTTGTAAAATTTATTGCTGTAAATGAACTGTCTTAGTATTTAAACTCTTAGTTAAATCATACATAAAATCACGTTTAACCCCTAAGGGGTAGATATAGTCGTTGGTATCACGTAATATTATAACAGAAGGGATTAAATTGCTGTTTCTGGGCACGTTGGAAAATTACAGTCAGAGCTTCTTTCATTTGTCAACAGGTGCACCGCTTGTAGGTGAGAAAGACTTAGACTAACGAGATGTTGAAGGGCTCTTTAGCACCCTTACAACAGCCAAACTTATAAAGGTATATTTGACACCTATACAACACGTAAATATAAAATATTAGGTACTGCACACAACGACATCAAATGAGTGTCTATATTTAATGGGCGTCAAAACTACTTAGGCACCTAGTTTAATATAAATACCAACCAATGCAAATATTACAATTATGAATAACAACTTAACCTTAAAAGCAAACCGTTTCTTACAGAAGCGTTTAAAATGCTATGAAAGTAAGGCACGTAAACCTAGATGAACAAAATGATAACGTTGCTCGTAAACAATTTGAGATCTCCCATAGAGAATACAGAACAATTAACACTGCCTTTGATGACAAATAAAATAGCATTAGTAACGGTTAGGAGCTTAGTGATAATTAAATAATTTGACAGTAATTGTCGAGAGTAGACGTGAATGATAAAACTTGACGAATTCATTAGTATGTAGTACCAAGTATTAAATAAGTATGTACTTGATGTTATAGTTTGAAAGTTGTTTGTTGCGTCTTCATGATCTAACCACTGGGTTGTCCGGAGCCTTGTAATTTAGAGGCCAGGCCAAATGCGATACTCGTCGCAGAGCACTGGGCCAAGGCGATTTAATAAAAATTATAAGTGTTGTCCATCGACACGAAAAGGAAGAACCACTAAACCAATTTGGCAGAAACTTGTAATGCTTTCAAGGCTTATGTTAGGAAAATACATTTCTTTATTCACATAGTGTAACACTATGTCTAAATAAATAAATATATTGTTATTATTATTAATATTAGATAAAACAAGACTTCACTTCAAAGAAGCAAATAGAAGTGTTTCATGCAACCACATTGCAGCCTTGGTTTCATTTCCCAGTTAACTACCAACGTAGTCTTATAAAATATGAATTGCAAGTTCCTATTTCTGGGAATTCAGCAGAGCATCGTTCTAATTACAATAGTTTAACATCAGGATGTTTCTTATAGAAATGATAAAACCTTGAAACGTAAAAATTTTGAATCAAAAACTCTATACGATGGATGAGAATCCAAATAAATACCCACATTAGGACATTAATAATAAAGTAATAAATTAAAAACACGGGTAAAACGAATACAATTAAACATTTAAACATAACAGCTTCCATAAATTCTCGGTACAATTAAAATGATTACAACGCGTCATTTATAAAGCAAGGAACGACCCTCATATATAATAAGGATTAGCGTTTACAAAATAATGACGTAAACTCGAACTCCGGTATTTTGTTACGCATTAATTTTATCTTTGTTGTTGACGAATTTTGAGAGATGGAAATACAAAATATTCATCTGCACAGTACAGATATTAAGTAGGTTATTTATATTAAAATCTCTTCAAATGGGTTGGTAACTAATATACAAATTGTTAAATAATCTTATTTCTGACACAAATGTATTTTGGATTTAAAATAAAAATTCAATTTCTGATATAAAATCACTGAAGCTACGAGTATAAGATATCGAATGGCAAAGGTTCATGACATCAAGCTTTTGTCATCTTTTTAGGGTGCCGTCGTTCAAGTCACGGAACCCTTATAGTTTCGTCATGTCCATCCGTCAAAAGATGAGTGCTAGAAATATAAAACTTTGCATGAATGTGTTCACTACTTTGGAGTGAATACATCATATCCATGCACGTTGGTGGTACCTATTGATTTAAGTACTTGTGAGATATTCAACTTTAAAGTTTTTTTTTTTCCAGAGCCCCCCTTCCCCCTCTAGAAACTAAAGGCTTCTGTGCGTGGTCCAACACGCATTTGGCCGGTTTTTTAAATTTATTTTGAAGTGTTAGTGTTAACTTAACTTCGCCAGTAGTTTATCTAGGGAAATCAAATCTTCCCGCAGTATCATCGATCGTCTTTAGATTTAAAGGCTAGGTGGAATCCTAAAATCTGAAGACACCCAATGTATTAAGCACTTCAGAAAAATATATGATTAAGTTTATGCATCTTCATATGCTGGAATTCGAGGATACAAGTACCCTTAAGTTCCAGTAAAATATCTCATCAGTATAGAATAAAAAACAAACTTTGGTTTTTGTTGTTTTATTTTACTTGGAATGCCAAGAATATTTACTGCAAAAAATACGAATAATTTTGTTTTTTGAACGTAATAAATCCGATCACATATCACAAGACATTTCTAAGCCATACAAAGAGCATATTCAAAAGCTAATAAGATTTCGATGCGAGGACGTTGTGAATCCCGTAAAATGGAGAGACATTCGGTAACTAAATAGACATTAACTTTAAATGTCACTGTTTCACTTGCCAAACCAACCTAATGTTTAACTTGATACAGTTCAATTTTGACTGATTTTTTCAAGGTTATGGACACGTTAATTGTAACAAATCGTTTCAGATCCAAGTTAGTGATTCATGCATTGGAATAGAGCCAGAACAAAATGGGTTTTGAAATTACCTAAGGTTTAGGCATTGTTAGGTTTTTATTTTACTAAAAAGTTTTACAGACGTTGGTTATTTATAGTTGCATTTTAAAATCTTGTTTATATATTTAGAACAATCAACCCCCTTATTCATAATGAAACGCTATTGTAGTTTATACTTTCGATTGTTGGCACTAGGTGGAACCTACATGATACGTGATGAACAAATTGCCTCGGTGGCGCAGTGGTATGAGTATGCGACTGCCGTCACTGAGGTCCCATGAGTGGGTCCCGAGGGTTTCTTATGTATATTATGTCTGTATTTAGAAATATATAATTATGTTTATGACATTGTGTGAGAAAGTCCAAAAAAGAAACATACACTATTCCACAACTTTATTTCATTAATTTTGAAAAAAAATACACCTTTGATAATGCTGAAAAGTGAAACCGGTCGCAAAGTTGTGAAATAGTGTACAAGTGTGTTTATTCATCATGAAACTTAAAATTTATAAGAAAATTATAAGTTAAAAATTTTATTTGTTAATTAAGACGGAGCGTAGCGGAGTCGTTTCTAAGATGGGCCCGATGGAAAATGTATGTAAAACGATACTGGTCGCAATTTTAAACCTAAAGACTGGTTTGACATGCAGATAGAACACATTAACGTGCTTTGCTGTATAGTTTATGGTATATGTGGCTTTTATAGTTTTTGAGTTATTAATTCGTTCTCCGTCTTATTTATTTCGACGTAACCGCCCGCGTTCCGGCGAATACCTAGTAATGCTCTGTTTAGATCCGAAATCATAAGAGCTCAAGAGAATCTTCTGTCTCTGTCAAGTGTACAAGAGAACAGATTGTTTCCTTTTCTTTTATGACAATCGGTGTCCATTTTAAACCTCTGATAACTCATTATGAATAAGACCCATTTTAAAACTCTGAAAAATTTTGAATTAGGGTTCAGCGTTTATACTTCAAGCATATCATTAATAAATTCTTAGTTGTACGTTTAGTAAATGAATCAAGTAGACTTGTAAATAATGTAAAATACGAATCCTTTGATGTCACATATATATCAGAGGCATTAGTGAGGTTTATGTAAGGAAGGCACCATCTTATTATAGGGATAAATTGAGCTTAAGATTTAATATCAACTCTTACATGAAACGGTTGGTAATATTACATTGCTAGGGAAATTAGAAGCACAAATTGGCAAATAAGTAAGACACGGGTTACGCTGTGATGTTTTAAGATGAGGGGAAAGCATATTCACAATAAAGAAGATACATCATGTTCAAAGTAAAAGTAATATAATAACGTTTGTATTTATATTCATTATGAGTCGACAAAGCTTTGTCACTTTGTTTCCTTATACTATGCAAAATAATAATAAATGATAAGAGAAAATAATTTCAAATACCTATATAAAAACTTAAAATATATGATATTCATAAGGAGTATAGTTCGCGTGGTGTAAGCTGAGCTTTGCATTTGTGTGAGTGCACGTACGTGAACGAATAATGTGACTTCGTTTACACACACATGTGTTGTACACACAGCTTTTTTACTATACTTTTCGTGATCACTCACACAATTGCAAAGGTCAGCTTACACCTCGCGAACTATACCTATATTATTTACTAGTGGTCGCCCGCGACTTCGTCCGCGTGGTAATTTGGATTTTTTTTCCGTTCCCGTCGCACCGCGTCATATTTTGAACAATTCACATAATATCTTTACAAATTGTAGCCTATGTGTTATTCTGATGTATAAGCTATATTACTGTAAAGTTTCATTAAAATCCATTCAGTAGTTTTTACGTGAAAGAGTAACAAACATTCATCCATCCATACATACATACGTATCTGCCAGTGTACAAGTCTGGAGTTAAGAGTGATGTCGCTAACTACAGACCAATTTGTATATTAAATTGTTTTGCCAAAATATTTGAGGGTTTCATATATGGTCACATGTTTAATCATCTTAGGCATATATTGAGTCCGCGACAGCATGGGTTCATGACAGGTAGGTCGACTTGCTCTAATCTCTTGTGCTATACTACTTACTTGTGTGAATCCTTCAATTATAAGCGGCAGGTAGACTCTATTTATACCGATTTTTCCAAAGCATTCGATCGGGTGGATCATTTTATATTATTGGCGAAGGCTCAACACGTTGGAATACATGGGAACTTGCACAGATGGTTAACATCTTATTTGTTGAATCGTACGCAACTGGTTGCACTGAGTGGGTATGAGTCGGTGCCATTTGCGGCGATATCGGGTGTGCCCCAAGGTTCTAATATGGGCCCATTGTTGTTTCTGCTCTTTGTGAACGATTTACTGATACAAAATCAGTAGTGAATGCTTGGCGTATGCACCTGTAGGCAGATCCATACATACGTATGCAGATGACATTAAAATCTACCGAAGGATAAATAGTGATGCTGACTGTGAGGCCTTACAGGCTGACATCAATGTTATCTCTGACTGGTGCGATAAAAACGCTATGGCCCTAAATACCAAAAAATGTCAGGTTATTTCGTTCACGAAGAGCAGGAGTACATCACCAATACATTGTGATTACTGTGTGAAAGACGTCGTCTTAGACAGAGTTAATGAGATCCGTGACTTGGGGGTTATATTTGACTCGGTTATGTCGTGTAGGCCGCACTATGATAGTGTCTGTAGTAGAGCTAACCGTATGCTTTCTTTTATTTTACGTGTTTCGCAACCTTTTAAGAGAGCTGATTCTTTGATCACACTGTACAACTCTCTAGTTAGAACTACTTTAGAGTACTGCTTATCTGTGTGGTTCCCGATTTATGATACACATAGTGACCGGATAGAATCTGTTCAGAGGCGATTTGTTAGAGTTTTGAGCACAAGGTTGGGGTTAAGGAGGAACTTACCTACATATGACGATCGGCTTAAGCACTTTAATATGATAAGCTTAGAGAGAAGGAGATGTGTGAGTGACCTATGCAACTTACACAGAATAGCGAATGGTTTGCTTGATAGCTTCCTTGTCGGCCGACTAGCTTACAAGGTTCCAACTCGGTCTGTGCGTATTCCGCAACTGTTCACTGTATCCGGCAGCAATAATAATGTGTCCCAGAATGATCCACTAGCTCGAATGTGTAGGAAATTTAATTGTATATGTGCAAATTATGATATTTTCAATGAGAGCCTCTGTTGTTTTAAAAAAAGGCTGTATAGTGATGAAAAAATCCTATAAACTTGTGTGTGGTGTATCCCTAGGTTTAGTTTTTTTTTTCTTTCTCTTAAATTTATTTTAATTATGTGCAAGTGATGTCCAATGGACGATGTGTACATCCATAATTGGACATCCGATTTATACTTAGTAAATAAATTGGATGTTTAGCATATAAGTGATCGGATGTCTGTGTATGTACCTATTAGTAAATAAATTGGATGTTTAGCATATAAGTGATCGGATGTCTGTGTATGTACCTATTAGTAAATAAATAAATAAATAAATAAATAAATAAATAAAATACATACATACATACTTACATACTTACACTAGTGGTCGCCCGCGACTTCGTCCGCGTTGTAATTTGGATTTTTTCCCGTTCCCGTCGTGCCGCGTCATATTTTGAACAATTCACACAATATCTTTATAAATGGTAGCCTATGTGTTATTCTGATGTATAAGCTATATTATTGTAAAGTTTCATTAAAATCCATTCAGTAGTTTTTACGTGAAAGAGTAACAAACATCCATACATCCATACATACATACTTACATACCTACATACTCACAAACTTTCGCGTTTATAATATTAGTAGGATTTAGCTTTCGGAAAGATAAGATATGATTTTTTTTTAAAACTAGAAACGTCTGCAAATAAGTAGCGTTTTGACTCTCTCAGCCGTAACAAAAGCATTTTTAGACTATATTGACTGACTAGGCTAGATTGACTAACACGTCTTGCTGTACCTGTAAGATACTTTAAGTCCCGGTAATGTGTTCCTGTTGAAATTTTGAATGAGAAATCTTGACATTGCGGTTGGATTCACGGTCATCAGCTTGGTATATTTTGTACCAGAAAATGAAAGAAAACATGTAAGTGTTTTGTAAATGATCAACGGCCGTTATACGGTTATTAAACTTGACAACAGAGTTTAATAGGGTAGATATTTGATACCTTTACTCAAAATTATAGTAATGAAAATGTGTTGAATATTTACGATAATTACATTTCTAATCAATTAATTGCCTTTAGTAGAGTATTTTATGCATGAAATACACAAACAGCGTATACTTTATCAATTGTACGTTCTTTGTAATTTATTGTTGAACAAACTAAAAATTTAATATTTTGGAAGTAACGAAAAGATATACCTACATTTTGGCTGTAACCCAACAAATACTCATCATCCACTGAGCCTTTTCCTAACACAGTTGGGGTCGCCTTTCCAGTCTAACCGCGTTTCGGCTGAACTTCGATATATTCCGTGAAGCGACTGCCATCTGACCTCCACAACCCAGTGGCGCTATTGAAGTTCTGTAGTTAGACCGGTCAGATCTTTGATTTAGAGCTGCACCTACCTCTAACGACTTCCATAGATGTTTGTATGACAACTGGGACCGACGCGACGGCTTAACGTACTCTCCGATGCACGGCCCCTCCGTGCATCGGAGAGTACGTTTCTCAATTTCTTAAGAAATGGTCACCCATCCTAAGACCGGCCCAACTAGATGTTGCTTAATTTTTTGCAATGTGTTAACATTATCGGTTGCCACTAGACCACGAGCCCCTAACCTATAAAATACTAAAGGTACCAAATATATAAAGTTTTAAAAGAACCATAATGTCAAGATCAACTACAAAAATGTCATGACCTGAATTTATATGCACGCAAACTTACTGCCCTTAGCGGGCACCATTTACGCATACGAGCTTATACACGTGATTCAGCGGCTCGCCAACGAATCCGCGAGCCTACAGTCTAATCCGCCAATGGAGCACCCCTAAGTCCCCGGACTTTAAAGAACGTCATTGTGTAATTCAAACCGATATTACGTAGAAAAAAAGGTTACTACAAACTTATATATAATATAATGTATGTAACTATAACAGCAACAGAAATGTTCTCTATGTATACTTATTCTACATAAGCTATTTTCAATTGAAACTTCTCCCTAAACACTTAAAGCTCTGCAATATTTCAAAATCTGTCCATCAGAAAGCGTATAGTGTAACGAGTCACTTATCGTAATGATCAGATTATGTTTCATTGACACTATGCGTGATTCATGTTCAGCTGGCATGAAGCCAACCGCTGCTTAAATAGACGTACTCCGGGCTAGATTAGATTCTGTTGGGCAACTTTGTGGTACTTACCAAGAGTGGTTCAATGTTGAGCCAGAAACTTGTATCTTGTTTATTATGAAGGACTGTGTTTAGTATTACTGTAGTTGATGTGGCTACAGAATTTTCATGACTCATTTGCAGGATTCGGTGTGCGTTTTTATAACAAAATTCCTGTAAACATTATGAATCTTCCTTTGAATAAATTATAAGTGGCTGTTAAGACACACCTCCTAAGAAAGGCATATTATACTATTAAGGATTATCTAAACGATACAGAGAAATGGCAATGAGTTGCTTGCTCATCACTCGAGCTACTTAGGTGCTACTTTTGTTTGATACTCTGTTTGAAATGTTGTTTTATTGCTGAAACTCACTTTTTATTGTTAAATTATTATTATTATGATATTGTTAGGTATGGGTACTTTGAGATTATGTGGCACCTTTAACTAGTATTTGACTTTTTTTGTGAATAACAGAGATACATATTTTTTAAGTTCACTTGGTCCACACATGGTCACGTACTGCCCTTGCCCTCTTTTTATTGTTGTAACAGAATCATTGTATTTACTGGCGAATAAAAAGAGTGGCCGTGAGTTTTTCTTGCCAGGTTCTTTCCTCACAGGCTCTAACTATTGCCTTGCGAATCTGGCGGTAAATGTAAATGTAGAAGCATTTTTTTGACGTTCATAAGTGTTAATTTGTGACCTACATGAATAAAGATACTTTGATTTTCATTTTGATTTAGAGATTAGGGTTCCTAGAAAGATTTTTGTTTCTCTAACAAATGTTAACCGTTAAATAATTTTAGATTTAGATGAAAACTTGTACGTACTACCTATTTATGCTATCGATTGAGGGCTTTTGGTAAAAAGGGTACCTTGCTATAAAGAGTTTTGCTCCTCACGAGAAAAGAGTTTACGATCATTAGGTCGTCGACTCGATCTCGATTTCATTATATCGCGTAAGGGTTAGAACTCGTTTTGAGAACGATTATGTACGTAATTATATATTTCAGTGTAATAATAGTTAGACAAATTTGGTGGGAAGCCGTTATAAATCGGCCGTAGTTGATTTTATGTTTCGGCGGGTCGAGTTTTATGTGGTGTTATTATAAACACCTTGAGGTCTTTTATCAAAATATTTACGTTATTAGATAGCATAGGTCCTTGTTCTTTGAAATTCATTTGAATTCTTGAAATTTAGCTAACAATGTGGTTTCCAAATTTTGGACTAATATTTAATAAATAATTTGTTTGCATTATTATTCATTTTTTTGATGCTTGATCATCAAATATATATCAATAAACCTATTGCCGTTTACAGAATCGTAAAATATGGTTTGGTTGTAGAGTTATTCCTTTTTTTCTACGAGATAGTAAGACAACGTCACAATGTCATAACCCGGCCATCACCTGCCCGTGCTCCCATTTTTTTTAAAGTTTTTGCGCGTGGGGTTTGACACATTAAACCCAAAATTTATTTCATTGTGGTGGTATTTTTTCAAGTAATAAATGTACATACAACCTGCCACATGTTACTCTAGGATACCGTCTAAGGGTGATTTATAATATTAGTATAGTAGGTAGCACAGTAATAAGAAAAGCTTTATAAGAAAAGAAAAAGAAAAAAAAAATTTTTTATTATTTTTGCGTCACAACTTAAACTCAACGTTACACAAAGAAAAATATAACTTATCTGTGGTCACGACGGTCACAGACGTAAGTGACATGGTCGGTATTTATCAAACTGTGTTTCACTCTCCTAGATTTCAGCTACCTACGTGAGATTGAAACGAAACGTATCTCACTCTGCGTCATCAAACGCTTCGTATTCAGTGCGGCAAGTGCTACTTATTCAATAACTAGTGTCTAACCGCAGTTACTGACTCGAAATGTCCCTTCTATAATACACAACGTCCATATGTTGTAAATAAACAAAACATGAGAGTGAGTATTTTAAACCTAATCTCGGAAACAGAAGGATTGTCATGATCGTCAGTTCAGCGCAAGCAAATCATTCATTTCCAAGTTATAGAAGTACCTAAAACAAATACTATCAAATTCACTCACATTCACCGACTTAAATTATCGTTAACATAAAGAAGAAAAGTGATGCTATTAACTAAATTTATTGACTTATCAAAAGTTAAATGTATAATATATATATTAAAGTCAGCACGACTTTAATATATATATTATACATTACATGTTACACCATTTATAACTCAAGGATGGTTGCACCAATTTTAATGATGTTTAATTTGTCGCTCCAAATAGCAAAACAACTATTACGATCTAGAAAGAATCTTGAAATAGAATAGAATATTGAAATACATAAAACATACTAGCACCGATACTAGTACGATACACTGAGGGGTTATTGGAATATTTTTTATCCTGGGAAAGGGGGTCTGTGGGAAATCGGAACGAGGCAACTGGGTAGAATAACGAATGTCTATAAATTAAAAAAAAAATTGCCTCAATAATTTGACACCATTAGTCTTAAGCAGATTTTTGCTAAACAGTCATTATAAATCAAAATCAGTATTAGCCATCTCGTTGTGGTTGTCAGTATTTTAAATTTTGGGAATGTCGAAACTTTCTCATTGAGACTGGATAATTTTGCCATCATCTGTATGGGTGTGTCGGGCTAGAGCCCACATTTTTATCCACAAAACTTGGCACAAATGTACCTAGATTGAAAAATCAATTGTTTCATCATGAACCTTCTTTGTAAAGATGAAATGGGGACATAAAGCCCAAATCACGTTTTTAATGTTGTCTACAGCTGTTCTACACTATTGGTGACTACTAGCTTTAAATACTATACAGTTGAAATTGGTGTACAACAAATTGCAATTTATAATGACTAAGGGGACTTTTCTACTAAAAATATCAGCCCATAAATTCTTAGAACACACCAATCTCCATAATTATTATAACGTACGAAATCGGTTCTTTGTCATAATCGGATTTCAATAGCTTTTGCCACCCCAACTCAAGGTAATAGATGTCCACACAAACAACGTGGAATTGGAATGTAATTTCCTTCATAAATGGAATTATTTGTTGGTGCTAATAACATTATTATTGTATTGTTACTGTAACAATTACATGTTGAATAATGTTTAGGCTATTTGTAAACATACCCAATATACATATTGCTAAATAGTCTTATCAAAATCATTTTGGAGATCATCATCACTGTTATTGTCTCCGTGGAAAATTGTTCACATTCAAGTATTAGTTCTCATCAATCAATAACACCCTCATAGAAACCACTAAGTACCCCATCAATAATAATTATCCCCTTTACACGTGTCAAAAACATCTTGATAAAGTTTATAACTTTATTTAATAACATCAATGGGTAAATAAGCGAGGTGAATCGAACAATTACATGTGATAAACGAGAAAAAATTTAAAGAATTTAGAGCTCTTAGTTGTTTAAAACTAGGATTAATTCAGCTTGTAATCAAGTGTCTTTATCACAAGTGCAGTATACAATTGACCCCTATATAGCACGTCAATTGAGCCTTATTTTGGGGTATATCTTAATTGTAGATTAACTAATACCGACCTCAAATTGATGATGTCTCTTTGATCGTAACCGAAGTGCTTTGACAGATTGTACTATGTATTTTGAATTGGGTGAAACACGTTTCGATTGACTAATTGCTGTTTGTGAAATGTTCCCAACACTAATACAGCTGATCGTAATTATCGATATGATTATATAGTAGGTAGGTATAATATATTGTCTATTGGTATTATTACTCTTTAGTAATAATACCAATAGACATCATCAATAGATATCATTATTACGTTTGTATGCCTTTGCATACAAACGTAATAATGATACATACTTCTCCAAGAATGTCGGTAAATTTGTTGGTTCGACGTAAATTATATGTAAAGCCCATTGCCCATATCACCCATACCGGATACCATTATATTAATTACCACAGGATAGAACATAATGCGTCCTCCCGTACAAAGAAGTAGGACTGTTGTTACACAGACTATAACAGCTATTTCCCTACCGACTGTTATTTATGTAAATAATGAATGTAAGGTAGATTGACGATTTTTTGACATAGCGACATACTTTCGTGTAATTGTTTCACATACACAACAAGTTGTTTTTCCATTCTTAATGTATGCCATAAGAGAAGTCATTTTGATTTTATTTCTATTGTCTTTATTCATTATTGGGAACATAAACGATCATAACTTTTCATTGAGAATACATCAGACAGGTTAGTTATGAATTAATAAAGCAGTCCCTTAAACGATTTCTTTGAAACTCTTACCGTTCACATCTAGAATTGTTCAATCTGGTGAATAAAACTTCAAAGAACGTTGAAATTATTAATGCTCTTTCATGTTTTCTATGATTTCGTTCATTTCATAATCATAATCATAATCATTTATTTATTTGTGGAATATAGGTTCGTTTTAGGTGTTGCAATATATTATTTGGTTCACTATATCCTACCACATTGAGTGATGTACAAATATTCTATTTTATCTTAAATGCTATGAATGAAGTACATATAAATTGTATTTAGATAAATAAAATGTCAAGGCTAAAATGTCAGAGAATTAATTATAAAAAATATTAAGTATAGTAGTATAGTATAGTTACAAGTAACAAAAATACATAATAAATTGTATTCCTAACTCATATAATTCATAATAATGGCTAATAATATTCATAATTCTAAATAATGTAACTAATAAATAGAAAATATAAAATAAATTGAGTTGTAGTCATCATGGTAAATAGTTAGTCTTATCTTTCTTCAGCCACTTTCATTCCATAACTTATATTTAAGATGGAGTAATATACAATAATAATGTCAATTCAAGTATAAATAATTAATAATGTCAATCAATCAAATAATACAATCATTAAAGTTTAAAGTTTGTCATTAAAAAAGTCCATAATATTATAATAACATTTATCAAATAACATCGTCTGGAGTGCATTTTTGAAATGGATTGTATTCAACTGCCTTATATTTTTGGGAACCTTATTATAAATTAATGGTGCCATGCAGACTATGCTTTTATGTAGAAGCGCTGTATTTGCCGGATGCACGCACAGCCTATCATTATCCCGACGATTTCTCTTGACTTTGTCTCCTAGACGAGGAAACAAATTAGGGTTGTGTCTCACAAACATGGCTACCTCTAAAACATAAAGAGACAGGATTTTATACTTGACAAAGAGTGGTTTGCAGCTGTCTGTGCTTTGCATCCTAAACATCGCACGAACACAACGCTTCTGCATTCTAAACACCATGTCCCTGTTAGTCGAATTGCCTCAGAATATGATACCGTACCTCAGAACAGACTCAACCAGACCGTAATATGCGGATAGCAAAGCTTCGGTATTTGTGATTGCAGCAAGTTTAAATAGTGCATATGAGATGCTACTTATTTTCTTACAGAGTGCGTCAATGTGCTCCTTCCAGTTCAGTTTACTGTCTAATACCAAACCAAGGAAGCGGTTTGTCGCCACTTCTTCAATTTGGATGTTATCATGTACAATATTTATATTTAATCTGTTTTGTTCTCTTTGGCCAAAATGCATGCACTCACATATCACAGTAGATAGCACATACTGGTATTTTTTTATCTACGTGTGTAACTACAGTCTTATAAAAGTCATATATAGCCATATTAATAGTTTTGTGTTCTCGAAAGCCTTTTTGTTCTGTGCATAATAGTTGGTTCTCCTCGAAGTAGGTATTTATTTCTGTAAAAATATATTTTTCAATTATTTTTGAGAATATTGATAACAGTGCTATTGGTCTGTAATTTTCCATCAGGTGCTTATCTCCTTTTTTAAAAAGGGGTTTTACTATGCTTGTTTTAAGCTCTGTAGGAAATATACCCGAACTAATGCAAAGGTTAATTATGTAACTTACATGTTGACAAATATAACCGTTTACAGCTTTAATCACTTTAGTTGATATACCATCGTGACCCATACTATGTGTATTTTTTAGTTTTTTGATTAATAAATAAATGCCGTGTGGAGAGCTTGGTGCAAGAAACATTGAATTCAATGGTGTTTCAATAAAACGTGTCACTTTATCACCCACACAATTATTAAGTCCAATCCGTTGAATAAAATAGGTGTTGAAGGCATTTGCAATGTCTTTTGGATGGGTAATGTGGACAGAATTGCCGACATTCAGGCCAGTAATTGATTCTTTTGGGAAATTAGGCCGCGTGCCATTTATGATCCGCCATGCTGTTTTAATTTTATTCGTAGAAGTTTTGATTTTAAAGTTATTTTGCGCACATTTCGTAAGCAAAATAATTTTTTTTAATTTTTTGCTGTAGTTAACAAAGTTTTGTTTATTTTGTAATGTGCTATTTCGCCTATATTTCCAAAGCAGTGCAGTTTTCTTCCTACTACAAACTCTAATTCCACGTGAGATCCACTTTGGTTTTGTATGAACTTTTATCTTAACCAAATTCGCCGGGAAGCACAGATCGTAGAAAAGTTTAAACTCCTCCATAAAGAGATTATAGGCAACATTAGGATCACCTGTCTCATATATACTAGAAAAAGATAGGTTTCCGATGTAGGATTTGAATTTGTCAATATTATATACACTAAAGTCGCGCTTCTTTATATGCCAGAATTTGAGAGCAGTGGCTTTATCCACTGGAAGTTTAATCAACTGAGCAGTGTGATCTGACAAACCAAAATCGAAAATTTCTGCTTTGCAGCCTTTTTTAAAATCATGTGCAAAATTGTCAAGGCAGGTTCCACTAACTGGTCTGGTCGGTGCATGTACCTAATTCTAATTTAAGATTAAAGTTTAGCAGTAAACAATTGAAGTCTAAGGTTTCATTATTATTAATTAATACATTTATATTGAAGTCTCCAGCAATTACAATATTTTTAAATTTAAACTTATTCAATCTAATTATTAGTTTCTCTAGCCACTGGAAAAACATGTTCAAATTATTTCTGTAAGGCGTTCTATAAATACAAACAATACAGATCCTATGGTCCACAAGTTCAGTACAGCAACACTCGAACAATCGGTCCACAGAGAGTTGTGCAATTTCTGGATAGTCCTTATACTTATGCCCCTTCCTAAGTAGGATGCAGGCGCCTCCCCTTTTCCTGTCACTTCGACTATAGAATGAGGTCAATACATAGTTCGGAAGAGATAAATTAGTTTCATATCCAGACTGAATAAAATGCTCCGTTATACATAAGGCGTCTATTTCCTTATTTGTACATCTAGTTTCTTCTAAGTGTACAGTCAATTCATCAGATTTATTTAACAAACCTGCAATGTTGTAATGGAGAATGTATATATTATTATTTGAGAAAAAACTGGTGGCTGTTTGAGTCAACGACTCCCTTGTCGTGTAATGCCTTTGTGAAGATATCCAGATTACATTGTGTAACATTTATGTCTTTGTTAGTTTGTCCAAAGATTTGCCAGTCAATTAAAATATTTTTCATTATATTTAAATACATACATCGAAGTCCATTTTTATTAATCTTCCCAGTTTTGTGAGAAAACATGTCAAACAGGGTCAAATAATAGTTTGTGTCAAAATAGCAAGCGTAGTCATTGTATTGCAGGTCTAGACGTAGAAGGTTATTAAATATTTCAACCTTGTAATTATATATTGGAGCTCCCGTTACATAGGTTGGCGTACAGATAATTTTGTTGGTGTTAGTAATGTTGCTAAGAGAATTTTGTAACGTGCTCAATAGATTCATGTAGTTATTTTCAGACTTTATGTCATTTTCTCCAATTAATATCAAACAATAATCGTTTAGGGTAAAGTCCTTCAATTTTTTACTTATGTTATTCAGTAAAAACCCAGTGTTGCCGTTTGGGATAACGTAGTGACAAAAATCAAAGTGGTCCAGGAACACTTCTTTGATAACGGTTATAGCATTTTTGGTCACATTGCTACTCAAAATACATAATTTGTTTTTCTGTTTACCATAGTTTGTCTTCGATTTCACAGTTTTTTCTGTTGTATTATTTTGTCCACAATTTGGGTCTTGAATTTCGGCTTTGTAATTGGTACACTTGTCAGCTGATTCAGGTAACATATACAGTGAATGTGTTTGTGTTTCCTTGTCGATATTAGGAATTTTGTATTGAGAACACTTCCTTGACACAGGTGAACCATTACAAGTTAAAGATGTACTATGACTTATGCTTTTGTATGGCAATTTTTTTGCTGACACCGGTGCTATACTTTTTCGTTCAGGGGTGGAACAAATCGTTTTGTACGTTTCAACCATTTTAGTCATATTTTTAAGTTCCAATTTGAGGTCACTGTATTTAATTGTTCTGTATTTAATTGTTCAATTTCTTGGTGAGCACTTATGAGCTGTATAGTAAGTGTCTTGATTTGTTCACTCATATCTGACGTATTAGTACTACTATTGAGCAAACTATCTGGAATACTCAACATTGTAGTATCAAATATCGACTTCTCGTCATTCAGTACCATTTTTGCAAGGTTATCCACCGAGATAGATCTGCGTGGTTTACGTTGAGTGATGTTAATGTACTCAGGTTCCATCATTATTGTCAATTTGTAATGAAAGAAAAAGACACAGAAAACAATCACAAAAAGATGATAGTTGTGAAGCCTGATGCGAACCTGGTGTCAAGTGTGTCGGCTGCAGTACCGCACAAGTCCGTACAGTCACGCAATGGACCACCGCAATGTTACTAGATGACACCAAATTTGATGATTGCTTGAAGAGGTGATTTGGAAATCATACAGTGGTTACCGATGTGCAAATTTTATATCAGTTTGATCAAATTAACAACTTTTATGACGGTAGATCACTGAATTCTGATTTTTAAAATTTAATAATTCTTATAAATCATCACTATCTTCTTTTTAATTACTTGAATATAAAATTATATAATTATACTTAGGTTTACTGGCACTGTTTGGTTCTGTTTGTCATCAATTAACACTTTTGATTGATTTATATCGATGCTTTTTGTTAAGAGTTTAATTTAGTTTTACACTAATTATAGTCTTAAACCTTACTACACAAGGCTCAGTTCTTGCCTTATATACACTGATTCACACAGTTTATGGTAATTCTAGCACTTGTTGTATATTTAAAAACAGATATTGTAGGAGTAACAATTAAAGTTGTGTTTACTTATCAGCGCCATCTAGCGTCCCGTTTCATCGCTTAATTTCATCACTTAATGTTAATACTGAATCTAAATATTGAACTACCTATACAGAAAGTGACTGAGTCAAAAACTCTTTCAAAGGCATTGGAAGTATGTTAAATTCAAATGCAAACATGCATCGGTTGGATTTTTGCTCCCACTTCGACCCAATCAAAAAAAAGCTCACGATGAAAAAAATGTATTCGGTACCCCGGAACACACATACATACAGTCATATAAAATAGCATTTAAAGCAAAATTATCCAGTAAGATCTCGAAACGTAGACGCTTGGTTCGATCGGTCAATTTATGACAGTAGAATTATCAAAGACACTCAATTGCATAAAACTTTCGGCATCCATCAATAGTCAAATACCATTAACGTTCCCAAAAGCATTTTCAATCGAAGTAAAAAACAAACTGAAAGATGATTGCACAGTTTTACCTCAACCCTACAATTCAACAATCCGTTGTTTTATGCGATCAAATACTCGAAGCTCAACTTTTAGTAAAGAGGTTGCGATTCACTCCGCGTTTAAGTTCCGTCATGTTTTATGCATCGTGTGTCAGTTCGATCAGACGCTAAGTATTTCTGAATTTTACTGTATATTTTGGAGTGTTGATAAAAAAGGAAAGTAAATAAAAACTCTTATAGTCTTTTCGTTTACGTAATGTAAGTAATGGAAAGGACTTCGACTATTTTCACTCGTAACTTGTCTTCTATCTTATTCTATACTATAAAATCTACTTCTATGATATCTAAATCAGTTAAAATTCGTGTCTCAGATGAAGATACAGCACTCCACCACCACACACTGGTGGAGTACACAGCGTGGGCGAGTCAATGCCCGCCGGGACCACGTAGGGTCTGGACGTGGACACTTTATCTTTTGAGACCAATATTATCTCGTCCAAGACTTCCAGCCCCCATGATCGAGGCCTGAGGACAACGGGTTGATACCCCGCCGTCCTTACAGAAGAAGGCAGGCGGGCGACGACGTGGTGGGATTCCCGCCCACACGTGCCTTCATTCCAACCATGGTAAGCGGGATTATACCCTCGTTCCCTTGACTGAAGCCGCAGAAGCCGCATGGTCCACGGGTGCCCTAGGATTATCTCTTCAAAGGCACACCCGGAACTCCCGGCAATGGACGATCTCACGCACTAAATAGTTACGTTTCAAAACAGCAAAAAAATAGGAGCCTCCTTAAACATTTATTATATTCTATTTTTAGTTGGCAATAATAATACCGCATCTGTGACTATTACTATATAACTATCACGGTTCATGAACCGTGAGGCTCATGAGCCTGGCAGCAAACGGACAGCGAAGTCTGAGTAATAGGGTTTGAATACGGTGCCCTAAAAATTACAAAAGGGATTTTTATTCCATTATTGTATTGCATACGTTAATGTCCAATTTTTCTGAACGGACTTTCGTGCAGTTTTCACCGATAGTCCGAGCTCAATTGGGGATATTAGGTTATTTTACCGCACATGCGGGTGGAAGTAGTTCCAGCCGCATGTGCGGTAAACATACATATGCCTGTGGATAGACGGTAGGTACTTAACCGCCTCCTGCGTGTGAACCAGAGACGCCCGGCAATGGACGTTAGAGCGGCCGTGGCCTTGGGCCGCGGAATTTAAAAAAAAAGGTACTTAATCGTGATAGTATAAACCGTACGTTATGAGCCTCTAAGATTTTCATTGGATTCGATTCGGCTATTTTCTTGTTCAAAGTTTTCAGTAAAATGAAATTCGAACTAAAATGTTTTTATCTATCACAACTGGAATAATAATTTGCGGATCACACAGATATTTCTTTATTTCGACATTAAATCGAATCCGCCACTTCCGCAATGCAAACCTACGTACTACCCACTAAACTGCCGGAGCATAGCAAAATTCATATATTTTCTTTGAATCAGAAAAATGTGAAAGAGTAGTAAATTTATCTATTAGGTACTTCATACACTCGATTCGGCTCTGTAGCACTACCGTGCTCCCACCAACAATGTCTGATAAAACCTTTCCTATAAATCTGGCTATTTTTATTCAAGAGCTGCTACAAAATACAGTTTATATATTTACTAGGAGGAAAAAAGTATTTCAAAGTGGCATTCAGGAATCCGGAGTAATCCGTCAAGTAAATGAAGTGTAAAACCCAAACAGGGTACTGCCTCCGCTCGGGGTGGACGTGGTCAATTTTTCCGGATTACAGATTTACGATGTATCGAACGAAGCCGGATGGTAGGGGAAAAACGCTACGTAAATCCTCTCCGATACTTATAAGTCTGTTGTTTATTTGTACGTAGTTATGTATCGAGATTAGAAATACTTTGCCTATAGCTGATTTGGTAACGATGTTCGGGATTTTCCATAGACATCTTCTACCGGTTAGCGGCAAAAGTTCTAAAAAGTTTTGCATTTTCAAATTGTAATTGTTTTTAAGGCTTCAAAGATTTAAGACATTAAATAAAGTCAATATTTTGGCCAACGTCTCTAAAAATAAGGTTTTCATTTTAATAAAACATGTAAAACAGATACAAAATAAACCTTTTATAAAAACCACAAATGTGCTTTCAAATGTTAAAATGTAATAAAAGTTGACGTTTCATGTAAACAGAGGGCGTAGGCGTATAAATACGAAACAAGTAATCTGGCCAAAATGTGAGCTAACACAAAATATAAATAATGTGAAATAGCCCTAAAGATTTATGTAAGGTCAAAAAATTAACAATTTGCACTCCAACGCTGATTTAGTACTTTAATTCAAAATGGTGACCTGGTTGGATTTGTTTCGTAAATTCTCGCATACTTTTAATGTATAGGTATTCCGAAAGTAGTATATAGATAATATTGAAAAAGAGTGACTGAGAGTTTTATTGCCAGGTTCTTTCTCTCGATTCTACTTATTGCTTTGCGAATCTGGCAGTACATGTAAATAAAGAAGCAATGACATTTTTTTATTTTCAGTACTTACTGACGTTTGTAAGAGTCATTTAGTGACCTATACAAATAAATAAATCATTTCATTTTATTTCATTTCAGTAACGATTTCTTGTTTGAAATAGGAAGTGAGCGTGACGTAAATTGAGAAAGAATAATAGCAGCTAAAGCGCCGATTTGATTAATTAGAAAGTATTTTGTATATTAGAATATTGTAGTCCTTAAGCACACGGGATACTTCAACTCATTTTAATAAACATGGGAAGTTTCACAAACCGTAGAAATATTGATACTTACCGTTCACTATTCTACATCTACGCAAGTGGAGTAACTACCACTTGCATAGTTTGATTGTCTTATTCCTATTTCATATGGGAATCTAAGAACTAATGGGATATACATGGAAACTAATATGTAATCTTATTTTCTAATTCACACGTTATGACAAAAAAAAATTCAAACATCCACTTCCACTTGTCGCAACAGTAAGTATCCATACTCATATCAAAGGCAATATTGAACTTGTAATATAATGTATGTGACGTCATCGTTCAACCATTTTGACATCAAAGTAAAGACAGATTGTCCGCATTAAAAGATCTTCATCAATTTCTTGCAATCTCTAAATAGGTGGGTCTGATTCGAATTTTCTGACATACCTATTATAATAGATAAATGATGGTTTGTAGGATCACTTATCGCGACACTTCCAGGATACGTGAGGTTAACTTAGGCCCTAAGGTCTTGGACCCTGTTAAGATTTTGAGACTCCCTCTAAGGCGTATTCTTCTCACGCAATATGTGGAACAATTTTTTTTTTCAGATCCTCATACGTCTGTCAGCCTGCAGGACTTGCCCTTGAGGACGATATTGACAGGGCCCATTAGCACCGGAAAAATAAAATAAAAAATCTATGCGTAAAATAAAATAAAATAAGGTTGCCAGTTCTCCGATAATACTATTGGAGAACACTGGCTTTAGCTATCAATTAATGGAATATGAATGTTTGCGCATCAATTGTTCTGTTATCGTTACCGATTGAAATATTAAGCTCTGATGGAATGTTACGATAAAGTCGTCAATATGATACCATTTATAAATTTAATCTGTGATTTATATCACTATAATCTCAGTTTGGTATTTCTATTGAGTTTTTCGTTGGTAAATAAAATTTATAGGATTTCTACACACAACGTCCATGTGTGAGATGTGACTAATAATAACTATGCATTAATAATATTTAATCATACCTGTTCTATTTTTGTTAAAAAAATTAATGAAATAACTCGGGGAGACTATACTTATAAAATAGTAATTTTATTTGTAATCATCATCTCTTTTCTAACATAATTTTATGTAACAGCAGATATTAGGTCAAATTTCATCACAATAGGCGTTACACGGTACACGAACTCGTATTTTTCTAGGATCTTAATCTATAACTTTTTAAATTCTCAAGGGGTGACTCAAATTATTTTTCAAACGATTTATGTTAAATTGTTTCTCGGCGAATACTCAACCGATTTCGGATTTTCTTGCACTCATCAAAAGCTTACAGAATTACCCAGGTTATTACGAAGCCAGAATTTTGAATTTAAACTCGCTTCGCTCAAATAAATGCTGCAGCGTAACGGTAAGTGTACGACCTAGTCCCCAAAAATCAGCCCCAACGTTGTTACATGTTGCTAAAATTTGTTAATATAGCAGAAGATACCACAAATTGTAAAAGTCTACCTGTAATATTTTAATGTTCTATGCGCAGTTCTGAAATTGAAAATTGTATTGCTTTCCCTTTGTTGTTTGTAAGGGAACAATAAGTGGCACCCTTTGTTTAGAGAGTGTTAGGAAAAAATACCTTATTGTGAATGTCGAATCGATTTATGAGCTGGATTAAGTCATGTCGACAATTCGCGAGGATAACTTAACGGCTAACAGGGGATAGACATTTCCATAGATTTTTTTACAAGCAGAAGATACAAAAGAGAGTGTGTGGGATGTTTACTTCAGCATTATTAATAAAATTCACTTAGAATCATGTTTTACCCCGATGGAGTTGACAGGGGAAATTCTTATACTCACTTTAATTCAGTTTTTAGTCTTGCTAGTATGAAGGACCTCATATATAATGCATAGAGAGTGAACTTCGTATTATTTTTGGGAAATTTGGGATATTTTAGCCCTTCCTTAATTTTTTTTACGCTACATTACGTGTGACATGTTTTTGTGAACGTAGTATTTTATCCTATTTTCATCTCAATTTCTACAATAGTACGAATTTTCTACAAAAAATGCAGGAATAAAACATTCAGTGGAACCAGTTTCACAGACTCTCAAAGGAGATATTTCGAAGTATCGAACAGTAACGTAGGTAACATCAGATACTCGTAGTTATTACGTCATTGGGCTAATATTTCACTGTTACAGCACAACTGGGACTCAATGTTCCAAGCCTATTGCATGACAATCAAAAGGTAAAATACTGACCATTTATATGAACCATCGTTGTAGAATTGAGCGTTGAGTGACTTTCTAAGCACATAGCTACACAGAATAACGTGTTTATTCCAGTAGGAGTAAATAGAGGCCTTTGTTACACTTTGGACTTTTTAGCGTAAGACTTTGTTGTCCTATAATAAAGGGCAAATCTATTGCGGCTTTAGAGCATTCAGTGTAATTTTGCCAAGAATAAGTGCATCGCGTGAAGGTGAGGATTACCCAGGCCCCGGAGATTCTGATAAGCCCTTACCATTCATAAGCAAAAGTCGTAGAAAAAAGACAGACACAAATCACTTTTCTATCCCCCGAAAGGGTCTTATTAAAATCTCATATAGATTAACCTACAAATAAATTACAGCGCTACCTACATAAGTATATTGTAAGTTGAAATTCCCAGCCCGCTGTAGAATTTAACATTGTGGTTACGCAAATTCTAAAATCATGTCTGATATATCTGACATAAATTTTTGGCGATGACATTTTGACAGATGTTGTGTTAGAACTGACAAGGATGTCATGACTGTTAGTAACGTGTTACAATCAGATTGCCGTTTCATATTTTTTTAATTCATTGTTTTACAAATTGAGGACGTCTGAAACAAAATGCACAATTTGATAGAATTATTTTACTTATCCCTTGCATTAAGATATTTGAGGTCCAAGGCTCCTGCGTGTGCATATGCAGATGCATATATGGTATCGCGCCGTATTACGAGGAACCAGCAAAGCTATTGGCAAAGAGTGGGCTTATAATTATAATATGTTTCTGCCTTCAACGTATTCTACTTTACTACATAACTATAATACTGCTACCAGCTTTCATAGCTGATTGCAGTATTATGTACTTATCATCAGTTTTATAATTTTCTAACTATTCCTCAACATCAACTTTATCTGTTATCTAAATCAAAAGTGATCGCTGTAAGTCTAGGAAAAACGTATTTTCTTAATTCAATTTGTCAAGTCTTAAGTCTACACTTCGACCAGATGAGAGAATCTAACGACAAATCGTAGCTCGTTGGCCCCATCTTATCTCTCTTCCTTTTTCTACGACGCCCTTAAGCTTGCATCTAAGCTCCCTCGTTGTTTTGTACTCAGATAACGTAATCGCTTGATTTAAATTAAGAAATTGAGTAAAGTCAGAAGATTCTTAAGAATTCCATTAACCGTTGATTATGTTACGCGAGTAATATCAAACACACAGCCTATATATCTGACGGTGCAAGGGAAGAGATTGTTAGATTTCATCTTGCTTAGACCAAAAGTTGTGACGATCTTTTTGGACTATGGCTACTTATCAGTAGGCGTCAACTGGCTAATGGCTGACAATGACATGATGATGGTTTTGCTTGTGATGTCTGATGTGAACTTGAAAAATAAAAAATAAAATGACGATAAGACTAAAAGTGACCGTGAGTTCTTATTGTTACGTTTTTTTTTCACTGGCTTTACTTATAGTATGAGTAGTAAAAGAAATGGTTACTTACCTATCTCAAAAACAGTTTAAAAAACAGCATACACTATTAGGTATACAACAATAAATATGACATCAAATTTAACTCTCATTTGTACCTATGTACCGTATTTATGCGCGCGAAGAGCCTGACGGAGAAAGCAGTCTCACAGGGCAAGGTGGTGGTGGCGGTGTCTCTTGACATCGCCAACGCTTTCAACACCTTGCCATGGAGCTGCGTTAGGGAGGCGCTCGTGTATCACGGAACGCCTCTCTACCTCCGTCATATTGTCGGGGCCTATCTCTCGGAGAGGGCCATAGCTTTCCCCAGCTGGCTCGGGCCAGCTCGGCGAAATGTGTCGTGCGGTGTTCCACAGGGGTCGGTCCTGGGGCCGCTTCTGTGGAACATCGGCTACGACTGGGTGCTGCGGGGTGCGTTGCCTGAGGGCGTCGGCGTAACGTGCTACGCCGACGATACCCTCGTCACGGCGTGGGGTGCAACGTACCAGGAGGCAGCACTCAAGGTCATGACGGGTGTTGCTCAAGTCGTGGGTCGGATACGGCGGCTGGGACTGGAGGTGGCCTTGCACAAGTCCGAGGTTCTGTGCTTTCACAGACCTCGGAACGGTCCACCTGAAGGTTCCAGCATAGATGTGGGAGGCGTTAGCATCGGCATCAAGCCCTCGATGAAGTACCTAGGGATCCAACGCCTCCTGCAGGAGAATGTACCTGGGGATCGTGCGGAGTATGGCCCTATACGGGGCTCCCGTATGGGCGGCGCGGTTGACGGCCAACAACTCAACGCTCCTTAATAGACCGTTGAGGACCTTGGCCGTGAAAACAATAAGAGGGTACCGTACTGTTACACTGCACCTCGAAAATCTCTTTTTAAAAAAAAACTATTTGATTTGCACAAAATGTATATTCACAAAACTTATAATTAACTTTTATTAGAACTGGTAAAACTTAAACTAGGTAGATGTAGTAACGATTTAGTAGGTAAGACCTTACGCGACGGAGGATTGGGAACAACTGGGGAATGGACGCGAGCTCTCACGTAACGCGAGGGCAGGCGTAAAATGTTGATGCAGCCCTCTTGCTCTGCACCACGGGATCAGGCTGCGTATGCGATTATCCCAACATTAGGGATCCGTAACAGCCCCCCGGTTAAGAGTAAACCGTAAGGGTGGTAACGAGGTTTACGGAAGGAAAGGAAGGAGAAGGACAGGACTAGCCGATTCTCAAAGGGTTGCGTGCTGCGGGGCCTTTGCCCCATAGCACGCAACCAGATTCACTCACTGACGCGGAATAAAACCCAACCCCAACGACGCGGGATCCTCATCCCGACCAAACCACCGCAGAGACCACAGAGGTGGTCAAAGTCCGCCGGGCGCCACTGGAAATAACTGTCTGTAACCAGAGACGCCCGACAACGGACTTTAGAGCGACCGCGGATATAGGCCGCGGAATTTAAAAAAAAATGTACCGTATTTGGATTATTTTGTATGTTTGTATTTCAATGCGCATAGCACGGTTTACCTATATGGTAGGTGGATCTCTGAATAAAGGGTTAATTGCCTCAAGCTTAATTATAGAAATCGGGTTGATCTTTAAACCAATTTAATTTGCAATGAACTGGCAGAAATTCTATTAATTCTTGCCTTTATATTAATTAATTCTGTCTGTATTCAATAATATTTGTTTCAAGGAACGCGAAGTCAAATAAATATGTTTGAAATTGTTGTTGTTAATAAATTTATGAGCTTATTTGCCTTTTGTAATATTCTTATAAATAATAAAGTAGCTTGCTTAACGAGTTAGTTTATTATAAAAATTTAAATCTCTAATGTTAAAATTATAATAATAACGAATCAAAGTATCAATATATTTTTTCATTAAAGTATGTCACAAAGACAGTAATGAAAGTCATTAAAAGTGATTCTACATTTACATTTTTGCAATACAACAGGTAAAGCTTTAAGTGACAATGTGACAAAAAATCTCAAGGCCATTCTTTTTTAATCAAGTGATTATAAAATTATTGAGCAGCTAATACAACGTAATTACCTACATATAAAAAATATAACAAAAAAGATAACAGGAACAAGTAATGGTTCAAATGGTGTATGGTAATGGTGCCCTGACGAAGATATTATAGGCTCATGCCGACCTCAGTTACCGGTCGTCCAACGGTCGACGCTTTGACAATAACAAACTCACAGTTTTCGCCAATAAACGCGCCCCAGTTCGTAGGCCCAACAAAAATTAATAGACAGTGTGTCTGTTTTGGCCCTAGAGTCACCCACGTGCAATAGTTTATTCATTCCAATCTGAATGATATCTTAAAAAATCGGAACTACTTAGCATCCGTTATTTATGAATCATAATGAAACATCGATTTGATGTGCATTAGCGTAAACACCAAAACACGTTTGTCGCTGATGTGGCTGTGCTACGTTGCTATATTTTTTTTTTTGATGAGTCAATTGGGTTTTGGTTTCAGGAGTGGCGCTTATGGTATACGCCTTCTCCTGGAACCGTTTGCAAGTTGATTGTTTAGTTAGTGAAGTGTTTAGATGTTATGTGCCGTTAGAGTGTTTTAGTTGATTTACGATAAAGGTGATGTGGTGGAGGAGTGAGTTAAGTGTATCTGGGGCAATTGTAAATAAGGTGGTTGAGGGTTTGCGAGATTATGTTGGTGGGAAGTTCGTGGGGTCATGATGAGTAGGAAGGAGTTGCTTGGTTAGGTTAAAGGTTTGCGAGATTGTGTTGGTGCAAGGACAGAGGTCGTTGTTTAGGATTAGTTGATTAGGTTAGGTTAGGTGGGACATCCGCTTTTGTGTGTGGAAAAGTTACACGGGGTCAGTACTTTCCACACACTCCCTTAGTCGCCTCGTACGACATCCACGGGAGGATATGGGTTGGGGTTATTCTATTCTGCCGGCCACCACACGGCGGACGTTGCTATATTCACCTATCATATTTAATGGTCCACGTGGCAATACGTCATGTTTCGTGTTAATGAGTAGGTAGTAGGTAGTAGCTGAGTAGGTTTATTAAATATTATATCTTTGTGCGCAATTATCTGTATTAAGTCCAATTCATCAACGTATCAAATATCATGAATCTACTTATTGTTATGCGATACCGAAACAAACAATGTTACAATTTATTTGTATAAAAGAAACAATTTACCAATTCTGGTAAATCTAGTAGCCTCGGGCTCTCGGACAAATCAAAGCGACGATATAGAAACAATTACCTACAAAGTTAAAAGCATTATTATTACGTTGGGATTCATAAAACGCCAGCAGGAAAACCAGTGAAAACCTTTGTCATTTGTATTACTTTGTGTTGAAATAAAATTATATGGTGGTATCTACAATTTAATTAAAAGCAATAAAACGATATGTTTATAAACAAATATTCTAACATTTAAAATGTTTTTTTAAATGTCTGTCCGTATATTTCTTAAGCTTAATCCTGATTGACAGGATTAATAAGCTTCTAAGGCCAGATTCGACCAAACTTGAATGTACAGTATATCTAGTGTAAAACTATCATGGTAATAATTATACTCTGACTAAAATATCTGGGATATTATTTGTACTAGCTCTACTTGAAATGTAATACATTTTTTTTGATAATACATAATACAGAGAACAGTATAAAATATGGACAATAACAATTAAATAAATAAATAAATATTTTTGGACATTCTCACACAATGTAATTTAGCCCAAATTAAGCTAATATAAGCTTGTGTTATGGGATCTAGACGACTGATAAACATACTTATATATTTCTAAATACATACATATTATACATAGAAAACATCCATACTCCGAAACAAATATTTTTGTGAATCACACAAAAAATCAGGGCTGGCAGTCGCATACTCATACCACTGCGCCACCGAGGCAGTCGAAACAATTTGACACTGTATTATCCAAAAAAAAATTATTATGATATTTCAAGTAGCTAGTACCTACAAATAATATCCCACAGATGATAGTCGGAGTGTAACTTCTAGTTTGGTCGAATCCAGCCTAAATAATTTAAGAACGGGAAGGAAACTATTCCACGAAGCCGTGCTGACTATTAATCCCATTATGACTTACTAAAAATGTTGGTGTGTCGTGCAGAAATATCATAACATTACCTACATTGTATTTCACCTGGACTGCTGAGATTGTGGAACACTGTAGGTTAGTATCAGTAGTCTTGGCTTTTACCTCTTAATTACAGAGTGATTATTGATTAACAATGGACTGCTTCGGTGGCGTGGTCGGTAGTGCATGACTGCTTCGGTGGCGTGGTCGGTAGTGCATCGGCTTTCGACTCCGGAGTCTCGGGTTCGAATCCCGGGTCGAATCAAATATTTGTGTGATCCACAAATGTTTATTTCGGAGTTTGGGTGTTTTCTATGTATATTATGTATGTATTTAGAAACATATAAGTATGTTTATCAGTTGTCTAGATCCCATAGCACAAGCTTATAGCTTAGTTTGGGCTAGATGACGTTGTGTGAGAATGTCCAACAATATATGTCCAACAATATTCTAAATGGTATCGGCAATTATACGCTTGCTCCATATTATGTAGCACCAACAAAACTATATAATGACAAAATTTGGGCGAGCAATGCACCTAGGCGAGGACTTGGATATTTGAGCGTATATTATAATGTATTTAAGTATGTCAAACAAAAATGCGAGCTCGCTGTGCAGTAATGAATGTCCTTACATTTTTTGTATGTTCCAAGTAGAATACACAGAACAGTTATTTTGAATACGATTTATACAAATTCAGTCTAAACGACGAACCGCTTATTATTTTCTCGCAAGCAAACACTAAGCAATAAATATCACATGAGCGTAAATTATTAAAGTTATGCATTTAATTAAATCTTTATAGCGATGGACATAAGAACGACATATGTTTAACAAACTGCATATTTAAACTGGTGTTTGTAAAGACATGTTACGCGTGGACAAATGTTATGCTCCAACAATTTTAGTGGCCCACAATAACAATGATTCCTTTGGGTTAGCCTCGGCATAGTTTATGTATCACCCAACGTACCCATTAAAATAAGTACAAAGAAAAATATATGAACTGCGAGATGCTTTTTGAACATGTATTTATTTGTGTTTGCACTTGATGGGATAATTCCTTTAGTGTGGTGTACTTAGGTTACAGCTTAAATGGACTATAACTTGAAAGCATATTTTGATTGTCTGTTTCGTAGTGGGTAGTGTATATTGGTACTTAAATATTTGTTACGAAGTCAGTCTGTTTAATATGTCTAATAACAATAGTAAGTAGACTTAAATTACAAAATAAAAGAAATTGATGAAATCAACATTGTATTTGTTTATTTCTACTGGAACATTTGACTGCTTCGGTGAAGTGGTCGGTAGTGCATCCGCTTTCGACGCCGGAGTCTCGGGTTCGATTCCCGGTCGTGACAAACTTTGTGGGATGATTTGAAGACACATACATTTGTTCTGAAGTCTGGGAGTTTCCTATGTAAAATATGTATGTATTTACAAAAAACAATATGTATAAGTATTTACGAGTATAACAGTTTCTCTAGTACTCAAATCACAAGCTGTGCTTAGTTTGAGACAAGATGGCGTTGAGTGAATTGTCCTAATTATATTTATTAAAAAAAAATGTCCAAAAATATTATTACCTATTATTTGCGGTTATACTACTATGAGTTTATTCAATCAACAAGGTCGAAACGTCGGGGAATAAAAAGGTATTTTTAGGTCATCATAATCGCATTAAAGACCCGATTTCTTTAGTAAGAAGTATACCTAGGTACTATGGGATGCTTTTGATCAACAGTTTTAATCATAAAAACGAAAAAGACATATCGAAGCAGAGAACAGTCGTACCCCCTCTTTAAGTCTCATCATGTTTAAATTATGTAAAACATTCAGGAAATGTCTCCCAAAAACCCATCCCAAAACAACATTATATTATTTATCAGACAATAGATATGTATATTATATTAAACATAACACAAATCTGTGACAATTTGTTTATAAACCCACAATTGTATGAAACAATACCGGTAAACATTTTCATGGAAATAAAACAAGTTATATAAATTATCATCTCATTTTATATGAACAATGTATTAGCTTTATCTTTCATAAATTTAAATGTTCAGCGATTCTTTGTTTTGAGTGTGGTCAATTTAATATTTCTATTGTGAAAGCCATCGTTGAATGAAAAAAACACACTTCTATACTCGTTCTTTTTTTAAATAAATAGTAATTGATATCCAAGTTACTAGCATTTCCTTTAACCTTTTCACTTAAGACAAAAGTCCTTGAATTATTAGTAGTTTTGCTCTAAAGTATCAGATCAGCAGTTCTCTTAGTAGAGTTTATAATATGACTAGCGGACGCCCGCGGCTTTGCCCGCTTGACAAATTATATACACAAAAACCTTGCTCGAGAACCACTCTATCCATTGGTGAAAACCGCATCAAAATCCGTGGTGTAGTTTTAAAGATCTAAGCATACTTAGGGTACGGATGCGACTTCGTTTTATACTATGTTACGATAATGATGTTTGTAAGTTTTGAGGAGAAAATCTTGTTTATTGAGCGGTGCGAAGCGAAGCTCAATCTTAGACGACAAGTGTAAATCGTTTATGTGCCAACTCCTCCAAATTTAGCATACTGGTCGACATTATACCCGGGAGTGCATATCTTTGAAAGATATTAGGAAAATAGAGCATAAAAAAAATTAAGAAAATTTGCTCCGCTCAACATTTGCAATTAGTAGCATGCATTGCATACCTAGTACTTTTACGTTTATACTTTTGATTGTCAGGAGAACTATTATGTTAGGTCTCAGATCAAATATCTATATCTATAGATAGTTGATCTGAGACCTAACATAATAGTTCTCACATCTATCTAGATGGCGAGTGTCACCCGTTTTCTTTGTGACGACCCAGTATACTTATATGTTTCGTCGCCGAGGTGCCGTCTGTGCGTCCGTAAGGTGGTAATATCCTCCACACGCGGGATCCAGCGGCACCTCCCAGCTAAGGCGACAGGACGGCTTCCGGAGGTTGGTTTAGTGGGTGGGCCTGGACTCTCTGGGCATAGGCCTAGAGGCTGCGGGCTAACCCCACACACCGGCGTCACCTTACCCCAAGGTGGTGCTGATGGTTCCATAGGGAATTCCACCTCGTTATCAAAAAAAAAAAAGTATACTTATATGTTTGCGTTCCACTAGGGGCGCCACATTACATTGAAACACGTCAAAAACAAGATCCCAGAACAATAACTGCAAACAATAATTAGTTCCATTTTTTGCCACGCAACAATTTAAACTGGGAAGCCTGTGGTGACGTTATAGTCATCCTCGACTGTTCAGACGTGCAGAGTGGTTGTTAGTGGTTCAGACGGGTTATCGGCGCTCTATATAATATACGTAGTATATAGATAGTTGCCCTGAGGGTTAAGTTCTCAGCTGTACCCAATAGTACCCATCGTAACTCACCCTGTGACAATAAATTCCATAGTTTCAAAATTATCTCTTCACACTAACGTTACCCTATCATAAAATAAAAGATAATGTGCGTGTCTGTAATTTATTTAACGCACCATAAAATAAAACACTTGGAGATAAACGAAATGAATAATAATAAAAGCGGATATATCTGTTTATATGTGTTTCCGATGTTGTAAATATATCATTGAGTTCGCAGCAAATGGGTTATTTACTTGGATTTTATACGTTTCGTTTTGATTTACCCCCATCAACGTACCCCTCTAGAATGACTTCGACGTCAACTATCTCAATGCAGTGAAAAACACCGTGTTTCCTCCAACATATAACCCTGGGTTCTTTAAGCGAAGCGTGAAGAGGCACATCACTGGGTCGTCAAGTTGAGGGCCACTCTCCATAGAATTCCTGTGTACTATGAGAGTCGCCCACAATCGCCAGACGTCGCCACAGCTTACCATCAGGCGGGTGGCGTCAATTTGTCGACCTAAATATAAAAAAAGAATATATTGTAGTTTCTAAATATATTTTATCTACTCTCATGCTCATGACGAAAAAAGCCTGTGATTATGACACCAGTATAATTAAAAAGTAATTTTATTGTACACATTTTTTTGGGGTTTAAAGTATGTTAATTGTCAATCATTATAATAGTCTACTAGCAATACAGGCTAAAGTCTGTCGACCATACCGCGTTGTCGAGGTTTGCCGCCATATTGTCGATCACTTCTTCAACTTTGTGTTTCTCAAAATGTCTTTACGGAAAAGATTAGATAATGTAGTGTATGAAACTGCACATAACTAAGTATTACAGCACTCATAGAATACTTTAAAGAGTATCGTAGACGAATACTGTAGGTACGCTACGTCAGCTACGCCGCCAAGGCCTAAAACCTAAAAAGAAAAAAAAAAAAAAAAAAGGCTTAAAACCTTAAAAGTAAACATAATGTTATAAATACGAAATTGAAGTAAAGTTTGAATGTTTGTTACTTATTTTCACAAAACTTGCCGAAGGAATTTGAATAAAACTTTACAATAAAGCTCATACCACCATAACAGGCTACTTTTTGTCCCTATGACAATATACATTTTAAACTTTCGCGTTTAGTACACATTATAAACTTAAGACAAACGGGTCTTTTACGCGATTATTGAGATATATACATGCCTCTTTATTACCCGACGTTTCGACCCTGTTACAAGAGCCGTAGTTCACGGCTCTTTTACGCGATTATTGAGATTATATATCTCAATAAACGGGCAAAAGACCCGTTTGCCTTAAACCTATAACAATATGTTGCCATGGGTATCGAGAAATAAAAAAACCAATCCATGTGGGCCCCTAGTTCTTTTCCAGTTGTTTCCAACTTGTTTGTTCACTACTCCACATTTACACTACTTACTCCACATTTACACTGGTACTCGGTAGTGGAAAGCAACTTGGTAATTGGTATGTTTGACAGTAAACACGGCTATGAAGTTATTAGTTGGTGAAATCTTGCTGAGTTGGAAACTCAACTGTCTATGTAACAAGTTATTCAGATCTTAAATAGAAAAGCAACGGTCTCCCGGGGAAGGTGTTTATTACTTTATATTTTTAGAGATGTCGCTAAACTTCTTATTTATACTTCTCGAGATTTTAACTTTATAAAACTAGTAATTTGACATTTGACACACGTTTTTGTGATTTAAGACAAAGCCACTGACATCCGCAGGAGGTATAAGCACAGAAAAGGAAATAGTATGTAAGTAATGTACAACCAGTCAAGTGCGAGTCGGAGTCGCGCACAAAGGGTTCCGTACCAAAACGGAAAAGGCAATAAAAAAACAGCATCTGTGAAAATTTCAACTTTCTAACTATCACGGTTCATGAGATGCAGCCCAAGACAGACACGTATGGACGGACGGACAGCGAAGTCTCAGTAATAGGGTTCCTGTTTTACCCTTTGGGTACGGAACCCTGTGGCTGATAATAAAAAAAATCAATAAACGTCGAAACGAAATAATATTCTGAATTTAAATACAAGATCCAATTAGGAATGTACTACTGGTATGTAAAACATTTTCAGAGAAACGAAATTCTATGAAATTATTTCCGAGGAACAAAATTGACTAAATAATGGAAACCGTTTCGAGATTATTACAGTTCAAGGTATAGGTAAAAGATTCAGTTAAGTAAAATATACGTACATAAGATTCCAAGCGTAGTCGTTTTCATGGTACTGATTATCTAATGACTGTTTGTGACGTAGAAAAATCAAAAAGAAATGAAAATAGAAAGAGTGATAAAATGGTAAGAGTGTTAGGAATATTGTCAAGGAAACAGACATGATTTAATTATACTTAAACATTTAGATGTAATCGATCATTAAATGACGCTCACGAATGCCAACGTGTATCTTGTAAATAAAAATGGATCGCCGTTCGTTTCTCTCGCTGAAACTCTGGAATGCCTGGATCGATTTTAATAATAGGCTAATTTTTGTCATGAAATATTTCTGGAAGTCCAAGGAAGATTTAAAAGTAACATTTCAGGTGATACGAATTTCACCGTGACAGCTAGTTGCTCTATATTTACATGTACTGCCAGATTCGCAAAGCAATAGGTAGAACCGTGAGAAAGAACCTGGCAATAAAACTCACGGCCATTCTTTTTCATATTACACTAATAAGGTTCTAAGAGTGCTAAGGAGCCCAATCAACATCTCCCGTTGGTACCTATTTAAGGACGGGATTTGGCACTTGTAGAATAATAAATTAAAACGCCATAGCCATATTATTACTACTACTTTTTACCCCGATCATCAGTTTACGTGGGGATCAAACACGACAAATATTCAATTCTGGTGGTCAACATTTTTTTATGCAATTTTACATAGGTAGGTACAATGTTGATCACATACTAATTACAGGCTGCATATGAGAGTGCTATTTCTCGCGTTCACCCGCTAGTATCTCATACGCCTTTTTTTTTCTTTTTTTTTTTTTAGTTCCGCGACCAAGGCCGCGGCCGCTCCAACGTCCGTTGCCGGGCGTCTCTGGTTACAGGCAGAACGTATTTCCAGTGGCGCCCGGCGGACTTTGACCACCTCTGTGGTCTCTGCGGGGGTTGGGTCGGGATGAGAATCCCGCGTCGTTGGGGGTAGGGTTTTATTCCGCGTCAGTGAGTGAATCTGGTTGCGTGCTATGGGGCAAAGGCCCCGCAGCACGCAACCCTTCTAGCCTGCTTCTGTAAGGACGACGGGTGGCGATCCCGCCGTCCTCAGGCCCCGATCATGGAGGTCGATGGTCTTGGGCGTAGATGAGTCTGCGGCGGCCTCGCCGCTGACTACGAAACTCGGCGGGGAGGGCACGCTCCCTCTCCCTCTCGGCCGCCTCCTTCGCGAGCACGACTTGCTCGCAGAAGGACACGGCCGCGTTCCACCTACTCCCGCTGGAGACCATGGCTTGAAGCATGGTCTCCAGCGAGAGGGTATCCACGCCCAGACCCACTACGAGGTCCCGGCGCTGACTCGCCCATGCTGAGCACTCCACTAACGTGTGGAGTGCGGTGCCGTCGTCGGAAACCTCGCAGTGTTGACACCGGGGTGTTACCTCACGATGGATGCGAAACAGATAGCTACCGAAGCATCCATGCCCGGTAACGATCTGCGTCGCACGATACGTGAGGTCACCATGCTGCCTCTGCAGCCAATCGTCCATGATCGGTCTCACCGCCGCGATGATGGTGGCACCCCACTTGGGTTGCTCAAGTCGCACCCTCCATGACTCCATAAGATCCTGGCGGAGTTGGGACCGCCGGTCATCGATTTCTCGAGACGCAGGCCTGTGGTCCCGCTCCAGCGCCTCCTTGCGCCATTGGAACAATGACGCAAGGGCTCTCGCTTCCAGGTCCCATGGAGGGGTCCCGGCTAGGAGACATGCAGCCTCTCCGGAGATCGTGCGGTAGCCCCTTATTGTTTTGACGGCCAAGGTCCTCAACGGTCTGTTAAGGAGCGTTGAGTTGTTGGCCGTCAACCGCGCCGCCCATACGGGAGCCCCGTATAGGGCCATACTCCGCACGATCCCTAGGTACAGTCTCCTGCAGGAAGCGTTGGGTCCCTTTAGGTTGGGCATCAGTCGCGAAAGCGCGACCGATGCGTGTGTCACCTTGGGGACCAAACTTCGGAAATGTGGTCCGAAGTTCCATCGGCTATCAAGTACGATCCCTAATTGATTTATACTTCATCGAGGGCTTGATGCCGATGCTAACGCCTCCCACATTTATGCTGGAACCTTCAGGTGGACCGTTCCGAGGTCTGTGAAAACACAGAACCTCGGACTTGTGCAAGGCCACCTCCAGTCCCAGCCGCCGTATCCGACCCACGACTTGAGCAACACCCGTCGTGACCTTGAGTGCTGTCTCCTGGTACGTTGCACCCCGCGCCGTGACGAGGGTATCGTCGGCGTAGCACGTTACGCCGACGCCCTCAGGCAACGCACCCCGCAGCACCCAGTCGTAGCCGATGTTCCACAGAAGCGGCCCCAGGACCGACCCCTGCGGAACACCGCACGACACATCTCGCCGAGCTGGCCCGAGCCAGCTGGGGAAAGCTATGGCCCTCTCCGAGAGATAGGCCCCGACAATACGACGGAGGTAGAGAGGCGTTTCGTGATACACGAGCGCCTCCCTAACGCAGCTCCATGGCAAGGTGTTGAACGCGTTGGCGATGTCCAGAGACACCGCCACCACCACCTTGCCCTGTGAGACTGCTTCCTCCGTCAGGCTCCTGACGCGCATGATCGCGCTCACGGTGGAGCGTCCCCGACGGAAACCGTACTGGTTGTCCGCCAGGTCTGGCCCCACCGTCGAGAGATGCTCGACGAGGCGTTCCGCGATAATTCGCTCAAAGAGCTTACACACCTCGTCGAGCAACACGATCGGCCGGTATCCGGACGGTGAGTCCACCGGCCGCCCCGCCTTACGAATCAGGACCAGTTTCCCCGTCCTCCACACCTTGGGAAACTGGCCCCTTTCGAGGCATGCGCTAAAGAGCCCTATCAGTCGAGGCCCGAGTTCTTCGAGGGCCAGGACCCATGCACGGCCAGGAATGCCGTCGGGTCCGGGGGCAGTGATTTTCCGGCGTTTAAGCCGGAGTACTGCCGCACCTAGTTCCCCCACCCTGACTTCGGGTACGTCGTCTTCACTGATGCTATCCGCGTCGGGCAGAGACGGAGCCATGCGCGGAGGGACGTGCTCCTCCGCGCTCGTCGGAAACAGGGAGCCCATGACCCGCTCCAGCTGCTGCGGCTGGAGACTCTGGGTCAGTGGGGGCGCCCTAGGTCGGAGTTTCTCCCTGACCTGTAGGTACGGGCGCCCCCATGGGTTCTGCTGCAGGGTCTCCAGGAGCTCCTCGCGGGCCGCCGTCTTGGCCCGCTTTATTGTCTCCTGGAGATTACCTTTAGCCTCCCTGTAAGCCTGATAAAGCTCCGCCTCTCGGGTTGCCGCGTCGTCTGGGCGGCGATGCCTCCGGCGAAACCTGGTGTACTGGCGGCGGGCGGAGATGCATGCTGCGCGCAGCTGTGCAATCTCCGGCGACCACCAGTACACCTGCTTCCTTGCCGGTCTGGGTGTAACCCTAGGCATCGCCGCATCACAGATTTGCGACATGGCTCTCCTGAACCACTCCGCCTCGGCATCCACATCGGCAGGCCGGTCCGGTGCCGGAATCCAGGCCTGCACGATGGATGCCTCCAGGAGAGCCTCCCGATCCAGATGGTGAAGTGCCCAACGCGGATCCGGGGGATTTTCTACCGGCTGTGGGAGGTCAGGTGGGGGGACGACATCGAATCGGATGTACCGATGATCCGAGTGCGTCTCCTCACCCTCCTCCACGTGCCAGCCAGTAATACGGGTGGCGAGGGCAGAGGTCGCGAACGATACGTCCACGACCGAGCTGGTCCCCCGCCGCCAGAAGGTGGCGACATTCCCCCGGTTGAGGACTTCCAGACCACGTGTTCTGGTCCAGTCCTCAAGAAGCCTCCCCTTGTCCCTGGTTTCCCGGGAGCCCCACGCCTCACTCCAGGCGTTGAAGTCTCCCAGGAGCAGGACAGGGCGAGGACGGCACGCAGCGAAGACGACGTCGAGCTCAGTGAGCCATAGCTCAAACTGAGTCTCGTCCAGTGTCGGCGAGATGTAGGTGGCCACGACTGCCAACCCATCATATTCCGCCGCAACACACCCGCGACCCCTTGCAATGATAGAAAGGCGCGAGTTGTCTGCGGCGGACCCCCCGAAGATAAAACAGGCCGAGCCGTCCTCGTCCACCGGGCTTCCCGGGTGGACGTAGTACGGCTCGGCGACCACGGCCAAGTTTATGGACCACTGCCGGATGCTCTGGTACAGAAGATCCTGAGCAGCGCGGCAGCGGTTCAAATTCACTTGCAGGATGCGGATATGGGCGTCAGACATTAATGGACGTCCATATCAGCATCCCGCCGAGAAACATCTGGCCGTGCAGTAGCGGCACCCCCACCGCTCTCAGCGGACGGACGAGGCTTTGGCCTCGAGGCGGTGCAGGTTGTGCTGCCGACCCGGTGGTCCGCAGTTTTGCCCTCCGCCTCGCATCTAAAGCAGCGAGGCGGGGCATCACAGGCACTTGCCTTGTGACCGGGCCGGCTGCAGCGGAAGCACCGATCGCCCACGGTGACTTCCGCTGTGCACTGCACTCCGACGTGCCCCACCACCATGCACCGGAAACATCTGGTTTCCCGGGCACGAAGGAGGTGCACCTGCGCCTTTAGGAAGCCCCCTACGAGGAGGCTTCGTCCGTCCGTCACTTTCAGTGCCGCCGCGACGGGGCACTGGACGACTGTCATCCCATGACCAGTGGAACCGAAGGAGATGTCTCCAGCCTTCACCTGGTCACGGGGGCAGCCGCCCGCCTCCACGACGGCGGAGATTACTTCCTCCGTCGTGGCCGCGTCATCCAGACCCGTGATGCGCAATGCAGCGCATTTGGTGGGCCTGGTGACGCGGACGACTTCTGCGTCAAGCGCGTCCCTAAGCTGCGCTGCTAGGGCGTCAGCTTTAGGGCCGCTGGAGGCGCCGGAGACCTCGAGGAGGCGAGCCCTGGTGCGTGTCGTCTTGCACCGGAGACCCCCCTGGATATCGAGGGCTGAGAGGTTGACTGAGGACTTCACGGTCCTCAGGACATCAGCGTACCCCACACCCCTATCCACACCCTCCGTCGTCACCGTAAGTACGACGGCTGTGGAGCGAGGAGCGCGGGGCCTCTTCGGCGCCTTCGCCGCGGCGGCTTTGGCCACTTTCTTGGCCGCTTTCTTGGCGGCCTTCGTCTTCCTCTTCTTGGCCCCCACTACCTCCCATCCCTCCCGTCCGGAGGGATGTAAAGGAGCAGCGGGAGCGTTAGAGGAAGAGGAGGCGGCAGGGGTGCCGCTCTTCTTGCCGCGCCCCTTCGCCTTCCGCGCCTGGGCCGCGGTCTCGGCCGGCAACCGGTACGCTGGAGCAGACTGGGGCGGAGCGGGGTGGCGGACAGCGGGTGTGCCGCTTGGTCCTGGAGCGGGAGAACCGCTAACAGCCGCCGCGTATGAGAACGCGGGACGTGCTAGCGGAGGGCGGTACGCCCGGTCCTCCAGGACCGCGAGGCGCCTCTCGATCGCCGTCAGGACCTGTACCATAGTCGGCACAGGCTGTGGCGGCGATCCGGGCGCCGTGTTGGGCACCGTGGTGGGCGCCGTGGTGGGCGCCATGGTGGGCGCCGTGGTGGGCGCCTTTTTGGACGCCGTGGTTGGCGCCGTCGTGGGCGCCTTGGTGGGCGCCGTGGTGGGTGGCGCCGTCTTCGGCGCTGGTCCAGCCGTCGGAGGAGGAGGCGGCAGCATGGGACCGGGAGGCGCCTTGACCACCTTGGTCAAGTCAGCGACCTCCCGCCACAGGTCATCCATCTGCTTCCTGGAAGCAGCGAGCTCCGCCTCCAGGCTCGTCACCTGCTTCCGGAGCCTCGCCTCCTCCTTAGTGACGCTCCGCGCGAGGAGCTTGTTGAGGAAAGATTGGGCTTCATCCACCAGTGAAGCCACAATCTTCTTCCTCCCCGCCACGTTTCTGTTGCCCCGCATGGCCGCGTTCATGCGGGCAAAAACGCTCATCAGCTCCCGCGCGGGCGGCCCACCGATTTCCCGGCGACTTCGCTGGGACAGTTGGACCGAGGACGGAGGAGGAGTTGGCGGCCGCCTTCTGTACGCGTCGAGACGCGTACGCACCGTCTTGACCGGCACCTCCTCCTCCGAATCGGAGGAGAGGAGGGACCCCCACCCGGAGCAGCTGGTGCTACGGTCGCGTGGCGGCCCCCCCTTCACCTCGAGGGTCCTCTTCTTCGTCGCAGAAGAGCGGCCCTTCTTCTTCACACTGCTGGGAGCTGACCCATCGTCAGTCCCAGCAGCATCAGTTCCTTGGGGCGTCGACATCGCGCTGCGACTAGGCAGCGCGGCGCGAGCCCCCATATCGATAGGCATCGGAGTCATTTGTTCGTGCATAAGGTCGTCGGCCGACACCGCCCGGGAAAGGGCATTGTCGGGACCGGGGGTCTCTACAGGATTATTCATTGTAATAATAAAATCGCTTTTAATGGTCACAAGTAAGGATTAAGACGTTCGGTCACCCAACCTGCCACTGCGTTACCGTGGTCAAGTTGGGGTCCAGGGCGGACGACGAGGACGTAGAATTAATCACTTGGGGCCCCGCCCCATTTGGGGCCCCGCCCCACTTGGGGCCCCGCCCAACTTGGGGCCCCGCCCCTCTCATACGCCTAATAAAACATGAACTGAATAGAAAATGAACCACTTCCTAGAATTTATTTAATTTCAAGAAAACTGTTCAATAGTTAAGTAGGAGTCATTATGATTTTGTCATCGTTCAATAAATATTTATGATGTAGTCAGAAAAAAAACACATTTGCGTCTCACATACAGATTTTTATGTATAAATTTTATATGACTGGCAATGTGGTAGGTACAGTATAAAACACGATCAATGCATATTTTATTACAATACGTAGTCGTTCCTTGGAAATAGAATCTCATCTTTTAATTATTTGTTTAAAAAAATCTATTACCTAAACATTAATGGCACAATACATACAAGCTCATGGCTCATCTGATGGGAAAATGTTAACAGCTGGCCTACTGACATTACTAAATTCCAATTTTGCTATGGCCTATCCTGTGGATCGTGTGAATCGGCGAGGCAAACGAGAAACTACGTGGTGGTTTCATGAGGACACCTTAAAAAAGCCCGGCCTTGACTATAGGCGGACTAGAGTAGTGTTTCGGAGTCGTCGCTAATGCATTATTAAGTAGGGAAAATTAGTCCCCCCTCCTCCCCTGATGACACTGAAAACAAGGCAATGTGCTCGTCTCAGTACAATATGCGGAGTGTTATGTTATCCCATATTGTGCGTCGCAATTTTTACAAGTTACTGTACGTGGTTACGTGTGAGTGGTATTGAATGCGAAATTTAGGCCAATTTAAGCAATAAATGTAAGCAATTAAATAATATGTTGTAAAAACGCGGCACGCACTTGCCACGTATTTCCTGCCATACATACGTCACTCATAAGTGTCAAACCAAACCACAATGTACTTACGTCAATTTTACATCTGTGGCCGTCGTGACCACAGATAAGTTATATTTTTCTTTATGTAACGTTGAATGTAAAGTTGTGATACAACAATTTAAAAAAAAATTCTTTCTTTCTTCTTTTCCTTTCTGTCTATCTGGTGACCCAGTGAAGAAGAAACATCGTGGAGGTCTAGTGAGTAGCACGGCTCTATTCCATCTGAGGAGGATCGCATTTCCAACCACGTTAACAAATTGTAGATTAATATTTTATAAAGGTTTTCTTTAAAATATTTAATAAAAACTCTCCCTTAATGAACAAAGTTTCGCCTAGATACTGGAACAATTAGTTTAATAAACAAAATTAGGTACAGGATTATTATATATTTAACTCACTGTTTTTTCTTTGGCCTGGTAGGACTTTATAAACAAATTAAATCGTACCCCAAAGGGTAATCAATCATACTCAAACCACAGTGGTATTATTGTTGATTTTTTTCTAAGAACGAGGACCTACCTACATAATAAATAGATAAATCGATAGGTTCTAACTATGAGGAATATTTTTAATTTATCAATATTTCTAACGCGCACGGTTTTGTAAGAGCGCATTTACACAACCCATTTTATATTCCCTACTGCATCTACCGTCTTCGGGTCTTGAGTTTTCTGCGGTGCGTTTTTAAAGTCTCTTCACACTACACACTCACGACCTCCGCTCGGGCAGACTCTGGTTGCACGTTCTGGGTTTTTGTTTATTAATAACTGTATACCAAAATGAAGACAGTCTGTATCCATCTTCCTGATTGAATTTTTAATGTTTTTTAGTCGTTCTTAATCCAAATTTTGAAATAAACATTCTGTTAATAGTTAAAAAAAAAGTTCACACGCATAATGACTAATCCTGATTCGCATAAATAACTGATGTTCATGAACATTAAAAATCCTTTTATTACGGTTCCCAAGTGTTTTCACTCACACTGATAACTCAATACAGTCCTCGTAACAATCCCGTTTTAGTTATTACTTACGTACTTACTCAAGACAGCGTAAGTGATACATTTTCTACACATCGAGATTTTTTTCGCTAGATTACTTTGATAATTTAATAGGTGACTAAGTGTACATTTCCGTCATCGAAAATCCTATTTTTGATTGTAATGAATATGGTATAATTTCCATTGGTATTATTTTTGCTTGGACGTTTCCCCTTCTGTATAATTCGAGTAGAGAAATCGACAAAGTGTGCCCTAAACACGTCCCTCATGTTTTTATATGGGACAACCATTAAATTAAATATCAACCTACCCCAAGTGCTGGGCCCTAAAACAATAAGATCTGTGTGGAAATATAAATTGACACTTAAATTGTTTTTTTTTTGTTCTTGAAATTTGATTCATTGTATTATCTTGTTTTGTGTTCTTTTCCAATATTTTACCATTTTGTTTTGTGTAAACATAAAGCAAATTACTATGTTCCAATCTTTGTAATAGATATCTAAATTATAGCTGAGCCTGATTTTTCTGTTTTCTATCGAGCGTGTAGTCCGTAGTATGTGCGTTTCTGTAGTTATCTAGTCCATAAAGTGTTTAAATTATCGAAACTTAAATGTAAAACAAAATATTTCTAGTTATCTCTTTATCGTTGCATCATTAAGGTTAGGGATGATATAATAGAATTGGTCGATGACACTGTCTTTCTGGGCATAACGTTAGACTCCAAATTGCAATGGGGGCCTCATATCGGGAAAATTTCGGCCAGGCTTAGTTCAGCAGCCTATGCTGTCAAAAAGATCCGACAACTTACAGACATTAAAACGGCGTGTCTTGTCTACTTCAGCTACTTCCACAGTATCATGATATATGGCATACTACTGTGGGGTAACGCTGCCGATATTGAATGCATCTTTGTGTTGCAGAAGAGGGCTATCCGGACTATCTATGGAATGGGGTCTCGGGAGTCATTAAGAGATAAGTTTAAGCATATTAACATCCTTACAGTGTATTCACAGTATATTTATGAAATTTTATTGTATACCCACAAGAACAAAAGTAAATTTGTGAAAAATAGTGATAATCATAATCTAAACTTAAGAAATAAGGATAAACTGGCTGTTCCTAAATTTAGGCTTCATAAAGTGAGTAATTCTTTTGCGGGGAACTTTATTCGAATGTACAATACATTGCCAACCGAAATAGCAAATTTATCTGTCAATAAATTTAAAAAACTAATAAAAAGTAAATTGTGCCATAAAGCTTATTATAGTATTAATGATTTCTTAGATGACAAGGCGGCCTGGTTGTAACAACGTAACGAATTGCTCCTTTCTAAATAACTCTGTATTAGATTTAAAATGAAATATTTTGAAAAAAGCCGAGCTGAGTTTCTTGAGGGCTCTTCTCAGTCTCGTTGCATTTTGGAACCCTCGGTAGAGTCACACCAACTTCTGACGAATCTAAATAATTTGCTAAAAATTTCAAAGATAATAAACGTTATTTTATTTTTATTTATTTATTTTATTTTTCATTTACCGGTTGACGCATTCACTGGACTGACGTGTCTCTACACTTATTAATGCACTTTCTGTAGCTTCAGCTTTATATAGCTTGTTTAAACTTACAATAACTTAAAAGAAACTCCTAGTCGTACAAAAAATAGTATTATTTTTGCGTCCTCAAACAAATGTAGCTATAAAATACCGTTAACCGAGTTAAAACCCTGACAGCTTAATGCAGCAAAAGTTTATATTAAAAGCAAAACCTTGCAGTCGCAATAAAAATATGGTTCTTTGTGAAATCGCAAGGAACTGAGTAAAGACTTTTATAATAACGGTTCCTATTGCAAATGAATGTGATGTTTTGTAAAGAAACCATAAAAGACCATTCTTACAGACTTAATTGTACAGGTTAGTCCGGAATCAAAGTTGTTGAGCGGAGCGAAGCGAAGCTCTATCTTAGACGACAAGTGTAATTTGTTTGTGTGCCAACTCCTCCAATACGGCTCGACCGATTTTGACCAAATTTGGAATGCTGGTAGACATCATACCCGGGAGTGCATATCTATGAAATCATGAAAATAGAGCATAAATAAAAATAAGAAAATTTGCTCCGCTCAACATTTGCAAATAGTAGCATGCATTTACCTAGTAAATATTGGACACAATATTTAAGAAAATGCATGCCATGAACCATCTGGCGCAACATGATGTAACCTTACAGATAATAAGAAAATCCAAGTCAAAGTTTTTTACGAAAAAAATGTCGTTAAATTTTTTTATGCATCAGTTGGAGCAGCCGCGTCGCGGGCTATCCTTCCGAGGGCGTAGCCGGGACGCCCGGCAATGGACGATAGGCCCTAGGCCAATAACTCGGTTATAAAAAAAATGCATGAGTTGGAGTCGGAGAACATTAAAAACATATTAAGTATTACGAGTATACTTAATTACATCTACTCGTATAAAGAGTTTAGAATCAAGCCTTGAATGCACCTAAATGCAACAAAGATGAATTTCACTTTGATTTGCCCTCATTATTATACTAGTATGGGTGTACAAGATAATTTTTTTCTACAAACGCCTTAATCTGTCTTGGTTTATCTTAGGGTTCGACCTGATAAAGTATTCCTATTCCATCTTTTACAAGATATTTGATATCACGAAGAGAGACAAATTGCTAGTTAATTTTACGCTGAGTGGAAATGTTTTTGATGGGCCATTGGAGTGGAGGACTGAGATATCTTCGTTTATTTTCGTTAGAATTTTACAGAGATATATGATTATTGTTGCTGTTTTTAGACCCAAAAAGTAAATTAGCATTCTCATACGAGTTACTAGTAATTCTCCTTAACCATTCTCAGTTAGCCTAAAGTTTTTGTCTTCAAAGTCGTCGGAATGCAAAACTAAATCCAATAATCGTTTCCAATTCATAAAAACTTTAAAAAAAATCTTTTGAACTGTACTAATGACCTTTCTAAATTAATAATTCGTTTCATGCTCAGTTATTTTTCTGCTATTGCACATATTACAAGATCGCATAACTTCATTTTTGTCCATACCTTGAGATATAGTTTTATTGATCCATACTTTGGCATTCTGTACACGCTTAGCTTAGGATCTCCCCTTCGATAGTCCGGAAAGGAATTTTTATTATCAATATCACGGTGTGGAACTATCGCAATGTTTATGTGCTCGTATTATTTATAGTTTTCGATATTTGTGGGGTCCTTCGTGTTTATTTATAATAGTTGTTGTTCACCATAAATTTGATTACAGCATTCAGTTTCTTTGGTCCATTTTATGGTGTGATCAACAGCGTCTCCAGATTTGTGAGACAGATATAAAATGGGGTGTAAATGTTTTATTTTAGATTCAAACTTGTACTGCGGATGTTAACGACACGAAAAGGTACAATTGTGACGCCAGGCGACGCATTCTTACCATTGGTTCGGATTGACAGAAGAGAGTGAAGGCTTTTTAGGCCTTCAGGGTAAGGGACACTATTTTGTCATCAATATCAAAATTAGTAGCTTTCTCTATAATTATTGTGTCTAAGTACCTATTTCTATGTTTTTAGTTAACATTAGAAGTAGAAATACTTCATTTATTAACCAGAGTTTTTATTAGATTGAAAATATTTGACTTAAAGTACTTTAAGGCAAATATTTTCAATGAAATTACTTCTACCAGTAATTATTTTTTTGTAGGTGGTAAAATGAGTAAAATGAACAAAAGTAATAATTTAAAGTACTTACCCGATATTCTGACTTCAATGTTGCCAAGTTAAAACTATTATGAAACTGGGAACACCATCAAACATTTTACAAGTACCAATAAAAACAATGATGCGGAACAACGGGAACGGTTAGTTTTATCGCCAAACGTATATTATGCTATAATTCAAGTAAGGAATTTAAGTGTTGGGAAAGTTTGGGAAACTGCTACTACAGTTGCACTAGTTCTAAACTTGTACGTTTCGCTGACTTGCAAGAACTACCCGACGAAATTCGAAGGAAATTAACTATTTTGAATTATAGGTACTAATTCAAGTTTTGGTGATACTCGTATATCTAGTCGTCCTTGCAAATTTTATCACACAAATCTGTCAGTCCAAAGATCGAAAGGCTTATGATAGTAAAAATGAATCTCCAAAAATTATCTTTGATAAATGCGAACCCCGACAGATTTGCCGGCAATTTAATTGGTTTATAAAGAGGGGCACTTTTGCGTGTCCTCGAAATTATCCGCGTGGGAAATTCGTGGAATCATTTGCTAGGTAAAATCGTCGGTAATTTACCAAAACTCACGAAATAATTATTTTACGATACTTACATACATACGTTCATAAAATTACGTCTCTTGCCCAACTGGGGTAGGCAATGACCACGGATTTCTACTTGCTACAATCCTGGCACACTTCTTTAGCTTTCACAGTTTTCATGAGTTCCTGTGTACCCACATGCTTATAGTGTTTTTCATTTTTACAAAACCACATACTTGTGTAATAAAATACGCGACAACAGATGGACGTTGTATATACAAACTAAATAAAGAAAATAGGATGGGACGTACAGGTAAATAATGAATGACAAAGACAAAAGGCAGAGCAGAGACCTACTTATATAGATATACCAATGGACCCGTACGACCACCAATCAGGCAGTCAACCGAAGTAATTAGGATAGGACCATTACATACACGTTGAGAGAGACACGTACGCATTTACGAGCTGACATTAACCTGAAAAGGAATTTACGAAACCTAATTGTACAATGCCACGTACGTGGCAATTGGACGAGTTCCCTAAAAAGTACTCGGCTCCTGTCCATTTTTTCTACTTTCTATTATAATGTATCACCTAATCTCAATCTAAGCGAGACTTTTATTTTGTAGTGTGTTGTTTCACGTTGAATGAATAAAATAATGTTTTCAAGTTAGGAACATTTTTCCTTTAGAATCTGGCTATTTGCCAAGTTGTAGCTATCGACTAGAGCACTTCCTTGGCCAGATTTGTGGAAAATTATAAGTATCTATATTTTTTTGACTGGATTTTGCTAGTGACGGGCTCGCTATTGCACAGAAGATAACGTTGTCTGGTTCGGTTTCAAAAACTTTTGTTGTTTATTTTTGTGGTAAACTATTTAACACCTTTATTTAAATTTTAGTTAAAAAAATAATATATTTTTACTATAATTTAGAATACAGATGGCCTCAATTGGAATTGTGCCTGGGTTTAAAAACCCTTACATTTTAGGTCTAAAACCGCCAATTATTTCTGTCTGAAATATTTCTGGGAAATTCTTTGTTATTCTTATAGAAAATTTCTGTAACCGATTCAGTTTTCCTAGCAACCTAAACCAACAGAGTCTGGGGCTAAATTATTCCAACTTGCTGTTCGTGCAAGCACCCCACTGGGACCTTTGATATACGGGTTTGCTCTCTCGGATATTTGATTATCTATGCCAGTACGGACAAAGAATTTTTTACGGATTGGTAGAATATTGACCAATGTTTTTTTAGATATTAGGTTTTTCAATTCATCTTCGTAAACTGCTTTACGCTTATTAAGTTCACTTTTTCTATACATAGAAAATACCCAAACTACGAAACAAATATTTTTGTGAATCACACAAAATATTTGATTCGACCTGGGAATCGAACCCGGGACCTCAGAGTCGGCAGTCGCAGACACATAACACTGCGCCACCAAGCTATTTGTTTGATGTAATATTATAGTAAGTATTATAATTCAATAAATGTTTAGCAGGATGACTTAATGGCAACGCCCGAAAGAGAAATTGATCATGTAGGTGCCTAAAATACATACATACATACAGAGCACCACGCCTTTTTCCCCGAAGGGGTAGGCAGAGGTGTGCAAACACACCCACATCTCGCCAGCTATGTTAGGTCCCATGTAATAGGGGGCGAGCCTATTGCCATTTACCGGGCACAAGTTCCAGACTCTAGGATAATTATCTGGGTAAAATTCTAAAGAGAATTATACATTATCCACCAGACCCGGGAATCGAACCCGAGACCTCGAGCGTGGCAGTCCGTACATAGTACCATTGTGCCACCGCGGTAGTCCCTAAAATAACATTTATATAAACAAATTCCTAGATGATGCCCTAGCATACGACCGCATGGTACTGATATTTTTTCAGGAGCTTGTAGCTTCCAGGGAATCATGAAAGACTTATCTGAATCGGTACATGATTTAAGATCATAGGTACCCTAGGTACATACTTACTAACCAATTTCATCTCTCCATAAGACTAATTAGTAGGTACAGATTAAAAGCCATGATCAAAACTAATGAATAAAATGAAGCTTATAAAGTTACAGTAAGTAAAACAGACCAAATCAAAGCAAAAACGTTATAAATAATTCCGATCTCATATAGCCTTATAATACTTTCGAATCGGGTAGACTCGATAAAAAGTTTAAGAGCCACTGAACAGTCCTCCGTAACTATCAACCCTAATGGTTGTTGTACGTGACCTATTAAGGTGAGGTAAGCGAAGGTATAGCAATAATTTAATAGCCGACACGATTTTATCAGTTTAGATGAAAAATGTATTGTAAGAAAATTATAAATGAAGAAAATTGAGAGCGATCGAGTAATCGAGAAATCTTTAATGGACTATTCGAGAGATGTTTTTTTTTATAAATCCGTATGTTTAGATAGTGTTTAAGTATTTTGTTTATGGAATTGTAAATTTTCAGGAAGGTCCATAAATAACTTCAATTGATTGATGAGTGCAATTCATGGAACACATTGATATTTTGCTTATTTTGCAAATACTTTCCATGACTGTTTTAGTACCAGGTTTTCATTTTTAATACATTTTAATGTAACCGTTGCATGTAAATAAAGCATAGTTAGTACACAATAAAAGCCAAAATAGCGTTCCATAACAATAAAAAAGACAGTAAAAAGAGCCACAAAATCGTCTAACCCAGTGGGGATTTATTTCTAAAATGAATGCTTCAATCCTCAGTGGAATTGAATTGGATGAAATGGAAAACAAAAAACAGTGTTCTGGAGTAGATATAGATACGTTACACTATTCTGGATAACTTATAAACAAGGACGTTTTTTACAAAAAAAAAAATCATAAATACTTTTATTTAGGTAATGAAGGGTACCTATCTACAATAATGATTATTTTTATTAGTCATTAATTTAATACATCATATCATAACACTATAATCACGTCTATATCTCTGAGGGAGTAAGCAGAATTGGGTTACACACATTTTTCGTAGCAGTTTTATTAGTCCCACATAATTACGGAAAATTAATAACCATTCCGTAATTTAATTCGAATCTAAAAACCAACAGCCAGTCTTGTAGGTACCTACAATTTCTGCAGTCTAGACATCTTGTTATAAGTCACTTTGTATTTCACACGTTTATTATGTCAAGCTGCAAAGTGCATGTTGCTCTGTTCTCGCTCTCTCCTATCGTAACCATCAGTATGCAAACATTATTTAATTTCCTCTCGCAGGTCAAGGATTTCCGTTGAAGTGAATCTTCTAAATTAGATCTGCAGGCTTTCAGCTAAACTTCACGAATGTTCTCGACAACACTTAAACAATGAACTTCAAACTTAACCGAAACTCAAAACAATCTGTTATTGAGTTGAGTAGGTCATTGTAGACGAAGATTATAATTTCAATAAGCATTTTATCTATGCTAGCTGTTGCCCCGCGTGGAAGAGTTTCCACGATCCTGAAATCATCATCATCATGATGTGAAACTATGATAAGTATCTCCTAAGATATTCGTTACAATCATCATTCCCCGAGCCTTTTCCCAACTCAGTGGGGGTCGGCTTTCCAGTCTAACTGCGATTCGGCTGAACTTCGATATTTTCCGTGAAGCGACTGCCATCATTCTGACCTCCACAACCCATGGGCGATAACGAAGTTCTGTAGTTAGACATATTTGTTACAATAAATAACATAATTAATTTACATTGGAACTAACGTATGTGTTGGTGGCGTTGCCAGTTACCACATTAAATGGCGATAGGTACCTACTAGTTCTCCAAGCCAGAATATAATATGAAGAGAACAATGAATAATAATAATTGATACAATTTGCATCGAAACTAAACAATTGTTTTCGCTCATATTTACTTCTAAAAGTTAGGTGTAAGATATGAAATTTAAAAGGTGACCAGCACAAAGCAACCGAATTTCGGCCCTGCGCTGGGGTCCTAGGTCACCAGAGTACTTTTAACATAAACGTGCGTGAAATGTTAATTTCTAGTCTAGCTCAAAAATATATTAAAACCGATATATATTCGAATAAATGCAACTGTATCTTCGCTACCGATAGAAAAGCAATTTTGTCGCTTATTTACAATGGTTTTCAATTGCATCTGGATATTTCAAGTGCTGAATGCTCACAGTTGCTATTGGATAAATAGCTGGCGCTTGCATTTAGTTTTAGCAGATCGTGAGGAGAAACAGCTTGTAGTATAAATGTTAAGTAATGTTTCTTATCACTATAAAAATTGGTACTTATACAGAATTGTTTTATGATATGTAGGTACCTACTTCAAATAATTATTATTGTAGCTCATATGGTAGATATTTACATACATTTTATTTATTTATTTATACTTTATTGTACGCCAATACAGTAGGTATTAATTAACATATATACATGGAGCTTATTAAGTCTAAGAGCAATACAATGGGCAGCCTTATTGCTTAAAGCAATTTTTACAAGGCAACCATTGGATGGAAAGATCCTTGGTGGCCTTAAAATACATAAATTATTATGGTCATTTTATAGAAGGCATAGGCAGATGCATAGGTATTGCATGTCCACATTACTAGTAATTTGCTTACAGAAGGCGAGCTTACTGACATAGTAAAACTAAAATTTTACTTTGTTACTGACGCTAACGGGACCTAATGTTTTCCAGAGGTTGGCGCGGGTCTCCAAGATCATGCTAAGACCGCATAATAATTTAATATTACTAAATACCTATCAAATAACTCAGACTGCAAAGATTCAGTTTAGTTTTAGCTATGTAATGTATGGCCAATAGGCGTGTCCCCTATTAGGTGTGACAACAAAATTACTGGCAGGTTGTGGGCGTGTTAATCCTAATTCAGACCCACAGCTAAATTTTAAAAAGATTTGCTGTTTTTTCAAGCTGAGGTAGTCCGCACCGGGCGGTTTTAAACTTTCATTAGAAGCCGAGAGTCAAGAGAAACAGTTGTGATGCCTTTATACCAACTCACCAGTGGAAATCTCGTAATTCACAATTTATTTCTCTTTTCAAATAGATTTATGGAGTGCTCTAGGATAAAGATTAAGAAACAAAGTTCCGAGATTGCGGACAGCAAAATCCGGCTATCTCGGAATCATGCTTTTGTACGCGGTATTTCTTTTACTTTAAGTAAAATAAGTGTATTAATAAAAATGTCTAAAAATTGGTGTTAGATCTGTACTAACATTTTGTATTTAGTATTGTGAATTTTTATTGTTATTTATTCTTACATTCTTAATTAACTCAAGTCATACGACTTTAATGTTTTAGAATTTGTTACAAGAACTTCCACCAAATGCCGAAAATTTTGTATTATACGTAGGTCACACTATAAGTTTTGCGTATCTTAAAAAAACAACATTCAAAATACTCTTCTTTACATTTTAAACATTTTTTCATGCGATCGAACCATTTTTTAAAACAGGAGGACCACAGCTCTGAAGGCTTGTTTTCTACGTGCTGATTGAACACTATCACTGCCTCTTCGGAGTTGGTACAAGTGAAATCTCTCATCAAATCTTTGATTTTGGGGAAAATACAGAAATCACAGGGTGCTAGGTCGGGGCTATGCGCAGGATGGGTGACGAGTTGTACTTTTTCGGAAGCTAAAAATGACTTTGTTTTGTTCGCCGTGTGTGAAGAAGCGTTGTCATGATGTAGGAGAACGCGGCTTTTGGGTCGTCTTTCGCGAACTTTTTCTAACACCCTGGGTAAACAAATGGTAGAATACCACTCGGCATTAACACTCTTTTGATCTTCAAGTGGAATTGTACCGATGGGACCCGTAGCTGAGAAAAAAACGCGATCATTTTTTTACCAACGTTCCTCGCCTGCCTTACTTTTGTTGGCTTGTTCTCATTTTCAAACACCCATTTACAAGAATGCTGTTTTTTTCGGGTTCAAAACAATAAATCTACGTTTCGTCTCCTATGACAATGTCATAAACAGCATTAGAATTTCCATGGTCGTACTTCAGTAGCATCTGTGAGCACCATTCCACGCGAGCCCGCTTCTGCTCCGCTGTCAGTTCATGAGGGATCCAACGACAAAAAGTTTCGGAATTTTCAATTCTTCGTGTACAATTTTCTGGATTTGACTCATACCAATCCCCAATAGTCCTCAAATTGTCTGATGGGTAATCCGCGGGTGTTCTTCAATTAACCGCTTAGCAGTACCCACATTATTTTCGTCGATGACAGTTGAAGGCCGCCCTTCACGATATTTGTCATGTAAAGAAACTCGACCTATCTCAAATTCAGCAAACTATCGCCTCACGGTGCTCAAACAAGGTGCTTCTCTCCCAAAAGCATTTTGAAGACGAGCGGTACAGTCTTGCAGAGAGAGAGAACTTTTAAAATCATAAAAAATCATCGCTCTTTTTATAATTAAGTCGTAAAGATTTTCTTTTCGACTTAATTCCATTTTTTGCATACGTAGAACTTTGATGTGTGATAAAAAACAATTGACAAATGATTTCCCGCCAATTGTTTTTTTTTATTATTAAGAAGGTTGCAACGTTTGAAAAATATAACATTCGAAATTCAAATAGTTCCGATTAGCTAGAAGTGCAAAACTTTTAGTGTGCAAAACATTCTTCATTATTTTAATTCTAATAAGCTTCTAGGTTTGATCTTCTTCATTGATCAGTATTTCCTATTGGTAAAATAAATCTTGTACTATGGAATGTAAGAACTATTATTAATCGTGAAATCTTTGAATTCAGTCTTATTTTGGAAAATAAATCTGTCACAATTTACTATGAAGAACTCGACTAGAATATAAGTGGAAAGCTCTGAAAATTTCCAGATGTTACCGAATTGTTGTGTATTACGTGTGGCTGTTGCATCGACAGACGCAACCTGACAAGTTCCAAAACTCCATTTCACGGATACAAAAGTAGTTGAATCGACTTGCACTTATCTTTCCACACAGGATCCGTGCTGGTGTAGTTTCATCATCTAGTTTATATGTGTCGGATGGATGACATGATAATCTTAGATATAAATAAATGTATATTTTTGGACTTGAAAATGATTTTTTTTTAATCAAGGAACATTTCCTGGAAATCGGATGAAAAATGTGGCTAACCCGGAATATACATGAGACGAAAGCAAAATTATTGTCCAGGATTGAAATGTAGACGCTTCGCTCTTCGTTCGCTCGGTCAATAACCAGACACGCGCAAAGTATATAAAAGACTAAGATTCATAATAATATCTAAAGATATTAAAGTACTTAGATACGTGTTGAAGTCAAAACGTAGCACTCTTTCTAGACCCAACTTCATCCGTAACAGAAATATAATTCACCCTCTATCAGAACGTGATCTAAATAAACTTTTTTCTTATTGTCAGTAGCGTTTTTGTTATGTAACTTTCTTACGCAAAAGCTATTACGAGTGCCCTTAACTTAAATTAAATAAATACTTGAGTTTCTAGTAGATAAATATACTGTTTTTTCCTGTTTTCAAAACTTCTTAATTTAATTTTGGTAAATTAATGATGACTTTATATTTTTTGGCCTAAGGCCGCGGCCACTCTAACGTCCGTTGCCGGGCGTCTCTGATTAATGATGACTTCCGTAAATTGTCGACCTACCCGCATTATAATACAATATTAATATTTTACAAGACTAATAATAATTGGTGTAGTATTAAAATAGAAGCAATCAACATATTCATATATTTACAATGTACCTACCTACTTGTAACTAACTAACTAACTAACTCCACTTGCAAAGTAAATAAATCTAATCAGGTGATCTCTACGCTTGTTTGTCGCCTAATAATGTCATCTGCTTAGTCCGAGGGCGCTAGTATTAAGATGAATTATGGATCTCAAAACAAGAACCACCTTGTAGTATGCAGTACTTTGTCAGAAACAACCAGTGTTATCTAACAATACATTTTTATTTCTACAAAGCAATTCTATTTACGATTCAATATTATATTACAAAGGACCCAGCAAAATATTATAGACGTAATATTCTCGAACACACTCAGTAAATTCCGTTTTAGATGACTTCATTTCATTTAATATGAATTCGATATACGAGTATAAACTACTTTGGAACGGACAGTCGTGCGAATGAAGTTTGATAGAATTCCATACAATGCTTTGAAAGACTTATGTGCCTCGGCTGATAGCTATAAGTATGAATTGGATAAGTTGGTCACAAGGATTATTATATTATACACAATTGTAAAGCTGTTGTTGCAATTGTTGTGCAATATGTAATTAATGGAGTTAGACAAAATTAATATCATCAAATCACATTTTTATCCTGGAAATGGTAGGTAGGCCTTAATACGCCCATTTTTAGTTTTTTTTATACCTTAGTAGTTACTACGTAATAGGGGGCTCCACCACTTTAGATTACATTATGTATTTAGAAAACGCTCATTGGAGTAGATACTTTATATTTGAGCTATAAGAAACCAAACGAAAATACTTTAATAATAAAATATTATTTACGGAGAGAATTTCCGGTATTTTGAATGTTATATTAAATATAATAAATAGATATTGTTTTAGGTAGGTACTATATAAAAAGAAATCATATTATGATGAAAACATCATAGGTTTACCCAGTTTAATTGCTCTCCTACGAAGATGGGATTTCAGTATTACGTCTTTAGTATACTCGGAGTTCAAAATAAGTTGGGACTAAATATCGTTTACCTATTATGGTTACGGTTTTCTTTGGTTACAAGTTGAGAACGAACAAATTAAGCTCGAAGCTACAGATTGAAATATTGGCAACACTAGTGGGTGCATTCCAATCAATTGCAACGTTGCGACACTGAACGTTTTCAAACTGAAAACTGTTTATTTGTCACAGAATCTTTTTCGCTGGCTCGTTCGACGTTCAATTTTATAAATGACGCTGTTCTGATTTATGTGCGTGTACGGTTTTTAAACGGTTCAATTCATATGATAGGTGTGTATTTTTGGACTTTTTATCGGTATTTGAACCTCCGTCATTCAATCAATTTACTCTTAAAAAACCTTTTAGACCTTCAAGCTGAAGGTCAGTATTTTTTGCATTTAGTTAATACCTACATACATAATACTATCACGTCTATATTCCTGAAAGGATGCATTTCACACCCACATGTTGCCAATAATTTGGTACCACGTAATAGGGGGCAAACCTATTGCCGTTACCAGTCCCAACTATTCTATAATTCTAACCTAAATTCCATCAGCCAGGACAAATGTTACATACCACTAATTATTTACTGTCCGAGCAAAATATAGTTTAATTTATGTAAAAATTTCATTAAAACCAAATAAATAAGTAGGTACATACTTACTTTTTTTTTGAAAATCTTCCATCGAACAGAATAAATTAATACTGGTAACACACTGGTCCTTCACATATGACGTACGACACACAGGTCCTACGTCTTACGACGTCTGACGTTTACGTTATCTACGCGCTATGACATTTTAAACGTCAGTGACAGCGTCATACGCGTGGGATAGCATGGGAACACGCGAATCTGTCGCGGTGACGCGTAAGACAGCGTGGTGAATGACCTGTGTGTCTGTTACCATACAAATTGTATAGGCCAGATCCAGTTCAGATATAATAATGCGTGTTATACGTCGCATGTGAAGGACGAGCTTGCCCGTACCTTTATACTTCAGTCAGAACTTGAAAATAGAATAGTATTTGCGGCCATGTCAATTATGCATGCCACATTGCAGAGTACCAGTACGTGATGGATACCATTCAACCTAAACATAACATTCATTCATTCCATTTCATACATTCCAGTGAATAACGTAGCAACAATTTCGGATAGTTCAAAATGAATTCAGGCGCTGAGTCCATTATATCATGGATCAAATATTTTATTCGTAGTCCCGAAATGGTAAAATTAATACATACAGATGCCAATATTTCCATTTAATCAAAAGTGTTGAAACATCAGCCTCTTGCATTTGTTCATATAATACTGGTTTCAAAATACTCGTATTAATGAAAAAGCCAACTTTAGTGGCAGCAAAAAAATTGTCCAAAATACTTGCTGATTAACCTCAGTGAATTACAGTGGACAATTTTTGCACAAAAAGTTCTTCTCATAGGAATTATCGCAAGAGATTTGTATAACATTAGAAAATCTTCGTTCTTATGATCGCAACAGATTTTCTGCGATTTGCCTCTTTGGGTATTGCTAGAGACCTTTATTAAACCACATTTAACTAAGTAATAAGGAATCCTTCCTATGTCCTATGTGTAGCAAATTCCACTAAGTGCCTTAAATCATCATTCACCGAGCCTTTTCCCAACTCAGTTGGGGTCGGCTTTCCAGTCTAACTGCGATTCGGCTGAACTTCGATATTTTCCGTGAAGCGACTGCCATCTGACCTTCACAACCCATGGGCGATATCGAAATTCTGTAATTAGACTGGTCGGATTTTTGATTTAGGGCTCCAACTACCCCTAAAGACTGTCATAGATGTTCGTATGACAACCTGGACCGACGGCTTAACGTGCTCTCCGAGGCACGGAGGGGTCTCAATGTCTTAAGAAATGGTCACCCATCCTAAGACCGGCCTGAGTCGATGTTGCTTAACCTTTGCAATGTGTTAACATTGTCGGTTACCACTAGACCACGAGCCCCTTAAATCGACAGTATAAATAGGTATTTATTATTCATTTTAAAATACCGCCTTCTGAAAAGGGAAAAAAGCGACGTCTGGAGTATTAAGCACACTGCCAACGAGACAAGAAGGCATTGCAAATCTAATACTCGCTCACTATTCCTACTATGCTCATATTAAAGGAAATGTAGCTTCACAATAAGTACAAAGATGCAATAAAATGATCGTGAGCTCCATTCAACTGTCCAATACGGCAGATTAGGAACAAAATATTATGAAATCTAGGGCATATAGTGCAGAAATGATTTGGCTTTTTATTTCGTACTAAACCGAAGCCAAAATTCTAACTACGCAGTCTCATTTTTGTGCGTTAATTCCCACGGAAGCCAAAGAAAAGTATTGTGTAATTTTCAAAAAAATAACCGTCCAAGTACGTGTCAAGTCACGCATAAGATAGGGTTCCATAGTTACCCATAAAAACCTCTATAACTCATGAACTAACAGAGTTATACCATCCGTTATAGTTTTCCTTCAAAGTTATTACATTGACTACCATCATGAATTTAGTCAGATTCTTCACGCCAGCTGTTTAAATTCATGGTAAAGAAAAATATGCAATAACATAACAATGTACAACCTAGCAAGTGCCGTAAAACAACAATATTAAATTAATAAAAATTGAAACAACCGGGTCTGTGTAGTCTCGTGGCCATTGTGCGACGCCAACAAAAGAGTTTAATATTACTGAGAATGCAATGATATTGAGCAAAAATACAATATTCAATGTCGCTACAGTTACACTGTAAAAGCGTAGGGGACACTTGCTTTTATGCTTATAATATATCAATATGAGAATAAAAGAAAATCAGTGTCCCCTACGCTTATACATAATCATACAGTAAATTGCACATGAAAGTAAATAAGGTACGTACATAAAAAAATATATTTAAAATTTTTGCCTGCCTTTCAGTCTGTCTGTTTTTTCCAGCTAATCTTTGGAACAGCTGGACCAATTTTAATAGGTCTTTCATTTGCGGATAGCTGATTTAATAACCTATAACATAGGCTGCTTCTTATCTCGGTAATGTGTTCGCGCGGAAATCCTAATTTTCTTTGAATATTTTTTAACTGAGTTGGGAAAAGGCTCGGTGAATGATGATGATGATTTTTTTAAATTGTTTCGTTCGCGCGGAATTTCTAATTTTTTTTGAATATTTTTTAAAATTGCTTCTGCGAAGCTTTGGAACAGATTATTTCAGTATTTAAAAGATAAACGTAGCGCAGGTTGGGACAAAACTCAGGAAAACTCAGACTTTGTTTCATCGAAATCAGATGCCAAAAAAAAGAACGAAGATGCGATGATTCATGCATGATTACTAAAACATGTACCTTCCTTTTTCTTTTTCAGTCCATCCTGTCTGTTTATATGTATGGGCACGCTAATCTCCGATATTACTGGACTGATTTTCGTACGGTTTTTATAGATAGAACAAGCTGAAGTTATCACAACTTAAAAGAAAGTTTTTCATGTTGATGGAGCTGTAAACGTCTCAGCTAGTTTAAAACATTCCAGATAAAAAAATACCAAATACAGTAACGTATACATACAGATAACAGTTGCTCCCATAACTCCCTGGCTCCTAACATACGAGTACATTTTCTGATAAGGGTTGACAAAGCGACACGCCCCGTCTTTTGAAATGAGCTCAATTGAATAAACTAGGATATCACATTAAAGTTGAGAGGACAACGAAACGAGATAATTTTTGTCAACAAACGGACCGTTTTTGAGTTAAATTGCAATAACGAGCGATTATTATCTCTGTGATCGTCACCCGTACGCAGTAATGATGTTAGTTGGTCGACTAGAGCTGTCGTTGCATGATTCATGGTACAGGTAAACATTTAGAACCGTAGTTTTCAACTATTTGTCGACATCGTAGAATAAATAGTTCTGTCATAAATACGTCAGATTCGGAGTCTTCTAACGAATTATTAATGTCTAATACAGACGGCAGCGTTAAGAATAGGGAAGAAAACAATTAAAAATATTTTAAACCCCCGAAGATTTGTTTACTTTTTTCTCTCGTCTCAGTGGCCTTGACCAATCACTGTGTTTTAACTGCCTCGATAGTGTAGTCGGTATATTGTAGGACCTGCGTAATATTTGTACTCCAGAGATCCTGAGTTCGATTTTCATAGACATTTATTTCACGTCAGTACCGTATATAATTCGTTCCATATACATTGTGTGAAATACTGTTAATTTGGAATTGGAAACAGAAAATTTTATTTCATTTTAGATTTATGCTCCTCTCTATTGTAAATATTGTAGAAGTTGTGTGATCTAATAAAGTTATAGAAGATTATAATAATTTACAATAGAAATTTGATATTCTAGTTTCGAAGTTAGTATTTCATGAATTAATTAATTATGTAGGTTAATTTCAGATATAGGTATGTGTTTTTTACCGTTATCTGTTAGAGCGAGTGGTAATTTATGACCTTGTAACTAAAGGTTTTGGTTTAAGTGAAATAAACACAGACATACCTTACCTATTAGGTATGTGTTCTTTATAAGTTAACCAGCGGACACCCGCGGCTTCGCCCGCTTGACAAATTAAACTTATACACAAAAATCTTCCTGGAGAACCATTCTATCTATTGGTGAAAACCGTATCAAAATCCGTTACGTAGTTTTAAAGATCTAAGCATACATACGGAACGGGCGACTTTGTTTTATAAAAATGTATAGTACACGGGCCGTAGAACATTGAAAAATATTGATTAACAGCAAGCTCATTTTTCGTAAATAGCTTTATTTTACCGAGTCTCCCACATATACGAGTATCTCAAAAAGAAATCTCAAATCAGATAGCTAACAGAGTTATCCAGTTAAAATATTCGGAGCAAAATTGTAAGGTTGTATTTTTGTATAGAGCTGCAAAGTAGTGCAGGTATTAAGTACATCATTATCCCTTAATCAAACGGAGACCTTTTTTTGAGAAAATTGAAAACCGTCTACGGTTTAAAGGTAAGTAGGGTCCGTAAATTTCTAAAAAACCCTCCTTTTTCTGAAAAAAGGGGGGAAATAGGGGTTTTTCGGTGGGAAATTATTTCCCATTATGCGGTATGGCAAACTAAAATATGACTAAGTGGGAATTTTTTTTCCCATTGTCCGGAACCGCTCTCATTTTTTTAAACATTTTTACTATAAATTCTATACAAGTTAGTTGCTGCTACTTAGCTTGCTTTATTTTTTTTATGTAATAAAATTGAAAAAAAAAACAGGAAAAGTTCAGAAACATATATAAAATGAAACAACAACGTTAAGAATAATGTTTTAATTAAATAAATAAATAATTTATTTTTTTGGACTTTCTCACACAACGTCATCTAGCCCAAATTAAGCTAATATAAGCTTGTGTTATGGGATCTAGACGACTGATAAACATACTTATATATTTCTAAATACATACATATTATACATAGAAAATACCCAAACTCCGAAACAAACATTTGTGGATCACACAAATAATTTGAATCGACCCGGAATCGAACCTGGGACCTCAGGGGCGGCAGTCGCATACTCATACCACTGAGCTACCGAGGCAGTTAATTATTGTAAATGAAGGTTAAAAGTGTTATTCAGGTGCTGGAATACTGTGAATTTTTTTAAAGCAGCTCTTAGCACACAGAGCTATTTGGCAGGTGGAACATTGTATTTTTGTTCGCTGTTCTTTCTGTTTTGTACTACAAAATCGACACCTTTTGTAAGTAGTACTTTCTTCTGGCAAGTGTTGTAATGTTTATTATTTTTGATGTTAGGATGTCAAAGGATAGAAATAAAGTATTCATTTAAGCCACTATATTTTTATTGTAAGAACCTTCTAAGATAATATAGGGGAACTGAGGGTTCCCCTCTGCAAGGATTTAATGTACTTTTAGCCTAGGATACAATTTAGGTCTATTCTAGGTGCTATGTTATTCAGTAATACAGGGTATATGGTTGGTGCGCTTGGTCGGTAACGTTAGTGTATCTTTATGAAGATACTGTGGTAATTAAGGGTAATAGGTTAAGGGATTTTATAAGATACTTTCCCGGTGAAATACGCCACTCCTGCAAGCCGGCAGACACCGTCTCTGTTCCGGTCTCTGCCCACTCCAGGCAGAAGGAAGCTGGGTTCTCACCCAGGTAGTATGGTAGTACCGTAAGCCTCCTGTAACAGGAGTTAAAGACTTATTCCATGCATTATGGCCACTGTTATTATCTAAGCGCCTACCACGTCGTACATATTATGTGTACATACCTCTCGGAGGCGAATATCCAAGCTTCACCCGATTAAATCCGGCTAACACATGCAAAGCATGCATGCGTATCGTGTAAGTCGGTCTCTAGCCAATCCTGGCCAGATCAGGCAAAGATTCCTGTTTAAATTTAGTGAGACAACTCTAGACACGTGTGCGTTCAAACTCAAACCTGTAAGGAACGAGAACCCACTGTCAAAATATACAGTACATACGCTAACTCACGCTAGCACAACAACATTTTATCTAAAACTTACCAAACTTCGAAATAAATTACAATAAATTAAATTGTAATATAAATATGTGATGCGAGCGTAGCTCGCTTGTATAAAATGGCTGTCACACAAGTCACGTGGTCCAGCGTCCAATCAGGAGAAAGCCAGTGTTGCCACTTTATTATGCAAATTTCAACCAACTAAAATGGAATACTGCCACTACAAAAATTACAACATTACAGTGTATGCCCACATTCAGTAAATGTATTTCGTCTGGTACGCCGAATCTACCCCCTCTCTTAATTTTTTTAAAAAGTACACCTCTTTGTACTTGACTTTTCCGTGTTGTGTGATTGTCTATTAAGGCACGTGCTAAGCGCAACCTAAATTCTTGATGTCCGTGCAGCGTCGCAACATATTGTGTGTAATTGTAAGTAATGTGCGCATTTATTATTGATGCATCGAATAAAAAAAAATAGTCTCATAGTCGCTTAGTTCTTTCGATTTCCTTCTTCTGTCCATATTAATTAAATAGCTGAAAGTAAATAATAGTAAGTTCGTAAGTATGTAGTCTAACAGCGTAAAAAATAGCGGATGACATAGGCTATATAACATCACGACAGAGTTAATAGGAGCGGACCAGCATTGCGTGTAGAATATAGCTTGTTGGACGTTAATAACCGCAATCTCTCAGAAATGGTAATTCCTAGGAAAAAAGTTTAGAAGACTTATTTGTAGGTTATTTTATTATCTACAATTTTGTTCAAAACCAATTTTTGATATAATTCACTGTTAACGAGAAAAATAAAAAAAAAACAAAAATTTACAAATTTTTAACTTTTCAACCTTGAATAACTTTTTTAGCACAAGTTGGATCGATGGGAACTTTTGACATTTGATTTATAATGATGTACTTAATGCAACCTTACAATATTGTTCCGAATATTTTAACTGGATAACTATGTTAGCTACCTGATTTGAGATATATGTGGGAGACTCGGTAAAATAAAGCTACTTACGAAAAATGAGCTTGCTGTTAATAAATATTTTTCAATGTTCTACGGCCCGTGTACTAGTAGTGGTAGTGATTCAAAACATAGGTCTATCTCAGAGATGAACAGAAGCGTTCTTTGCTTTAACATTTAAAAAAAAGTAGTAGCGTGACTTATTTACGAGCTGAAAAAAAGTACTCCACAAAAATGTCAAAACAGCTTCATCTTCTTTCGTCTTTGTCCTGTGTTAGCCTCAAGATTGTTTTGTTTGTATGCTCGTAATTAGTTGTAATGTAATGTACTCATAGCTTTATCTTCGTAGATAATACCTAAATATTGAGTGGACCATGTTGAAGTGAAAGAGGTAGTAAATCTATATAAGTTTAAGAATCTATCGTAAGAAGAAACAGGAATCCAATATCCGGGCGATATTGGCAACAGGAATGACGTAACTTCGTTATTAAGGAAAGCTCGACAATCCTTAATGCCACATGATGTGGAAATAAACCATATACCATAAATTTTGATACGAAAAATGGTTTTACCTTTCTGATTTCTCTTCAAAGGATCGTGTAACGTTTGGGTTATAATATGAAGCAATCAGCCGTAACGGCTCATTGAGTATGCTGATCCTATAAAAGTTTTAGTTCAAAAAGTTTTTGATATTGAAATTTCTCTACTTTTAACATGCGGAATCCTGATGGATGCCATAAGCTATCAGAAAAGTGGAAAGATTGACATGTATGTGATAAAGATTGATATGTGGTGTCTATCTTTGTCTGATCTCGAGGGCGATCCTGAGCCTGTAGAAGGCTGAATTTGTGTACGTACCTAGTACTAATAGGTATAGTTATAGGCATCAATATTCTAAGTTCTACTTTATTTACGTTTACACTTTGATTACGTGGTGTTAAGTGCAAGTTCATACATTTTCTACTTGCAACTTTTAAGTCATTTGTAAAATCAGTTGCCCTCGCACTTGACACTTTTTTTTTTTTTTTTAATTCCGCGGCCCAAGGCCGCCCCCGCTCTAACGTCCGTTGCCGGGCGTCTCTGGTTACTAGCAGAGGGTATATCCAGTGGAAAGGGTATATCCAGTGGTCGCACTTGACACTTGACAAAATGCAAGTGTTTAGTAAGTAAACTACCGAGAGAGCGAAGCGTCTATATTTTGAAACTGGATAGTTTTGCTGTGGTGCGTCTGTCTGTCTGTCTGTCTGTATGTGTGTTTTGAGGCTAGCAGCCACAATTTTTATCCAATCTCCACGAAACTTGGCCCAAGCGTTTCTTGATTTCGTATTTTTTTTTTCGTTGTGAGGTTTTTTTATTTTCTTGTTTTATTATATTCCATAACATTTAGGTACACTGAATTGAAGCTAGTATCTCCTAACGATTAAGTAATGATAGGATTTAACAATCACAGACTCACTACTTAAGCGAAAACACTTGTATCTAAATCCACTTAATGAAGTAAAAAACTCTTTTGTAATCTGTTAATAGCAGACGAGAAAGAAATTATGGTGGATATTTTCGTAAATATTATTACAAAAGGTATGTAGATGAGATTACATAAGTCATTTATTTAATGGTTGCGTCTCAAATAACCGAAAAAAATGTTAACATAAAATGGATAAACTCAAATAAATTATGTAAGCGAGCTGAATTTATGACATGTAATAATGTCAGCCAACTAACATACATTTATATGAAGTGTAAGCAGGAAAATAAATGTAGTATTAAATTCTATGTCTACCAAGACAATTATCGTCAGTGCCAACAGTTTGAGTGTGTGAGACCACTCTACTACCTTGGAGCTCCCAAGTTCAATGTCTTGGTTGGGTCAAATATTTTTGTGGCATTGCGATTTTTTTTCCAAACCCAAGTTATTAGTGAGATAATCTACTCTTAAAATGGCGAAATCTCTAACTCAAAGAATAAATAAAGTAATGTTGTGATAGTTTAGGTTACGCACAACGCCATATTATTATATAAGATTATGTAACTGATACAAACAATTTATATGCCATTACTATATAACTACTACATAAGTATATTTAGAAAAACATCACAAGAAAAATTTAATATCTTGCTTGAAAAAAGTAAAAAAACACAAAAAAACTGTTTTTGATATTAAAGAACTATATTTTTTTGTGTATTACGTTTACACGAATTTCTTTTTTTTTCAAAGCACCTATAGTTGACTGGAAGTTATGCCTGTGGCATTAAGTCCACCGCTGTACCAACTATGCCCAAAGTTTAAAATAAAAAAGTAGGTAGTAATATTTCATTTTAACAACCTTAAAAGGAAACATTTTAAGAATAGCATGCTTTTAAAACGAGGGGGGAATTATATCAGGATGTCTTTTGCAAAAGCCACACGACGGGGAAAATATATTCTCCCTTCGATAACAGCCCCACAGTTAAGATCCAAATAGGGTCGTGAGAGTTTAAAGGGGTCGCATTTTGTTCTAACGTGGATAAGTCATTGACCACTGTAAATGACATAACATAAGTTATAAGAGTATCAATGCTGACAACCTTCTAAGAACATTGCCAGTCAGCAACGAGGCAGAGGAGTTCTTTGACGTGTTTGTAGATTTTAATTATTATTTCATAGGACCAAACATTGTGAAAATTTTTGGAGGAGGCCTATGCTCAGAATTCATAGGAGTTGTTAAATTAGGATGATGATGAAGATAATAGTGAAATGAGGTATGTACCACTAAGAACGCTTTAGTCAAGTCGGGATTTTGCGGTGCACTTGCTAAATGGTAGACAAGGTTTTGGTAATATTTAACTAACTTTTATCGTTCAAGTGTCAAGTCGTCGCTGACTTGTTGTCGACAAAGTTTCTATCTAAGTTGTCGATAATATGTCATCTACGTGGTAATAGCTCGACTGGAGTAAAAATATTTGTATGAGCACTTACTCATCCTTTATTTCTTATAATTTTTGCACATACGAACAAACAAAAGAACAAGAATGCAGACAAACATTAAGTACAGTGAGCATTGTACAAGGGCACTACTATACTGCAATGTGTGCAGTGCAAAGTGCAGAGAAAGAGTTTATCCGATTTCGGGTAGATCTGTGTAGGTATGTCGGAATTGGATCGAATACAGTGCGTATTACGTAAACAGTCACTATAACGAAAATAAATATTTGTCACGGTCAGCTATGCGTCAGCAGGTGACTCAGTTACTCCGAACAGTAAATATCAATCGTGTCATTGATCTAAAATAAATGATAACCGTTAGAGTCTAATTAATCTTTCTTGATGTATAATTTCTGAGTAATCTACTACAGTAATCTCAGTAGTACAGCAATCTACAGTAATCTCAACTAATCTATAGGAGTCTTTTTTGATGTATAGGTAATTAAATATATTTATACAAACAAAAAAATAATATTAAATTGGATATTACATTGATGTATATCTACAAACATGCGTAATATAATTACTCCACCTTGTTTCAATTACAATTATCTACCTATTTTTATTACTGCCCTAAGGGTCTTATCGTTCATAGCCGAACACCCCGGGGCGCCGTCAGAAGGAAATCCCCTAGGTATCGGCAGCGGTCTTTGGTCACCTATGCGGCCAAAGTCCGTAAGTTTTGATACTAATTTTAATTAATGGAACTAAAAGTACAGATTAAATACTGTCTTGCATTAGGTAGGCCTTTCAGAGATCCATTACCATACTATGCTTTCTTATACTTATTTATTATCAGCTTCGGTTTAACTCAATGTATAATTTTCCATCGCTGTGCCGCTCTAGTCAGACACAGTTGTACAACTTTTATCGTTTTAAATAATTGCCAACTCGATCGGAAAACTACTCACGATACAGTTGTCGAGTCGTCGATGACTTGTTGTCGACAAAGTTTCTATCCGAGTGGTCGACAATATGTGTCCGTACAATTGTAAATACTGTTAGATTATATAATCAACTAGTGGAAGCCTGCAGCTTCGGCCACTTGACAAATGATATATGTACCTTTCTAGAGAACTCGATCCATTGATCCGCATCAAAATACTTTGCGTAGTTCCTATTAGTAGCGATTTTGTTTTATACTACGAGTATGTTAAGATTTCGCATTATTAATACAATGATTGTAATTACTGGCGATTGGATCCGTAAGCTTTTCTGGCCAAGTTATGTTACCACAAACTATACCTCTAAAAACTACGACATCGTACAATTGTAAATAGGTATTATAAGATTATAATCAATTTTGCAAAATTTATTGACCGAACGAGCGAAGCGTCTACGTCAGTCCATCTGTCTGTAAGTATGTGTTCCGGGCTAGCAGCCACAGTTTTTTTCCGATCTTTACGAAACTATGCGTAAGTGTTCCTTGATTGAATAGAACTTTTTCGTCCTGAGCTTTTTTGGATTGGGGGGAAAATGGGGTAAATAGAGTCAAATAACGTTTTAATGGTTTTCCGGGCTAGCGGTCCCATTTATCATTCGATCTCCACGAAACTTGACACAAATATTCCTTTACTAGAAACAATATTTTTAGTTTAAGTTTTTTTATTGGGGAGGGGGGGGGGGATGAGGGGCAAATCACAAAAAATGTTTTTAACGTCCGCGAGGTTTACTGTTCGACCATAGGGCGACCACTTGTACAATGAATGTTATTAACTAGGTACTAGTAATTTATTAGTAGTACCTACTTAATAACAATAATAGTAGGTATTGTAATTGGAACGTTTATAGGTAGAGCCAGTTAGAAAAAAACATGACTCTTTTCGAATCGTATTACGAGATTGATTATAATCTAACAGAATTTACAATTTTACGGTGACATAATACATGACTGCACCAAACATTGTGTTCGAGTTATTACTAGCTCTTTTTAAACCTGAATACTTCAGTTACGAACAAAAGTTTTATGTTCATTGTTACTGAAAAATGGCTACAGCCGAGTTTTGTTAAGTACCTTTTTGTTTACAGCCTATGTCCGTTAGCTACGATATGTTTATGTTTTTGAATTTATAGTAATGATCTCTTACCGGAGTTATTCCACTAGGTACTATGGATAAATGTGTGGATGTTTTACTTGAAAGACACTTTTTGGTACTGTGAAGGTGCTTGCACGATTTGCATAGGACCTCATTAAGTAGATTGTAAACTTGTATTGGCTGGTTACGAGTCTAAGAATTTAAATATTATGAAACATTTAAACGGAATAAAACAAATTGAAGAAAAGGAAGATGATTCGAGCGAGGGCCGTGGCGGGCACCTCAGCTCCTGAACAAGTCTAAAATGAATTAGGAATTGTAAATGTAATTATTTCATATTAATATAATTAGTATTCGGGGAAACCAAACGAGTTTTAATTCAAAGTAGATACGATCCCGCGTACATGCTATCAGAGCACAACGCGTACATTATAATATATCAGAGTTCCATGTTACTGTACCATCTATAATGTGTATCTAGTGAATTGTTTTTAATAAAATTTTACAAAAGTATAGCTCATGTTTTAAGATAAACTGCAGTCTATTATCTATCCCGATAATGTGTTGGACTTGGTAACAAGAATAGCATTCCACTTATAAGCATATTTAAAATGTTTGAATTTCTTGTAGTAGTAATCACCAATAAACGATATATAGCCGTAACAAAGAAACCCACCCTCGCTTTACTTTTATTTTACAGGTCAATACATACACTGATTTAATGAATTCTAAGGAGGTGAAAAGTATGAGTCACTCCACCCATTAGTGTAATCCGTTCGTTGGTTTTCAAGTTAAACACATAAAGGGGGTCAAATTTGCCATATATTATTATTATCATTTCCTTCTTTTTTTTCTAAGCTATTGTTGTTTTTGTTCGTTCGTTATTTAAAATGTAAAATAAAATAAATCTAAATTAATCACGTTTACATAGGTTACCACATTATTTTGATAATAGGTGAATACCGCAGCTCTGCCCACGTGTTTTAGATTCCTGTCAAGTAAAATAAAGTAGCCTATGGCACTCGGTGGATAATGTTGTTGTACATAAATATATATGTAATTTTTAAAATTGGTTTAGTAGTTACGACACCTATTTAATACAAACAAACATACAACCAAATCGATCGATGAATTACTGTTTTAAGGATTTAAAAGGACCAAAAGAGTTTTAATTCAACTTGGAATCAGCAAATTTAAAATAACTTTTAAAATAATGTTAAATTCAAATCAAATTATAAATTAAATACATTTGAAATTGACACTTAAATACCCAAGGATCAGTCTAGCATTATTATGAAGCAAATTAATGGTAATAAATGGTATGTTTTTAATCCTGAAATTACAGTACCGAAAATGGGAACCCATATCCAACCCCTCAAGATCGAATCATAAAAGGTAAACACACATCAAGGAAAGGTGTCCTCGTTTATTAATATGTCAAATCAATTTTCTGATACGAATCGCGAGTGTCAGCCATGCTTAGAACTTGTGACCCTCAGGAACGGAGTCTTTGATCGATGAAATTTTCATGAATATTTTCATTCCATTTACATAAAATAAGCTCTGTTTATTTTGTTCTGAATACTTATTTGAAAATATCTTTGAAAGGTTTGTTTTATATCATCAAATAACTGGTTTTGTTTACTTGCCTAGTATTTTATTTCGGAGCATTATAATAAAAAACAATGAATGAAGAACATAATGACTCAACCAATCTATACTTCAATAGTAACGAGACTAAAAATATAAACACAGACAATAATTCTTAGGTATTATCTACTTATAATAATGCTGTCTTTTTAGCAATTCCTAAACACCTAATTTTCTATTAAAATTAATGTTGTTTTGAAAATATACAGAAACTAATGATTACTCACATAATTTTTCAAAAATCCACTACAATTAAAATTTATAAACAACCTCAGTTTAAATCACTTCAACGAAAGTTACACTTAACAATGTACCAGCCACTTTCACTTTACAGATATATATAGATTAACGAAAAATAGACATTACGAGTACTATTTTCGTCGCACAACTTAGAAATGAGACGTGCGTCCTATCCCGACCGCAGCCAGGATTAAACTGAGTTGTTTCGTCATACACTGTACCGAAAACAGGCAGACTCGAGTCCGTTTTCAGCCAAGTACTAGCAAAACTAAGAAATTTATTGATGCATAAACAGGATAATGCTGCTGTAGTGGTTATGAACTTGTATGAAGTTAGAGAATCTTTGATGTAGTTACGAGTATACGAGTAGGCATACGTTTGAGTTATACTTTTCATAACAACTGCCTTCACAGAGTTCAGTCTTGCATGACAGAAGTTTTGTTAAAATTCTTACTATAGTGAACAGTAAAATATCACTCTTAAAAGAAAACTTCTTTAGAAATTCTCATTAATTTAATAGGCAGCTGAATTTTATTTTAATTGCTATTTAAATCAATAAAATCTTTTAAGAAATGTGTCAGACGAAAATAACTTTTCGCTGCCATTTTAATCAAATGAAATGAAAACCCTTCAATCAAACATTGAATTTTACGACTGTTTTATTAACTCGAAAATCTTTTAGCTGAAAGTTTAATGCGAACAAATCTATCCAAGTGATACGATAACTTAAATTGAAATGGCCACGATCAATTACTTTGCAACTTTTAAAGGTCTTCTACGTTACCCTTACAACTTTATCATTCCCAAAGGCTTAAAACTTCGTAAAGTTACCTCGTACTGATTTTATTAGAATATTTGAAAGCCCAGCCAACATAGACCCCTAACATTTTCCACTTAACCGTAACTTTAAATCAAAAGTGACAAGAACACCGTCCAACAAGACTGGGCGTTAATCTCTTCGTCTCAGATATTTCCCAACCTGAGGTTTACGAAACTAAATTGTGAAAGTATTAAGTTGGAAACAAAACAGTTGTCATTTGATCAAGATTTTCTGGTCTGTTTTCATATTTTCTTTTGGCCAGTTTCAAATTACTTATTTCATAATTTTAACAACAACATGTTATGTATAGTTAATTACTCGCTGAGCTAAATTTTAATGCTCGCAGTGGTTTAATGCATATCAGATTGTTTAATGCTGCAAGTGCAAAAGAATTGCATCGAATTGAACTGCAAATGCAAAAAAAACTATTTTAATGCACGATGCATTAAAAATAGTTATTCTTGTGGGTACTGAACATGATGATCTGATCGAAAATCGTATCCAATCAATCCTTACATGGGAAGAAATCTGCACTAGTCTACACTGACAGTTTGTTTTATTCTCCGTCTTACATTCCGACCGTTCCATCCTGCCTGTGTTCACTCATAACTATTAAAACACATTAGATTAGGTACTGTACATACTTATAAACATATCGTGTGCTTGTTACACCCTTGATGGTAAGTACCTTGACCTGTAGACGGTTGGAACATCAGAAGTGGGTGCTTACGCGTTACTACCTGTTGAGGAAAAGGGGAAAACTGCAAAGAGGAGAGGGAACAAAAATAAACCTCGGAAGCTTTCATATACTTTGCGAAACATATTAAGCCGACTCCAAAATAACATCATTCTGTCCTCATTAAGAAAGAACTGAAGCATATTTTCGCCGTTTTAATGGGCGTCATTAGAATGAATTTCATAGTGTACCTACATCATTTTTGACAGGTTTTGTATTCATATCTCCTTAATAGGATATTTACCATTATACTTAATTTCAGAAAATTTTGAACAATCTGTATAAATTAAAATGAATCACAAAACTTGCAAATGACTGCACTATATCGAATAATTGGTTTTTTGTTTGTTATTGTCCGGACAAGTTCTGTAAAAAAATGTTTTGAAAAAACCTAAGGAATTGATTTTTTACATACTACCGACATGATAATGATAAGGGAGTACTTATAGTACAGACAGAAGACTGTCAAAGGTATTCATTATATCGGCAAAGACTAGGGAAATAGTACCTCCTAGATCGAGGCTTTATAGTACAACAAGTCTTTATTCATTTAATATTGAATACTGTTACCGATGACTGCTTACCTATCCTATCATAATATAATACTTACTCGTAACATAGCATAAACCAAAGTCGCTCCTTCCGTATGTATGCTTAAATTTTAAAACTACGCAACGGATTTTGATGCGGTTTTCACCAATGGATAGAGAGGTTCTCGAGGAAGGTATTTGTGTATATTATTTGTTAAACGGGTGAAGCCGCGGGCATCCGCTGGTATAATATACTTTACAGCCAAATATCCATGTACTAAGTAGGTATGATTAAATCTAACTGGTTACTAAACGCTATGTAACTTTAACTTAAATTATCTATCTTAATAACCTTTTAAAAACAATATTGTAAAAAATATATCTTCCTCTCTGTTACGTAGGAAATTAAAAGTTTAATTTCACTTAAATTTTCGGATCTTGGCTAGTCATTTCATGTTAATTGGATGAGTAATTGATATTAGGTAACAATATCTAGTTCTCAACCTTAAATTTTATGAAAGTGTAACAAGAACGCACGTAAGGTTTTGTTACCTTTCTTCTTAAAACAAACCCCTGAAGAGGCCACACAGGTGGTCAAAGTCCGCCGGGAGCCACTGGAAATAACTTCTGCATGCGTGCGAGCCAGAGACGTCCGGCAACGGACGTGAGAGCGGCCGCGGCCTTGGGCAGCGGAATTAAATAAACACGCTTATTAAAAAAAATATAAGTACCTTATCCTGTAAATTATATAGAAAAGTATACAACATTATCCTTTAAATTATAATAGAGTCTCGTCCGCTCATTGGCAGGTGCACAAAATGCGGGGGAGTTTGGTCCTCTAAGATATTGAAAAAAAACAAAAATATGGATGCTATGGGGCCTTATAAATATTTGCAGGGCCCAAGTTATTCTGACCTACACGTGGAGCTCCGGCTACCAGATGGACAACACTCTGGCAAAATTACTGATTGCATGGAAACTGCAATAGGCTCACCCCCTATTACGTGTGACCAACAGAAACTGGCGAAATGTGGACGTTATGAATTATCTGTGTTCCAAGACTTATTAGGTTACATCTTATCCCGGGAGTCTGTTCCCGTGGGAATTGGAAACTAAAAACTATGTCACGCGGAAGAAGCCATTGCTATATAATTCATATTAGGAACCGTTGAAACATGCAAGCATTACATTTGCAATCTTTATGTCTATTAAATTACTACCCACTTGAAAACAAATAGAATCTCACATCACTTAGATTGACAGGACTAACACTTGAGTGCGTTTTCATTATTTGTGACGATAAATTTATCGTGGCACGACTGTCGTCTCTAGCTGTTCACATTAAAACGATCGTTTGTCGTGAAACGACATTTAATTGTTTTACGTTTATCGTGGCTACGATAGATAATCGCAACAATCACACAATCGTATACGACGACCGTGTTCGACGACCGTGTTGCTCTATGATCACACATTGTCATTTTTTTGTCAACAGCTAATCGTTTCGTCCAATATGACACGACATTACACTATACGACTGTTGGAATCTGTCGTCACGACATAGTGGTAACGCGATCTTAGTGAGATCTGCTTAGTTTCATCTATCTGAGTCGAATTGATCACTGGATCCATGGACGTTAAATTGCTTCCGACGTTATGAACTTATAGAAATGAGGACAGCAAATATTGATATGTGTTAAATTAGCATTGGTTCATCTGTCAGTTACTATCAAATATTATTTTGAGTTTAAACTAATAATCTGTAAGTAACTTACTGTTATAAAAACATGATGTACTTTTTCTTTTTTTTTTTAATTCCGCGGCCCAAGGCCGCGGCCGCTCTAACGTCCGTTGCCGGGCGTCTCTGGTTACTAGCAGAGGGTATGTCCAGTGGCGCCCGACGGACTTTGACCAACTCTGTGGTCTCTGCGGGTGTTTGGTCGGGACGAGAATCCCGCGTCATTGGGGTCGGGTCTTATCCCGCGTCAGTGAGTGAATCTGGTTGCGTGCTATGGGGCAAAGGCCCCGCAGCACGCAACCCTTCTAGCCTGCTTCTGTAAGGACGGTGGGTGGCGATCCCGCCATCCTCAGGCCCCGATCATGGAGGACGATAGTCTTGGGCGTAGTCGCGTAGTCTGGGCCGGCCTGGCCGCCGACTACGGAACTCGGCGGGGAGGGTACGCTCCCTCTCCCTCCCGGCCGCCTCCTTCGCGAGCATGACTTGCTCGCAGAAGGACACGGCCGCGTTCCACCTACTCCCGCTGGATACCATGGCTTGAAGCATGGTCCCCAGCGAGAGGGTATCCACGCCCAGACCCACTACGAGGTCCCGGCGCTGACTCACCCACGCTGAGCACTCCACCAACGTGTGGAGTGCGGTGTCGTCGTCGGAAACCTCGCAGTGTTGACACCGGGGTGTGACCTCACGATGCATGCGAAACAGATAGCTACCGAAGCATCCATGCCCGGCAACGATCTGCGTCGCACGGTACTTGAGGTAACCATGCTGCCTCTGCAGCCAATCGTCCATGATCGGTCTCACCGCCGCGATGATGGTGGCACCCCCCTTGGGTTGCTCAAGTCGCACCCTCCATGACTCCATGAGATCCTGGCGGAGTTGGGACCGCTGGTCCTCGATTTCTCGAGACGCAGGCCTGTGGTCCCGCTCCAGCGCCTCCTTGCGCCATTGGAACAATGACGCAAGGGCTCTCGCTTCCAGGTCCCACGGAGGGGTCCCGGCTAGGAGACATGCAGCCTCGCCGGAGATCGTGCGGTATGGTACTGACGGCCAAGGTTCGAAGTGGTCTGTTTAACAGAGTCACGTTCCCCTTGACCGCCAACCTATCCGCCCATACGGGAGCCCCGTATAGGGCCATACTCCGCACGATCCCCAGGTACAGTCTCCTGCAGGAGGCGTTGGGTCCCTTTAGGTTGGGCATCAGTCGCGAAAGCGCGACGGATGCCTGCGTCACCTTGGGGACCAAACTTCGGAAATGTGGTCCGAAGTTCCATCGGCTATCAAGTACGATCCCTAGGTACTTCATCGAGGGCTTGATGCCGATGCTAACGCCTCCCACATTTATGCTGGAACCTTCGGGTGGACCGTTCCGAGGTCTGTGAAAACACAGAACTTCGGACTTGTGCAAGGCCACCTCCAGTCCCAGCTGCCGTATCCGACCCACGACTCGAGCAACACCCGTCGTGACCTTGAGTGCTGCCTCCTGGTACGTTGCACCCCGCGCCGTGACGAGGGTATCGTCAGCGTAGCACGTTACGCCGACACCCCTAGGCAACGCACCCCGCAGCACCCAGTCGTAGCCGATGTTCCACAGAAGCGGCCCCAGGACCGACCCCTGCGGAACACCGCACGACACATCTCGCCGAGCTGGCCCGAGCCAGCTGGGGAAAGCTATGGCCCTCTCCGAGAGATAGGCCCCGACAATACGACGGAGGTAGAGAGGCGTTTCGTGATACACGAGCGCCTCCCTAACGCAGCTCCATGGCAAGGTGTTGAACGCGTTGGCGATGTCAAGAGACACCGCCACCACCACCTTGCCCTGCGAGACTGCTTCCTCCGTCAGGCTCTTCACGCGCATGATCGCGCTCACGGTGGAGCGTCCCCGACGGAAACCGAACTGGTTATCCGCCAGGTCTGGCCCCACACTCGTGAGATGGCGTTCCGCGATAATTCGCTCAAAGAGCTTACACACCTCGTCGAGCAACACGATCGGCCGGTATCCGGACGGTGAGTCCACCGGCCGCCCTGCCTTACGGAACAGGACCAGTTTCCCCGTCCTCCACACCTTGGGAAACTGGCACCTTTCGAGGCATGCGCTAAAGAGCCCCACCAGTCGAGGCCCGAGTTCTTCGAGGGCCAGGACCCATGCACGGCCAGGAATGCCGTCGGGTCCGGGGGCAGTGATTTTCCGGCGTTTAAGCCGGAGTACTGCCGCACCTAGCTCCCCCACCCTAACTTCGGGTACGTCGTCTTCGCTGGTGCTATCCGCGTCGGGCAGAGATGGAGCCATGCGCGGAGGGACGTGCTCCTCCGCGCTCGTCGGAAACAGGGAGCCCATGACCCGCTCCAGCTGCTGCGGCTGGAGACTCTGGGTCAGTGGGGGCGCCCTAGGTCGGAGTTTCTTCCTGACCTGTAGGTACGGGCGCCCCCATGGGTTCTGCTGAAGGGTCTCCAGGAGCTCCTCGCGGGCCGCCGTCTTGGCCCGTTTTATCGTCTCCTGGAGATTACCTTTAGCCTCCCTGTATGCCTGAAAAAGCTCCGCCTCTCGGGCTGCCGCGTCGTCTGGGCGGCGACGCCTCCGGCGAAACCTGGTGTACCGTTGGCGGGCGGAGATGCACGCTGCGCGCAGCTCTGCAATCTCCGGCGACCACCAGTACACCTGCTTCCTGGCGGGTCTGGGTGTAACCCTAGGCATCGCCGCATCACAGATTTGCGACATGGCTCTCCTGAACCACTCCGCCTCGGCAGGCCGGTCCGGCGCCGGAATCCAGGCCTGCACGATGGATGCCTCCAGGAGAGCCTCCCGATCCAGATGGTGAAGTGCCCAACGCGGATCCGGGGGATTTGCCACCGGCTGTGGGAGGTCAGGTGGGACGACGACATCGAACCAGATGTACCGATGATCCGAGTGCGTCTCCTCACCCTCCTCCACGCGCTAGCCTGTAATACGGCGGGCGAGGTCAGGGGATGCGAACGTTATGCCCCCCCCCCGCCGCCAAAACGTGGCAACATTCCCCCGGTTGAGGACCTCGAGACCACGTGTTTTGGTCCAGTCCTCAAGAAGCCTCCCCTTGTCCCTGGTTTCCCGGGAGCCCCACGCCTCACTCAAGGCGTTGAAGTCTCCCAGGAGCAGGACAGGGCGAGGACGGCACGCAGCGAAGACGACGTCGAGCTCAGTGAGCCATAGCTCAAACTGACACTCGTCAATGTTCGGCGAGATGTAGGTGGCCACGATGCCAACCCATCATAGTCTGCCACAACACACCCGCGGCCCCTTTCAATGATCGCAAGGCGCGAGTTGTCTGCGGCGGACCCCCCAAATATCCAACAGGCCGAGCCGTCCTCGTCCACCGGGCTTCCCGGGTGGACGTAGTACAGCTCGGCGAGCACGGCCAAGTTTATGGACCACTGCCGGATGCTCTGGTAAAGAAGATCCTGAGCAGCACGGCAGTGGTTCAAATTCACTTGCAGGATACGGATACGGGCGTCAGACATTAATTGACGTCCATAACTGCATCCCGCCGCGAAACAACTGGCCGCGCAAGGGTGGCACCCCCACCGCTCTCAGCGGACGGACGAGGTTTTGGCCTCGAGGCGGCGCAGGTTGTGCTGCCGACCCGGTGATCCGCGGTCTTGCCCTCCGCCTCGCATCTAAAGCAGCGAGGCGGGGCGTCACAGGCACTTGCCTTGTGACCGGGCCGGCTGCAGCGGAAGCACCGATCGCCCACGGTGACTTCCGCTGTACACTGCACTCCGACGTGTCCCACCACCATGCACCGGAAACATCTGGTTTCCCGGGCACGAAGGAGGTGCACCTGCGCCTTTAGGAAGCCCCCTACGAGGAGGCTTCGTCCGTCCGCCACTTTCAGTGCCGCCGTGACGGGACACTGGACGACTGTCATCCCGTGACCAGTGGAGCCGAAGGAGATACCTCCAGCCTTCACCTGTTCACAGGGGCAGCCGCCCGCCTCCACGGCGGCAGAGACAACTTCCTCCGTCGTGGCCGCGTCATCCAGACCCGTGATGCGCAATGCGGCGCATTTGGTGGGTCTGGTGACGCGGACGGCTTCTCCGTCCAGCGCGTCCCTACGCTGAGCCGCTAGGGCGTCAGCTTTAGGGCTGTTGGAGGCGCCAGAGACCTCGAGGAGGTGAACCCCGGTGCGTGTCGTCTTGCACCGGAGCCCCCCCTGTATATCGAGGGCCGAGAGGTTGACTGAGGACTTCACGGTCCGCGGCCCTTGGCCTTCCGCGCCTGGGCCGCGGTCTCGGTCGGCATCACCGAAGCGGACGGGGGCGGAGCGGGGCGGCGGACAGCAGGTGTGCCGCTTGAACTGGGAGCGGGAGTACCGCCAACAACCGCCGCGTATGAAAACGCGGGACGCGCTAGCGGAGGGCAGTACGCCCGGTCCTCCAGGACCGCGAGGCGCCTCTCGATCGCCGTCAGGACCTGCACCGTAGTCGGCACAGGCTGTGGCGGCGAGCCGGGCGCCGTGGTGGGCGCGGTCCTAGGCGCCGTCTTCGGCGCTGGTCCAGCCGTCAGAGGAGGAGGAGGCGGCATGGGACCTGGAGGCGCCTTGACCACCTTGGTCAACTCAGCAACCTCCCGACGCAGGTCTTCCATCTGATTTCGGGAGGCAGTGAGCTCCACCTCCAGGCTCGCAACCTGCTTGCGGAGCTTCGCCTCCTCCTTTGTGACGCTCCGCGCGAGGAGCTTGTCCAGGGAGGATTGGGCTTCATCTACCAGTGAAGCCACAATCTTCTTCCTCCCCGACATGTTCTTACTCCCCCACATGGCCGCGTTCATGCGGGAGAGAATACTCATGATCTCCCGCGCGGGCGGCACACCGATATCCCTGCGACTGCGCAGGGACGGTACAGATGACGGGGGTGGCGTCGGCGGGCGCACTCTGTAGGCGCTGAGACGCGTGCGCACCGTCTTCACCGGCACCTCCTCCTCCGAATCGCTGGAGAGGGGAGACCCCCACCCAGAGCAACTAGTGCTCCGGTCGCGAGGCAGCCCCCCATTCTCGAGGGTCCTCTTCTGCGAAGAGGAACGGCCCTTACCCTTCACACCACTGGGAGCCGACCCATCGTCAGTCCCAGCAGCAACATTTCCTTGGGGCGTCGACGTCGCGCTGCAACTAGGCGGCGCGACGCGAGCCCCCAAATCAAGAGGCATCGAAGTCCGTGTTTCATGCGGTAGGTCGTCGGCTGAGACTGCCCGGGAAAGGGCAGTGTCAGTACCGGGAGTCTCGTCAGGCATATCCATGATAGCACAATTAATCGCAATATTGGCCACACAAGTCTCGATATCGACGTTCGGTCACCTAACTTGCCACTGCGTTACCGTGGTCAAGTTGGGGTCCAGGGCGGACGGCGAGGACGTAGTCGAATCTCTTGGGGCCCCGCCCCAACATGATGTACTACTGTTTTTGTGATTATTGAGATCTTTAAAGCCTATTGAAAAAAAAAAGAATAAGAAAAGGAAACACGCGTTACTGTATGTATGTATGTATCAATTGATGATCATAAGAAACGTTAACATGTAAAGTTAAACAAACAAAATTAAATAATGTAACAAAACCGTTATATTAACTACAAACATCATAAAAACATTACTCTCCTTCAAACAGAAGCCGAACTTGAAACCAAAATGACTGACAAACGCATTTTATATTTAGAATACTATTTTTATAACGTGGAGTCTTTTGCCCCTCGGTGCGGTGCGATACGTGTTCACACTTATCTATACAACGTTAGTTGAGAATTTGAGAAACAACTTGAAATTTAAAGTGTTTAATCAAGTTGATTTGTTTGGTAATTATTTTATATAAATATGTATATGCACTACCCGGACTGCAGAGCTTATAGATTGACATCAGTGCTGGGCCTAGCAATTATGTTTTGAATTACAGAACGGCTAGGTACCTATTGATTTTCTTTTGTTTATGATACTCGTAATTACCCAATAACAGCAAAAAGCTTGCTCCCAAGTTACCATCAAAACTACAGGAAAATTGTGGACAGATAGTACTTAATAGTTTAAAAAAAATGGTTAAACGTACGCTTAAATACTTTTAACTTAAGAACGAAAAAATCAAAACCAAAGTTGTAACATTGGTTGGCATGTCAAATAGTTGGTTCCAACGTTGGATGGGGAGTGTCATGTCTGGCGAGCCGCCAATATACATGAATCATCGCGCGCGGCAGAAACCACCGGCGATTTGTCAGCATTTATAGTAGGGACGAGACACGTGTGTACGAAGTGAGTATTTTTTTTAGGGGTTCCTTAAGTTTCTTACTATTGTATGTCGCATTGATTAACTAAAACTCTGTTTTATTTGAGGGAGGTACCACTGGAGCTGTTTTTATATGATTGGGGTGAATAACTTGATGACTGTGGTGAAACTAGTTTCGCCAATAATAATTATTATTTTTGTTTGTATAAACGTAAAAACTGTTAGACTGAACTTGATGAAATTTATTTAGTATGAAGATATTTTAAGCTTTTTGGCAGATATTGCGTTATTTTTGATCTTAAAGTTTTGTTCCAATGGGAACTGGAACCGAGAAAACTACTCTACTCTAGTCTATTCTCTCTACGGTATTGGATAAAGGCTCTAAAATATACCAGTCTGCTGTCCTGAAAAGCAAATAAACAGTAAGACCAACTTTTATAAAATTTGATGCGTAAAATTTGACGCGCAGATTGTCTGAGTATTTGGATATACACTGGCTTATTATTTTATCTTGATATTACTTTCCCATGGCAGCTTGGAACGAGAACAATAGTCTACATGAACAATAATCTCCTTGTAGAATTGATCTATCACTTGAAACTTGATAATCTAATCTACTGGCGGCAGAAAATTCGATTCATCCCATCACTACTCACATTATGCTCAGACTAGTTTGAACCACGCATGTGTGACGACATGACAAGAGCCGTCGACTTTTTGCACCATCATAATCTGACCATCTTTTTGCTGTTATCATTGACGCTTTTTATAGTTCATGCTTAATGAATTTAGTTTTGTAGTTAATTGAGATTTTCGAAACTAGTTTCAGAGTTTAGTTAGCTTCAGTTGATGTTGTACTATTTGACCTTGGTCTGTTTAACTTTGTTATTAGCTTTTGAAATAATTAAACGTGAATAATCTGACTACCATGAAACTTAATCTAAACATTAATCCTTTCGTTTTCATTAGGTATTAACTATAGGTATATCTTCTAAGTCAGTTCAGTAGTTTTCATGCCTATTCAATATAACATAGATGTTGTTCAAACAGCTACTCTACGCTATAATAATAGCATATATATATATATATAGCACAACAATAATTTGACTGCTTCGGTGGCGTGGTCGGTAGTGCATCCGCTTTCGACGCCGGAGACTCGGGATCGATTCCCAGTTGGGAAAACTTTGTGTGAAGCCAGATACGTTAGCACCGAAGTTTGGATGTTTCTTATGTATAATATGTATATATTTACAAAAAGAAATGTAAATAAGTTTATCTAGTACTCGTCAGAAAAAGCAGACCTATTGTGGCAATTATTTAACCCTTAATGATTCCTGTATATTAAATATATTGATAATGATTGTTTGCTGTAAACTGTTTAGAGTATGATGAGGGACTATTATGGACAAAAGTCTCTTCAAAATACGAGTAAAAGAAAAAAAAATCTAGTACTCATATCACAAGCTCAGCTTGGTTTGAGACTAGATGGCGTTCTGTGAATTGTCCTAACATATTATTTATTTATTATTTATTAAAAAACCTACGAAACAAATCTGGAGATTTGTTGACTACGAATTTCACTTATACCTGACCTGTAAGTATTATAGATAAAGTAATGGTAAGTAAGATGTTAAAACTTTTCAAAATTTAATAGCATTATTTTCGCAAAAACAAAAGACAATAAAACGTCGACAATTGTTTCACCTCTAAACGAGGCATTCTCAAGACTGTCTCAAAGAGAACAGCATTATAGATAATTACTATCGAGTTTTAAAATAGATAAATTTCGTCTATACACACCCAGTTATTATTTAGTATTTTCATTTTCACTAAAGCTTTTTGAGCTGTAACAAAGGTTTTTATTATCAAGCGAAGAAAATGTTTTAGCCATTTTCCGCGTCGGTAGGGGCTGACGTGTCACGCTATAAAGCCTAGTTCGCACTGCTTTAGTAATTTAGTGGAGTAGCGTGTAATTTAGTGGCTAAACTACTTGCTACTACACAGAAATCGTTCGCATTACGGTTTAGTACACAAGTGAGTGGTGGCGGCCACTAATGAACTCGACTAATCAACAGGTTCGGACTTGTTTAGCCGGTGAACCAGTGAGCACGGATGCGTGGTGGGAGGCGCTACTCGCCCGAAAAAATAGAGTAAAATGGATTGACTCGACTAAATCATTGACAAAATTTTTGTAGTTCGCACATATTTAGCTACTAAATTACTCGCTACTCTTCTAAATTACTAGCCTAAGGCGAACTAGGCTTAACAGCCATGGGAGTCTGTCAAGTGGATAATAAATATTAGTAAGATTATAAGAGAAATATTAATTCTCAAAACTATGTTTCAGCATTTACTACTAAGTTTAAACTTAACAAATTCACACAACATCGTTGAGTCGAAACTGATATAATATTCTCGTATAATGTTAAACAAGAAAGTTTCCCAAAAGGATGTTCTCAGCCAGTTCTTGGTATTAATTTCGTGTGTTAGTTTATCACTCACTCGGTAGATAAACTTTCATAGCCTTCATATTAGAAGCTGTGCAGCTATGAAATGTTCTTCAAGTTTGCATGTATGAAAGTTATATACTTAATATTTTTTTTAGTAGCTACCTACATTATTTAGTTAGAAACTTCTGCATTTAAACATAAGTTAACAAAATACACGTCAATAATTATTTATTGACACAGCAACTGACTTCAAACTACCGCAATGGGATCAAATAGTTGTCGGAATGGGACCAAATTGAAATGGGATCAAATTGAAATAGGACCAAATTGAAATGGGACCAAATTGAAATGGGACGAAATTGAAATGGGATCACTTGGGAAGTAGTAGCTTCCGATTAAAAAAAATCAAATTCGGTTCACCCAGTCCGAAGATATGGTCTGAAGGTAACAAACATAAAAAAAAACATACAGTCGAATTTGAATTGAGAATCTCCTCCTTTTTTGGAAGTTTCCAGTTTTAGAATATTATAATAATTCCGTCTTTGATTAAATTTTCCAGCTCACAATTTTTAATTAATTTTAGTTAGAACATTATTTTATTTCCAATTTATTTCAGGTCTGATATTTAATGGCTTTTATCTATTTTGATTTAGTTTAGTATTTAAAATATGTGCTAACATTTATTTAGTCTAATTGATTTAGTACTTACAATATCAAATAGGTATACTAACTATTATAAAAATGTTCCACTTTTTTATTAAAAAAATATCTAAAATTTTATTTTTGTATGTCAATTTGGAGTCATAAATCAAAAATCCGACATCGCCCATGGGTTGTGAAAGTCAGATGGCAGTCGCTTCACGGAAAATATCGAAGTTCAGCCGAATCCCAATTAGACTGGAAAGCCGGTCCCAACTGAGTTGGTAAAAGGCTCGTTGAATAATGATATCAGTAATTATGACAATAACTATGTCTAACATAAAAATATGTATTTATAAAAATATTATTGTTACAAGTAAAAATAAGTTACAAATTATAATCTATTATTTATCGAAGCATAATTATCACAGAGTAATTAACGTACCCCCCGCAGAGACCACAGTGGTGGTCAAAGTCCGCCGGGCGCCACTGGAAATACGTTCTGCTTGTAACCAGAGACGCCCGGCAACGGACGTTAAAGCGGCCGCGGCCTTGGTCGCGGAAATAAAAAAAAAAAAAAAAAAAAAAAAAAAAAGAGTAATTAACGTTGAGTGGCCATTGCAACCGGGTGGTATCGATACATTTTATTAAAACCGTCTGCATTTGGCAATTAAAGTATCATTCAGACAGTACAGAGCTTGCATTTACAGAGAGCGAATTAAATTTCAAAAGCTTTTCTGATATAATAATTTAACTACTATCATTTAAACTTTCGGGTTTCATCCTACTAACATTATCAATTGTATTGTATTAAATGGATGTTTATAACACTTTCACGCGAAACCTACTACACAGATGTGAAATGAAACTTTACAATATTAGAACTCGAGTCATACATCAGAATAACAAGCGGGCTGTTTAGTTCCATGTATATTTTCCGTAGAAATTGAGACTCTACTATCTTATCCAATTTTTGCGCCCTTTTTGCGTCTTCAATTTATAATTCTATTCTATTCATACCACAGACATGTTCGGCTACTCTTTACGCTCCTTATCCGCGCAATTTATAACAAACACAAGAGACCCCTCAAACATACCTATATTTATCTTATCATATCTCTATAGCAGACAAATCAAGGGTCACTTGCCTTAAGTCATCACCCCACAAAGCAACTGCTTAATCAATCATATTGTGATACTAATGAGGCATCTGTGTGGGGACGACTCAAATAATAGGGGAATGTAATGGTGTAGGAAGGAAATTGGTTTATCGATTACAATTGTGGACAATATAAGACAAGATTGGCAATTGTTTTGATCGTCGTTCCCAGAATGCTGGCTGAATAAGCACTTTGGATGACAATACTAATTCTTTGAGAAGATTCCGCATCGGATTGGACGGCTCATTCCATTGTGCCACACTTGCCGACCAAAAATGCTATTCACAACCTCTTTCAAGAGTTCACCGCATGCAGTTTCCAAATTTGGAGGAAGGTAGTTTCGGCTTACCGCCCGCATTCGGAAAGTCCAATTTTTGAAAGTTTTGAATAAACCGATCGAAAAGATGTCTGTTCAGACATTTTGCGATGTCTCTGAAAAAGGAGTGGGCTCCATAACCTTACTGCATCAACCTCATTATTTACCCCCGCGCTATGGGCAGTAGCACATAGCGAATTTAGATGTGCTTGGAAGTTGTAAGGATGCGAAGGTGTCTTTGTTATAAGTGGTTTGCCAACTTGAACAAATAAGATGGTAGTGTCATCGATATCAGGAAATAAAGTTACGTGGTGCACTTGCTCACGCCAGGACTGCCTTTGACAAATTTAACCATTGACAAGTTCTTGTTTCTTTCTTTAGTAGTAATCTTAAATTTACAGACTTCCAGATCTAGATTATATTAAGTAATAAACAAAGTCGCAATAAAGTTAGCAGTGCTGATATATATATATATATATATATATATATATATATATTATATTAAATCCCCCATCAAAATAAACTACAAAATTTTTAATTCCGACCACAAGTAAAGCATTTTATTACGAAAGAGTCGAGAACATGAGTTTACACTTGATTAAGACTAACTTCAATGTTAAAGGGTGTTGTGAGGGTGTGGGGGTTGTTCAATAAAAAACGGGACGCGTTACAGAACGGATCAATCATCACAAACATTACTTTTTTTGTTAATGTTGGACCAACACATGCACTGAGATTTCGATCATAATAATAAAAATAATACGTATTTAGTTTAAATGTATTTATTACTTATACAACGTGTTTCATATTAGTGTGGTCATATCTCAAGGTTGCATTGGGTAGGGCCCAAATAATATATTGCGCGGGGTCTTTAATTAATTTAATAAAATATTGACTTATAATGACGTAGTCGATAAATTTTCCTTTTTATCGATAGCTCATTGAAATGAAGCCCTAAGACTGCACTACAAAATAAACATATGATTAGAATGAACTCTAGATTTGACCTCAAGTAGGTTTGCCAAACAGTGAAATAGATTCGGACAGTCTCGTTGTTACTCAAAATTTTAACCAACAGATAAAGTTACTTTATCAATAGTTATCATACAAAATAGTTTCGGAATCACAACTTGGGGTCAAAATAAAGAGTGCCTACTCAAAGTTATTTTTGAAGTTTTTCTATGAATTTATGTATCACGTGATTGTCGTGAATGTCACAACTCACACGTAATTTGTTGTCAACCTACTCAAATACCAGGAGCAACGCATTTGCTGTCGAAGAAAAGAGAAGAAACATTTATGTTCTTGTCTTCCTTAAATTTACACTTTTTATAAATTGGTTCCGCACAGATATTTAAAATACAACTGCTGTTTGTGTAGAAGTTTATGTAGCTGTTGAGAACGCTGGTGGGTATAGTAGTATGTAGGTATTCAGTTTCGGGATAGAGAGATCGTGGATGCCAGTCACTGCACTACCATATCGTGAACTCTCTTTCGACTCATTTACCATGAAGTAAATGATCTGCAAGGTGTTTGGTTATTTTTGACCGACTTTAAAAAAGAGTAGGTACTTAGGTTCTCGATTCGTCATGATAATGTGATGCATAAAAGTTCATAAAACATTATCGCTAAAAGTGGCAACTTGTATGGTTGAACGAGGATATCAGAAAAAGTAGGAGGTGTTGGTGTCAGTTTCACTAATATGTATCTTAAGGACCCCTAAAAATTACAAAGAGAACCGCCCACTTTTTTTATTGGAGCCGCTTTGAAGAAACTAGGTATCAATAGCGATGTCGGCATATATCAAAGACGTACACGTCACAACACGTAAATTTTACCGCAAAAACCATATTATTCCGGTGTTGCAAGTTAACGCAATGTTCTTCATAAACGGGGACTTTATTAGCTTTTTTTATGCTGGATATTTGTTCATTTTAGCAATTGGTAATAAATTACTAATCTTAGATTACATGGATAAAGAAAGTCGCTTTTTCCGTCTATCTGTTCTAATGTATGTTTAGTTCTTGAAAACTACGCAACGGATCTTGAAGCGGTTTTTTTTAAATGGGTTCGAAATGTATTTACATGCATACTATGCATACATGCATACATGCGACGCCGCGCTGGCATTCAACAATTTTATTTTATTTCATAGGTCTTAGGGAAATATCCTGTGTTTATGGTAAATAATAATTATGTTATTATTTATCTCTTAAATTATTTTATACTAGGTACTTTTATTAGATTTTTACCAAAATTACGACGTAATTCAAGGAAATAAGACATTGGACTTGGGCAACACTTACAACTATCTAATTTCTTTTCAGTTGCAAGTAAACTTTGATATTAGGCGTACGTAGTAATCTGTGTTAATCGATCATGGCGTATTTAAGTAATAGTGAATATTATGAAATGATACTTTGCGTCGGGGCAGCCGATGGCAGTCTGCGTGAAGCTCGTCGCCTTTATCGAGAAATATTTGTGGACAATAGACTCGAAGGTGAACGGCTGCGGTTACCATCTGTGGAGTGCTTCCGAAAAATGGTGAACCGTTTACATGACACTGGTTCTTTCCGTGGTTCCCGCTCAGAAGGCAGACCATCTGTTGTACCACTAGAGCAAGAAGTATTCTCGAGCATTTTCAATCCAATCCCAGAACAAGTACTCGCCGCGCTGGGATTGTTGTAACTGCCAGCATGATGCGACGGACCCAACTGTGCATTGATCAAGGCGGCGAACATTTCGAGCCGTTACTTTAGTACCTACTTTTTAGTTTAGTGTTTATTAGTATCTTAGGTAGGAAGTGTATTTTTTATTAAATTCAATAATGTTTATCTAAGTATCGTGATATTAGTGAGTTAGTTATGTTTATTGTGGAACACAGTACCTACCTATCTACCAGGATGACATGCACAATGAAATCGGTAAGTTTTTGTTGTTTAAAGTCCACAACCTAACATTACTGGGGCGGGGCCCCAAGAGATTCGACTACGTCCTCGCCGTCCGCCCTGGACCCCAACTTGACCACGGTAACGCAGTGGCAAGTTGGGTGACCGAACGTCGATATCGAGACTTGAGTGGCCAACATTGAGATGAATTGTGCTATCATGGATATGCCTGACGTGACCCCCGGTACTGACACTGCCCTTTCCCGGGCAGTCTCAGCAAACGACGTACCGCATGAAACACGGAATTCGATGCCTCTTGATTTGAGGGCTCGCGTCGCGCCGCCTAGTTGCAGCGCGACGTCGACGCCCCAAGGAAATGTTGCTGCTGGGACTGACGGTGGGTCAGCTCCCAGTAGTGTGAAGGTTAAGGGCCGTTCTGCTTCGCAGAAGAGGACCCTCGAGAAGGAGGGACCGCCACGCGACCGGAGCACTAGTTGCTCTGGATGGGGGTCCCTCCTCTCCAGCGATTCGGAGGAGGAGGTGCCAGTAAAGACGGTGCGCACGCGTAGCGGCGCCTACCGTATGCGCCCGCCAACACCACCCCCGTCATCTGTCCCGTCCCTGCGCAGTCGCAGGGATATCGGTGTGCCGCCCGCGCGGGAGATAATGAGTATCTTCTCCCGCATGAACGCGGCCATGCGGGGGAGTAAAAATATGTCGGGGAGGAAGAAGATTGTGGCTTCACTGGTGGATGAAGCCCAATCCTCCCTCGACAAGCTCCTCGAGCGGAGCGTCACAGAGGAGGAGGCAAAGCTCCGCAAGCAGGTTGCGAGCCTGGAGGTGGAGCTCACTGCCTCCCGAAAGGAGATGGAAGATCTCCGTCGGGAGGTCGCTGAGTTGACCAAAGCGGTCAAGGCACCTCCAGGTCCCATGCTACCTCCTCCTCTGACGGCTGGACCAGCGCCGAAGACGGCGCCTAGGACCGCGCCCACCATGGCGCCCGGCTCGCCGCCGAAGCCTGTACCGACTACGATGCAGGTCCTGACGGGAATCGAGAGGCGCCTCGCGGTCCTGGAAGACCGGGCGTACCGCCCTCCGCTAACGCGCCCCGCGTTTTCATACGCGGCGGCTGTTGGCGGTGCTCCCGCTCCCGGTCCTAGCGGCACACCTGCTGTCCGCCGCCCCGCTCCGCCCCCGTCCGCTTCGGTGAGCGGGATACCGGCCGAGACCGCGGCCCAGGCGCGGAAGGCCAAGGGGCGCGGCAAGAAGAGTGGCACCCCTGCCGCCTCCTCTTCCTCTGTCGTCGCTCCCGCTGCTTCCTTACACCCCTCCAGACGGGAGGGATGGGAAGTAGTGGGAGCCAAGAAGAGGAAGACGAAGGCCGCAAAGAAAGCGGCCAAAGCCGCCGCTGCGAAGGCGCCGAAGAGGCCCCGCCCTCCTCGCTCCACCGCCGTCGTCCTGACGGTGACGACGGTAGGTGTGGAGAAGGGGGTGGGGTACGCTGACGTACTGAGGACTGTGAAGTCCTCAGTCAACCTCTCGGCCCTCGATATACAAGGGGGGCTCCGGTGCAAGAAGACACGCACCGGGGCTCGCCTCCTCGAGGTCTCCGGCGCCTCCAGCGGCCCTAAAGCTGACGCCCTAGCGGCTCAGCTTAGGGACGCGCTGGACCAAGAAGCCGTCCGCGTCACCAGGCCCACCAAATGCGCCGCATTGCGCATCACGGGTCTGGATGACGCGGCCACGACGGAGGAAGTTGTCTCCGCCGTCGTGGAGGCGGGCGGCTGCCCCCGTGACCAGGTGAAGGCTGGAGATATCTCCTTCGGCTCCACTGGTCACGGGATGACAGTCGTCCAGTGCCCCGTCGCGGCGGCACTGAAAGTGGCGGACGGACGAAGCCTCCTCGTAGGGGGCTTCCTAAAGGCGCAGGTGCACCTCCTTCGTGCCCGGGAAACCAGATGTTTCCGGTGCATGGTGGTGGGGCACTTAGGAGTGCAGTGTACAGCGGAAGTCACCGTGGGCGATCGGTGCTTCCGCTGCAGCCGGCCCGGTCACAAGGCAAGTGCCTGTGACGCCCCGCCTCGCTGCTTTAGATGCGAGGCGGAGGGCAAGACCGCGGATCACCGGGTCGGCAGCACAACCTGCGCCGCCTCGAGACCAAAACCTCGTCCGTCCGCTGAGAGCGGTGGGGGTGCCGCCCTTGCGCGGCCAGTTGTTTCGCGGCGGGATGCGGTTATGGACGTCAATTAATGTCTGACGCCCGTATCCGTATCCTGCAAGTGAATTTGAACCACTGCCGTGCTGCTCAGGATCTTCTGTACCAGAGCATCCGGCAGTGGTCCATAAACTTGGCCGTAGTCGCCGAGCCGTACTACGTCCACCCGGGAAGCCCGGTGGACGAGGACGGCTCGGCCTGTTGTATCTTTGGGAGGTCCGCCGCAGACAACTCGCGCCTTGCGATCATTGCAAGGGGCCGCGGGTGTGTTGCGGCGGACTACGATGGGTTGGCAGTCGTGGCCACCTACATCTCGCCGAACATTGACGAGTCTCAGTTTGAGCTATGGCTCACTGAGCTCGACGTCGTCTTCGCTGCGTGCCGTCCTCGCCCTGTCCTGCTCCTGGGAGACTTCAACGCCTGGAGTGAGGCGTGGGGCTCCCGGGAAACCAGGGACAAGGGGAGGCTTCTTGAGGACTGGACCAGAACACGTGGTCTGGAGGTCCTCAACCGGGGGAATGTCGCCACCTATTGGCGGCGGGGGGGGGAATCGATCGTGGACGTAACGTTCGCATCCCCTGACCTCGCCCGCCGTATTACAGGCTGGCGCGTGGAGGAGGGTGAGGAGACGCACTCGGATCATCGGTACATCCGGTTCGATGTCGTCCCCCCACCTGACCTCCCACAGCCGGTGGCGAATCCCCCGGATCCGCGTTGGGCACTTCACCATCTGGATCGGGAGGCTCTCCTGGAGGCATCCATCGTGCAGGCCTGGATTCCGGCGCCGGACCGGCCTGCCGATGTGGATGCCGAGGCGGAGTGGTTCAGGAGAGCCATGTCGCAAATCAGTGATGCGGCGATGCCTAGGGTTACACCCAGACCGGCCAGGAAGCAGGTGTACTGGTGGTCGCCGGAGATTGCAGAGCTGCGCGCAGCATGCATCTCCGCCCGCCGCCGGTACACCAGGTTTCGCCGGAGGCGTCGCCGCCCAGACGACGCGGCAGCCCGAGAGGCGGAGCTTTTTCAGGCATACAGGGAGGCTAAAGGTAATCTCCAGGAGACGATAAAGCGGGCCAAGACGGCGGCCCGCGAGGAGCTCCTGGAGACCCTGCAGCAGAACCCATGGGGGCGCCCGTACCTACAGGTCAGGGAGAAACTCCGACCTAGGGCGCCCCCACTGACCCAGAGTCTCCAGCCGCAGCAGCTGGAGCGGGTCATGGGCTCCCTGTTTCCGACGAGCGCGGAGGAGCACGTCCCTCCGCGCATGGCTCCGTCTCTGCCCGACGCGGATAGCGCCAGCGAAGACGACGTACCCGAAGTCAGGGTGGGGGAGCTAGGTGCGGCAGTACTCCGGCTTAAACGCCGGAAAATCACTGCCCCCGGACCCGACGGCATTCCTGGCCGTGCATGGGTCCTGGCCCTCGAAGAACTCGGGCCTCGACTGATGGGGCTCTTTAGCGCATGCCTCGAAAGGGGCCAGTTTCCCAAGGTGTGGAGGACGGCGAAACTGGTCCTGATCCGTAAGGCGGGGCGGCCGGTGGACTCACCGTCCGGATACCGGCCGATCGTGTTGCTCGACGAGGTGTGTAAGCTCTTTGAGCGAATTATCGCGGAACGCCTCGTCGAGCATCTCACGAGTGTGGGGCCAGACCTGGCGGATAACCAGTTCGGTTTCCGTCGGGGACGCTCCACCGTGAGCGCGATCATGCGCGTGAAGAGCCTGACGGAGGAAGCAGTCTCGCAGGGCAAGGTGGTGGTGGCGGTGTCTCTTGACATCGCCAACGCGTTCAACACCTTGCCATGGAGCTGCGTTAGGGAGGCGCTCGTGTATCACGAAACGCCTCTCTACCTCCGTCGTATTGTCGGGGCCTATCTCTCGGAGAGGGCCATAGCTTTCCCCAGCTGGCTCGGGCCAGCTCGGCGAGATGTGTCGTGCGGTGTTCCGCAGGGGTCGGTCCTGGGGCCGCTTCTGTGGAACATCGGCTACGACTGGGTGCTGCGGGGTGCGTTGCCTAGGGGTGTCGGCGTAACGTGCTACGCCGACGATACCCTCGTCACGGCGCGGGGTGCAACGTACCAGGAGGCAGCACTCAAGGTCACGACGGGTGTTGCTCGAGTCGTGGGTCGGATACGGCAGCTGGGACTGGAGGTGGCCTTGCACAAGTCCGAGGTTCTGTGTTTTCACAGACCTCGGAACGGTCCACCAGAAGGTTCCAGCATAAATGTGGGAGGCGTTAGCATCGGCATCAAGCCCTCGATGAAGTACCTAGGGATCGTACTTGATAGCCGATGGAACTTCGGACCACATTTCCGAAGTTTGGTCCCCAAGGTGACGCAGGCATCGGTCGCGCTTTCGCGACTGATGCCCAACCTAAAGGGACCCAACGCCTCCTGCAGGAGACTGTACCTGGGGATCGTGCGGAGTATGGCCCTATACGGGGCTCCCGTATGGGCGGATAGGTTGGCGGTCAAGGGGAACGTGACTCTGTTAAACAGACCACTTCGAACCTTGGCCGTCAGTACCATACCGCACGATCTCCGGCGAGGCTGCATGTCTCCTAGCCGGGACCCCTCCGTGGGACCTGGAAGCGAGAGCCCTTGCGTCATTGTTCCAATGGCGCAAGGAGGCGCTGGAGCGGGACCACAGGCCTGCGTCTCGAGAAATCGAGGACCAGCGGTCCCAACTCCGCCAGGATCTCATGGAGTCATGGAGGGTGCGACTTGAGCAACCCAAGGGGGGTGCCATCTTCATCGCGGCGGTGAGACCGATCATGGACGATTGGCTGCAGAGGCAGCATGGTGACCTCACGTACCGTGCGACGCAGATGGTTGCCGGGCATGGATGCTTCGGTAGCTATCTGTTTCGCATGCATCGTGAGGTCACACCCCGGTGTCAACACTGCGAGGTTTCCGACGACGACACCGCACTCCACACGTTGGTGGAGTGCTCAGCGTGGGCGAGTCAGCGCCGGGACCTCGTAGTGGGTCTGGGCGTGGATACCCTCTCGCTGGGGACCATGCTTCAAGCCATGGTATCCAGCGGGAGTAGGTGGAACGCGGCCGTGTCCTTCTGCGAGCAAGTCATGCTCGCGAAGGAGGCGGCCGGGAGGGAGAGGGAGCGTACCCTCCCCGCCGAGTTCCGTAGTCGGCGGCCAGGCCGCCCCAGACTACGCGACTACGCCCAAGACTATCGTCCTCCATGATCGGGGCCTGAGGACGGCGGGATCGCCACCCACCGTCCTTACAGAAGCAGGCTAGAAGGGTTGCGTGCTGCGGGGCCTTTGCCCCATAGCACGCAACCAGATTCACTCACTGACGCGGGATAAAACCCGACCCCAATGACGCGGGATTCTCGTCCCGACCAAACACCCGCAGAGACCACAGGGGTGGTCAAAGTCCGCCGGGCGCCACTGGACATACCCTCTGCTAGTAACCAGGGACGCCCGGCAACGGACGTTAGAGCGGCCGCAGCCTTGGGCCGCGGAATTAAAAAAAAAAAAAAAAAAAAAAAACCTAACATTACTGCAAAATAGTATTCTGTACCAGGAGCATATGAAATAAGAGTTGTTTACGATTCATCGAAGGGGACTGAACCTTACGAATAAATTTGACCCTAGGTAGTGTTGGGTTTATAAAATATCGATTAAATGAACAAATCAATTAAATTTACATGACACCTTAAAAGTTTTAACTAAACTTGTATTTGCAATTTTGTCCTTGCGTATAGTTAACTCAACGCGCATGTGTAACGAGGGTCAAATATGACCACACTAATATGAAACACGTTGTATAAAAAAATTGCCACTATTGGGATATATCTACCCAGGATCCCATGATATTACATTTGGAAAAAAAAATAGGTCAGGCTCTCAATTTGGGGTGCTAAGAAGTCTAATCAGCATTTCTGAGGCTGACCTGCATGAGATGGACTTGCTGACTGACGAACGAGGTACTAGCTAAGTACTAGCTAGTAAAATGGCTAAACCCTCGTCCCCTATTACGTGAGACCAACAAAACTAATTTTCGAAATATGTTTGATAATATAATAATCATAACGATCATATTACAACCCAGGGTTCTTCAAGCGGAGCGTGAAGAGGCACATGTCTAGGTCGCCAAATTGAGGGCCACTCTCAAAAGTAAGTACTTCGCAACGACTTTCCATCAGGTGGGCGGCGTCAATTTGGCTAACCAGATATAAAAAAAATGTGTACCCTTTCGGTGGGAAGTCACCCTTCGAAAAATAGTAAATCTCTCTTCCCTATCATTTATAAAAAAAAAAAATAAAACATAGTAAGTAGCCACAACATAGATAGGTACCTATTTATTGAAGTGCTTAGGTCCGCATAAGTCACGAAATATAATAGGGATTAGTTGTAGCCTATTTGGAGTTGTACATCTAATATCCAGATATTGAACTCGCAAATAACATTATACTACCAAAGTGGTGTCAGAATACAGCTTCAATAGTTACCAGTCTCTGCATACTTGGTATCCACCAAAATGTTGTTGCAATAGCAACGTGTATCTATCTATATATTTAATACGACAATTTGTCTGTCTGTCTGTCCGTCCGTCGCGTTTTTTAATTATAATTAAGAATACATACATTTGCATGAAATATTAAAATATTCGTAGAAGCTTAGGGAAGGTTTTTTTTTAATATTTGAGGCGATACAAAGTACGCCGGGATAACTAGTTTTATTTATTATAAACATAATAGCGTAAACTTTAATGTAGATTCTTTAAACAATGTGAATAATTAGGAAATATAAATCGAACTCGAACCAGCGATAGTTCTCGTTCCAGGAGGAACGTTGTGCCAACTGACTAAGATACCACTAGCCCAAGATTTTGAAACTTGCGATGAATTACCAATGTGGGACTCACGACGTCGGTACAGAGCCATCTAGCTGTAGTTAAGGAACTGACCCAATGGTAGGATATCGAAGAAAAATTATTCGACCGAATGTTTCTCTGTTTATTCTCAAATGCGCTTTGAGTACATAAGGTTTCAGAACCACATTGTTTAAATGTAGTTCAAATTCATTTGTCGTTTAATAAGTAATTATATTCAAATGGAATTGATTTATCAAACTGCGTGTACCTACAAACACTAATGGAATTTAAAGCCTCATAATGTATTTAACGGGTGGTTTAATTACAATTTATGGTTCAATAGTTTTATTGCGCTCACCTGTTCCATGTTTAAATTGTAGTCAGTCAAAATACCTACTAATGAATAAAATACCTACCTCAAAATATACGAATTATATATACTATACATGTTTTATTAGTTGTGTTACATGGGTTTCTACTTCTGGAGGCTTACCCTCCACAAGTCGAGGTCAGATCGAGAAAAGAGTAGCAAATACAGAGAAACGGCCGACTGGAAACTTCGAAAGTGTGCACCTTTGAAGATGCCATAGAGCGAAACCGGTCAGGTCCTACTAATAATTAAAAATTGTGGAATATCTGTACAAGTGAGTCATTTCATAATGTATTCGAAAGAAGGTATATATATATATACATGATATACATAGAAAACATCCAAACTCCGAAACAAACTTTTGGGGATCACACAAATATTTGATTCGACCCCGGAATCGAACCCAAGATTCCGGAGTCGAAACCCGATGCACTACCGGCCACGCCACCGAAGCAGTTAAAAACATGCAGCAGTTAAACATGTTTACTATAATATACATAAAAAAGTATATTATTATAGTACATACCAGGTTTACCTATTAAAATAATCATTTACAAATACGATTTCCCCTAGGCCGGATAGGACTTTCGCAGCCAGGTGGCATGCACGCTTATATGACAGAAAAGCTATACTGTAGGTGATGCGTGTTCCCACAGTCAAAAATAGAGAAGAACGTAATAAAATTCTTGGAAATCAACATTAAAATCTTAATTGAAGCGCCGATGGAGGCTGGTGGAGCTCATCCCGTCTGGCGTCGTGATTGGAAGGCGTGACATGATTGATGAGTAACGTCAGGACGAATCACATGATCGATAGCGCAGCTGTTGTCAATGTCTTTGTTAGTGTTTATAGTTCATATTTTATGCTGAGTTCTATGTAGCTCTTTTCTACATACAATAAAATTCATGGGCAGCTCAGACATCATGTAAAAATATCATTGAAATTGAATACAGAAGTATTTTAAAATATCAACTGGAAATTATTTGGTATTTTAAAATTCTGGTGTATAATATTTTGTAGAACCGACTTTGTAATCGGTCCAACTTTCAGTTGTAACCAAAAGTTAATTTCGCATTTGATTCTTTACTGAAGAAAGTGAAGGCAATAAACTACTTGCAGTAAGTTATTAAATTATCTTCAAATAGAAGATTAATCCGAGAATCTTATACGAGTATTTCAACATCGGTAAATGCAGATAAATATAACAATCTCTTTTTGGATGAAACATGCAAAGGATGCAAGGAAGGGTTAGGTATCATATAACCTAACCCTTCCTTGCATATCTTAATCTTAACATAACATAAAACAAAGTCGCTTCCCGGGGTCTGTCTGTCCCTATAGACTTCCCTACAGATTCATAGGGATGAATGCTTAGATCTTTAAATCTACGCAACCAATTTTGATGCGGTTTTCAACAATAGTTAGTCTGGTTGTCAAGGAAGGTTTTTTAGTCGGCATATAATTCTTCAAGCGGGCGTGCACTAGTAAATTATAAATGAAATTTTAAATTATAGTTTAAGTAAATAGATTAAGACACAAGACGGTAAAGAAATAATAAACGTTAAACTATATCTTATTTTCCTCGTAATAATAGGTACAACACCTCAATATTTTTCACAAAAGTTTCCAACAGACACATTTGACCCTGTCAACGTCATTAAGCCAATAAAATTGTTTCCTATACTTTACCGTGGTTTTAACTTTCAGACAATAAACTGTAATAATATTAAATTAAATGTCAAATTTGTAATAAGAAAGAGAATTTATTGTTACTATCCAAGTAAGATATTGCTTTGCAACTAACTTATATTGTTGTGACCAGCGGACGCTTACGAGATCGTGTGAAATTTTAATAGTAAAAAGTCGTCTTTTGTCATTTATTCGGTAGATAGTTATTGCGTCAATTGGCTTTGCATACGTGGTATTATTTCCTCGTTCCCATTTCGAACCGGGATAAGGTAGCCTCAAGCACTCTATGATAATGCAACTATCCTATTAGTGAAAGAGTTTTCCGAATCAATTCAGTTAAAAAGATTTTTTTAATTCCGCGTCCCAAGTCCGCGGCCGCTCCTAAGTCCGTGGCCGGTCGTCTCTGGTATGCGCCAGCCAGAAGGTATTTTTAGTGGCACCTGGCGACTGACTTAGGCCACCTGCGTGGCCTCTTCGGGGGTTTGGTCGGAATGAGAATTCCGTCGTTGGGGTAGGGTTTTATCCTACGTCGGTGAGTGAATCTGGTTGCGAATCCTCTAGCCTGCTTCTGTAATCTTCCCGCCGTCCTCAGGCCCCGAGCATGGAGGTCGATGGTCTTGGGCGTAGATGAGTCTGTGGCGCCCTGGCCGCTGACTTCGGAATTCGGCGGGGAGGGTAGGCTCCCTCTCCCTCGGTACGCTCCCTCTCCCTCAAGATAACTACCTAGTGTATATTTAAATATCTACCAATAACTGGCTCTGTGGCGTAGTGGTATGTGTACCTATGCTGCTATCCTTCATCCTCGATCACGGGTTCGTTTTCCGGGTCAAATATAATATTTGTGTGTTCCACAAATATTTGTTTCCGAGTTTGGGTATTTTCTAAAAAAAAAAACGAAACAAAACCCTACCAACACGTCCCGCCAGCGTGGTATATGTAGGCTGTTTTGCTTCCGTCCGTCGGTCTGTGGGTCTATACGTGTGTCCCGGGATCACATGTTTATCCGACTTCCACGAAACTTGTCACAAGTTTCTTGGAGTTTCTTAATTTTAATTTATTTTTTCATAGTGAGCTTTTTGGTTGAAGTGAAAATGGGGAGAAAGCTCGAATAATGTTTTTATTGTTCGCGAGGTCTACTGTTTGACCATGGGCCACAACTAGTGTACAATTTAAATAACAATAACTACTGCAACGACAATAACTACTGCACTGATTTACTGATGATCACTGTGACTATAATGTCACGATTTTTAATACAAAGACAGAAATTGTTGTGTTTTCATAAAAACCGGTTCTTAGACTAGACCGTCACCTAAGTACGCCGTTGTTTGTCAATCAATAAATATATCAACATGCATTAAAATGTCACCAACAAGAATGCCAAATAGTAGCCAAGAGTTTCCAAAACATATTTTGACTCTACCCATTTCATATAATGTCTATTTTTACATTATTATATTAAAAAATTGCTACTCCTAATGCGCATAAACCGGTATATTTACGATGTTTGTGCTCTTTGTATGCATTGGCTACGTTCGAACATATTTTGCTAGAACGCAATCTACTAACTCATTGAAAATCGTGTAAACAGAATATTACACTTGCGTCTTACTAAGCAATTTTGGACTAATTCTATAAGATTTAATAACAAACTTTAGCTGCTTTGCTCGAATAAGTAAATTACGTGTTATATCTACACTAGTAAATGCATGATTGATGGATAAATATTTTTTTACCTGGTTTTATATTCTTTTACCTACCTTTTGACCTATTAAGCGCTTGGACTGTAGAGATTCTATTACGTGGTATGTACCTAGCAGGAGTTGGACTCATCTGTACTGGCAGTTGCAATTTTGGTTTGCAGTACAGAGTGCTTATAGATTTTCTGTAGTGCCAGGGAACGGCAATGGCCTCTTTCATGGGACCAAAAAAAATACTGGCAAAGTGTGAGTATGTAATGCACCTGTGCCTACCCTTATCATCACCATCAACCTATTGACACCGACTGCTGGCCATGGGTTGAGTCATGGTGCTCTTTGACATTAAGTCTCGTTTAGATTAGGTATAAAATGTATATTTAATGTACAATTCTACCATAGTATAAAACAAAACCGCTTCCGCTGTCTGTCCGTGCCTATGAATGCTTAGTTAGACATTTAATACTACGCAACAGATTTGATGCGGTTTTCACCAAGACCAATGTTTGTTGAGGAAGATTTTAGTATACAATTTGTCAAGCGGGTGAAGCTGCGGGCGTCCGTTAGTTTAATATAAAAATAGGCTACCTAGGTATTCATTGTACTTACCTAGTACTTGACTACCATAGCATAGTGAATAAGCGGGTAGTTTCATCTATCGCGTGTCAAAGTGAGATGTCGATCTGCGCGGGTTGAACAAATAGGTTTGGTGAACCAATGCATACAGATCCAGGATGCACATGGAAATAGAGTCTGACTGGATATGACTATTGTTCAATTTTATTTAAGTGGTTCTTTAAGTTTATGCCATACATAAAATATGACTATAGTTTCTTACATTTTTTTTACAATATCTTGTGTAATATGAAAATGTTGTAGTGTTTCACGGTAGTAAGTAGATTTGTCGGCAATTAGATATATTAATGTTTTGATTGTTATGATCTTATTGACGTCTTTAATTAACTTAAGTTTACCATACCACCTGTTTTTAGGTGGCAGTCGAGCCCGTATGGGCGGCGAGGATGACGGCCAAGAATGCGACTCTTTTGTATCGCCCACTTCGGACCTTGGCCGTCAAAACCATCGGGGGGGTACCGCACGATCTCCGGAGAGGCTGTTTGTCTCTTAGCCGGCACCCCCTCCATGGGGACCTGGAAGCGAGAGCCCCTTGCGTCATTGTTCCAATGGCTCAAGGAGGCGCTGGAGCGGGGACCACAGGCCTGCGTCTCGAGAAATCGAGGCTCAGCTGTCCCAACTCCACCAGGATCTCATGGAGACGTGGAGGGTGCGACTTGAGCAAACAAAGTGGGGAACCACCGTCATCGCGGTGGTGAGACTGATCATGGACGAGTGACTGCAGAGGTGGCATGGTGACCCTCACGTATGGTGTGACGCAGATCGTTACCGGGCATGGATGCTTTGGTAGCTATCTGTTTCACATTCATCGTGAGGTCACACCCCCGGTGTCAACACTGCGAGGTTTCCGACGACGACACCACACTCCACACGTCGGTGGAGTGCTCAGCGTGGGCGATTCAGCGCCGGGACCTCGTAGTGGGCCTGGGCGTGGATATATTCTCGCTGGAAACCACGCTCCAAGCCACGGTCCCTTCTGCGAGCAAGTCATGCTCGCGAAGCAGGCGGCCGAGAGGGAAAGGGAGTGTACCTTCCCCGCTGAGTTTCGCAGTCAGCAGCCAGGGCGCCGCAGACTCATCTACGCCCAGGACCATCGAACTCCATGATCGGGGCCTGAGGACGCAACCATATTCACTCACCGACGCGGGGAAAAATCCCAACCCCAACGACGCGAGATTTTCATTTCAACCACGGGTGGCCAAAGTTTACCGGGCGCCACTGGAAATACCGTCTAGTGTCACCACGTGGGAGGAGCCGCGTTTTCGCCGAATTAAAAAAAAAGGTGGCATTCGAGTAGAAGCGGCGCAACAAACTCCACTTCGGTAATTATCAAATAAATTTAAATATTGTATTGTTGGATAGAAACAGGCGTTACCTGGCGAAAATCCATGACAAAGCGATGGTAAGTAAAATGTTTTAAGAAAAAACTTTTTAAATTTATAATAGCATTAATTTTTCGCAGAATTAAAAAGACAACAAAACGTCGACAATTGTTTCGCCTCTAAACGAGGCATTATCAAGACTGTCTCAAAGAGAACAGCAAAATCCGTGGTTGGAACGTGTTTGCTTATAAGTAAACGTGTGCAAATTTCATTATCGCGATGTAGGATTCTTTACAATAACTAACGTGGGTAGAAACTACAGATCATTCTATCTAAGTTCCAAAAATAGGTATTCACCAATACAAGACCTTATCTGTTTTGATTTACTTCTGTCTTCTGATAAGTTGCGTAGAAAAGCCAAATGATACAGACAAACCAACAACAATTAATTTGTCTGTCTGTTCGTAAACAGATTAAGTAAGGGAGATGTGTGAAAATCTATTTGTTCATTTAGTAAGGTGTCCGCGTCTCTTCTAACTATTTCTAGCCTTTCCCAAACACTCAACTTGAACCCTTTCTCACATAAACGTAGGACTTTAAAGGTGTTATTATTGTTCAAGGAATGACCAGTGTCGAGAAGATGCTTCGCGAAGAGGGATTTCTCAGGACAACCATTACGGGGACGCCGCTCTGTGCTCCTTATATCTAATCTCGAAGGACCTGCCAGTCTGTCCCACATACTTCAAACCACATTCACGTCAGCAACTCAACAAATAGACACCTGATCTGCGTGAGAC